>CM070874.1:218577298-219177655 GCA_036365515.1 Torymus aiolomorphi
GCATTTTCTTTCAACGAGAGGTTAAGTACCTAGGGCACATTGTCTCAGAAAAAGGAATAAAGACGGATCCTAAGAGGATAGAGGCTATGGTTACTTGGCCGATTCCTTCATGTAAGAAATATGTAAAATTTTTGTAAGTTTACGTTCTTACTATAGACGCTTCATTAGGGGATTTTCTTCTATTGCTAAACCTCTTTATCGATTAACTGAAAAGAAAGCTAAATTCGATTGGACAGATGACTGTCAGAAATCATTTTTACACTTAAAACAAATTCTATCAACTCCACCCACTCTAGCTTTTCCTCGTACAGATTTACCATTTATTTTGGATAAAGATGCTTCTGATCATGGAATAGGTGCGGTTTTTTCACAGATTCAAGAAGAAATAGAAAGAGTCATTGGTTATTACCGCCGTGCTCTTACTAAATCTGAGAGAAATTACTGTATTACTCGCCGTGAATTATTAGCAGTAATAGATTCAGTCCAAAATTTCCACTATTATTTATGTGGAAGGCCTTTCTCCATTCGTACTGATCATGCTGCATTAACATGGCTTCTTTCTTTCAAGAACTTAGATGGCCAATTAGCTAGATGGATAGAAAATTTAGATCATTATGACTTTAAGATTCTATATCGGAAAGGTGCTTCTCATGGTCTTTATAGACGACCTTGTAATAATTCTCCTTGTAGATACTGCTTTAATGTTGAATCAAAATATGAAGTTGGTAATTCAGTAGGTCGTATTGTTTTTGAAGAAATATCCCAATCGGATTAGCGAAATCGTCAACATCAGGATAATGATATTTTAAGAAGTAAAAAGAGGGTATTAAATTGTTGTGGCAGGATATTTCTTCTGGAGATGAATATATTAACCCATTAAGGACCAGAGGGACACTTTTTTCATACTTTTTTCGACGGCATTATTTTATATGAAAATGGCTGCAAAAAAAATTAAGATAGGTCGTTATCGATGTAAAATCATCGGATCTTTTGATTGGTGTGGTCAGAATTAAAAAAAAATGCATATTAAAAAAGTTGTTATTGTTTATTTAACAAAAAACACAAAATTTCAATTAAAAAAAACTTTTTGTTCAATATTTTCACATCGAAGCTGCAGGCGGATTTTCTCAAACTGTATATTTTTTGCGTCCATGGACCCTAACCTTCAAAATCCCCCACGGGGTTTTTCGAATTTGAACATGGCAGTATCCAATATGGCGGCTTCAAGCCAAAATTTTTTTGCTATTCTATTATTTTTGAATAAAACAACTGGTTTATGATAAATGTTCGAGAAAATTAGTCTATGGGGGTTTTTTGGGACGCTGATCATGAATCTACTATTGGATTTCAGAAATTCAAAATGGCGGATCCAATATGGCGGTCAAAAATTTTCAAAATTATTCAAATTTCATAAAAATTGGGATATAGGGTTTTTTGGGTCGCTGATTATGAATCTGCTATTCGTTTTTCCAAATTCAAGATGGCGGATCCAATATGGCGGCCAAAAATTTTCAAAATTGCTTAAATTTCATGAAAATTGGGATATAACGGTTTTTTGGGTCGCTGATTATGGATCTGCTATTAGTTTTTCCAAATTCAAGATGGCGGATCCAATATGGCTGTCAAAAAATTTTTAAATTATTTAAATATCATGAAAATTGGTATATAGGAGTTTTTTAAAAAAATTCAAAAATATTAGTATGTAGTAGAAAATTTTTGACTTTTTCTTCGTAAATATGTTATTAGATTCTTTATTTTTGAAAAGTTGGATACAACGCAGCTGGAAACGATTGTTAGCGCGTCACATTCTTATAGAAATTATTATGTTGATATACTAAGAGCCACGAGCCATAATATTCTTACTAAAACCCATACACTTGGATTGTTATATTATCTAAAATAGTTACTCTATAGCCTCTAAGTATTATGTAATTATTTTTATATCAAAAATAAATCAAATGTTTTGTTTAATATCAAATTTATCTTATTATACTGTTATACCAAGCAATTTTGTGAAAATAAAATAAATAAATAAACATTTTTTTTTATTGAAATCTTGTTTGTGATAGTTTTATGAACTTTCTAAAAAAATTTTCGTAAATGATAACGGATTAAACAATACTTTTACTCTTTATATAATAGTCCAAATAGTTTATTTACAAACTTGTTTCTTAGAGGGTATGAAATAAATTTTTCAAATGTCACATCAAAAATCAAAACGTCAAAAGCGATCTCACAATGACAATGTTGAGATCGAAGAAAGCGAAAATGGGGAGTATAATGCAATTTATATTCCGGATATGAATGATTCTGGAGATTCTAGTTCGGATTCAGAGTTGGATGCTCAATCTGATGAAGAACTTTCATATCCAAATACGTTTGAAGGAATATCTAATGTCTCATATCGTCAAGTATTAGATAGCTACACAGAAAATCAAACACAATTAGAACCAGAGCATACTTATCAATGGCTTGATGGAGAAAAAAAGTATAATGAATCGTTTAAAAATGAGATTCTACTTTCTGATCGTACGAAAAAAATGATACATAATTTATCTGCAGTAGAATTGTTTGAACTTTTTTTTTCCAAGGAAATAAAGAGTTATATTATTGAATGTACAGTTTTGAATGGTTACAACCTTACTGAAGATGAATTGGACATTTTTATAGGAATATTAGTGTTATCAACTTTTAATCAAAGAAAAACACAAAAAGACTATTGGTCCACAGATCCACTTCTTGCATGTCCAGTCGTTTCTTTAGCAATGAGTCGCACTACATTTATGAAAATAAAAACAAAATTGAAGATGAATAAATCAGAAGATAAAAATGATAACGATAAAGCGTGGAAAGTTCGCAAAGTCCTTCAAATTTTCAGAAAAAATCTACAGCAATTTGGTTTTTTTTTCAACCGCACTATCCGTTGATGAGATGATGGTAAAATTTCATGGTCGTACAAATTTACAACAGTTCATGCAAAACAAACCTGACCGTTGGGGGATCAAAGAATGGGGAATTGCTAGTCCTGAAGGATATTTGTTCGACTGCGACATATATTGTGGAAAAGGTTCAAATATTTATAATTCTGGTGAAGCAGCTAAACTTACAAAATGTGCTTTAGGAAGTCGTGTAGTACTTTTGATGACTCAAAATTTACTATCGTCGGTTGTACCTAGAAAGTTGATTCAATATCATTTATATTTCGATAATTATTTCACTAATCCTGACTTATTGGTTCATTTGAAAAAAATGGGATTGAAAGCTACGGGCACGGTACGGATAAATAGAGTGAAAGTGAAAAACTATGTCGATAAAAAAGCAGAAAGAGGTACTTATTGTGTAAAGCATGAAAAAAATTGTGGACTCAACTTTATTACAGTTATGGATTCAAAATGTGTATCAGTGCTTTCAACAGCTGCAGGAGTTTCTCCTTCATTTGAAGTAAATCGATTTTCTTTTGCTGAGAAGAAAAAAAATTGCCATATTATTTCCACATGCCTTCAAAATTTACAATATGTTTATGGGTGGTGTTGATTTACACGATTCGCATTGTAGTAATTTGATGTCATGCATAAGAGCAAAAAATGGACTTGGCCCATCTTTATGAGATTCATTCAATCTTCGATGGCTAATGCAACCGTTCTTTGGAATTACATACATGAAAGAAAAATAGGTTCAAAACAACTCGCTATGGATATTGCAAAATATTACCTTGCAAAAGCAAAAGTAAGCAAATCACACACATCTGTAACTGTTAGTTCAAAAAAAAATTGTCAAAATTTCAAACAGTGTGCTTCAAGAACAAAAAAAATGTGTAAAGACTGCAATGTCTATTCATGTTCCGTATGTTTTCCACTTTTACACCAATAAATTATAACATAATAACGTAAAAAAATATAAAAAACTAAAAAAAAAACAAAATATATAAAAAACTTAAAAAAAAAACAAAAAATATAAAAAACTAAAAAAAAACAAATAATATAAAAAACTAAAAAAAAACAAATAATATAAAAAACTAAAAAAAAAACAAAAAATATAAAAAACAAAAAAAATAGAAAAAAAGAGGCTCTTAGTATTATCGTTTACCTCCACGTGGTAAGAGCTGGGCAACGTAAATTCACGGCTAAAAAACGATTTTATAATAAATACCTAATTCAAATTAATAAATTCTACGTTTTCATACAATTGGCGATCTTAAAAACTCCTACATTCTAATTTTTATAAAATTAGTATGGTTTTAAACATAAACCGTCACCATATTAGATTCACCATCTTGAATATGGAGAAACTAATAGCAGATCCATAATCAGCGATCCAAAAAACTCTTATATCCCAATTTTCATGAAATTTGAGTAATTTTGAAAATTTTTGGCCGCCATATTGGATCCGCCATCTTGAATTTGGAAAAACTAATAGCAGATCCATAATCAGCGACCCAAAAAACCGTTATATCCCAATTTTCATGAAATTTAAGCAATTTTGAAAATTTTTGGCCGCCATATTGGATCCGCCATCTTGAATTTGGAAAAACGAATAGCAGATTCATAATCAGCGACTCAAAAAACCCTATATCCCAATTTTTATGAAATTTGAATAATTTTGAAAATTTTTGACCGCCATATTGGATCCGCCATTTTGAATTTCTGAAATCCAATAGTAGATTCATGATCAGCGTCCCAAAAAACCCCCATAGACTAATTTTCTCGAACATTTATCATAAACCAGTTGTTTTATTCAAAAATAATAGAATAGCAAAAAAATTTTGGCTTGAAGCCGCCATATTGGATACTGCCATGTTCAAATTCGAAAAACCCCGTGGGGGATTTTGAAGGTTAGGGTCCATGGACGCAAAAAATATACAGTTTGAGAAAATCCGCCTGCAGCTTCGATGTGAAAATATTGAACAAAAAGTTTTTTTTAATTGAAATTTTGTGTTTTTTGTTAAATAAACAATAACAACTTTTTTAATATGCATTTTTTTTTAATTCTGACCACACCAATCAAAAGATCCGATGATTTTACATCGATAACGACCTATCTTAATTTTTTTTGCAGCCATTTTCATATAAAATAATGCCGTTGAAAAAAGTATGAAAAAAGTGTCCCTCTGGTCCTTAATGGGTTAAAGTATATTTATCTCAATATGACTCATTAGTTGTTATTGATGATATTTTATACAGGGAATGGATTTGTTCTAACCTCAAAACAAAAGTTCTTCAATTAGTTGTCCCTAGAAATTATGTCAACACTATTTTAGAAGAAGCACATGATTCTCGTTCTGGTGGTCATTTGGTATTAATAAAACGTTACAGAAAATTCGTAAAAGATTTTATTGGGCTTCTTGTAAAAAAGATGTTGAAAATTGGTGTAGATCTTGTTCAAGTTGTATTGCAAAGAAAGGTCCATCAGATAAAGGACACAATGAGATGAGAATCTGCAATGCAATATTACCTTTTGATATAATCCAAATGGATATTTAGGACCTTTTCCAATTTCTTCTTTAGGAAATAGGTATCTCATAGTTTTAACAGATTGCTTTACTAAATGGGTAGAAGCTTTTCCTCTCTCTAATATGAGAACAAAAACTATTGCTGAAGTATTTGTTCGTGAAGTCGTGTGTAGATATTGAGTTCCTTTTTAAGTTCACACTGATCAGGGTCGCAACTTTGACTCTAAGCTAATTAAGGATTGTTTCAGTTGTTAGGAATTCGGAAGACTAGGACAACACCATTACACCCTCAATCAAATGGTCTGGTAGAAAGATAAAACAGAACGATACTAGAATACTTGTCCAAATACACAACAGACAACCAAAAAGATTGTGATCGTTAGATTTCCTTGTATCTTTTAGCTTACAGATCCTCGGTACATGCAGCAACTGGGACCACACCAACGGAGATATACACCGGTACAGACTTGAGAAGAAGATTATTCTAACTATGACAGTTACGTCCAGAAGCTAAAAACCACCATCAACAAAATTCATCAATCAGGACGAAAGAACATTTTCCTTTCCTCAAAACATACAAAAACAACCTATGACAGAACATCCAGACATGTCAACTTCCAAGAACAACAGAAAGTGTTGTTGTATAATCCTTGCCGAGTCAAAGGAAGGACTCCGAAGCTCCAAAGTGATTGAGAAGGACCTTATAAGATTGTCAAGAAGATCGATGACGTCGTTTTCTGCATCCAGAAGACACCAAAACACAAAAAGATCATTCATATTGATCAATTGGCGACCTACCACGATAGGTAATTTCTTCTGCTCTACTCACAGTTATTTTGAGCCGTGGTTTCTCCCGTGAGATACAGGGCAAATGCCAGAGCAGGAACAGAGATGAGGTACCACGGTGTCCCAACTCCTCACTTGAGTTCAAGAATTACCGACAAGACTTTACCCACCGATGAAGACATGATGATATCCAAAAATGACGATTCTACATTTTAAGAGACGGCTCCTCTGACCGGATCAGTCAAGGATCAACCCGCTTAAAAAGTAGACGATTCTAAAAAGATTTCAAGATGATTTCAAGATGATTTCAAGATGGACCAATTCAAGAGACGAGCGCTCTAGCCGGATGAGCCAAGGATCAGCCCCGCTTGAAGATGATGCCATTTTGATTCGGTTTTGGATGAGGAGGACTATTTTTCAAGAGACGGGACCTTTTCGTTGGGTGAACCAAGGATCACCTCTCTTAAAGAAGATGCCTTCTCTTTCGTTTTTATCTTAGGATTGTCGGGACGGTAATCTGAAAAGAGGGGGAATAATGTTATGTATTAATCTATTGTCATCGAACATCAAAAGAACGAAAGCATTGCTAAGCGATTAGTTTGTTGTTCTCAATTCAATTTAGTTTTTCAGTTAGTTGATACGAGAGCTTATTGATGACAAATTTAATCTTTTGTATTATTTATCTTGAATAAATTACATCGTTGTTTTTATGAGTAGTTGTTACTATTTATTGTGTGCTTTTGTGACTGTAACAATACGATGGCATTACGTATTCAAGTTATTTCGATGCTACTAAAGCTAGAAGTTTGATTGTAGTAGATGGAGAGTGGAATAATTATTTAGAAGAATAATCTCAATACAGATTTCCTTGAAGTATCTATAATCTATTTTCTTACATATGTGTTTTTCAAAATTTATTCAATGCTAGTGAATTATTTGAGTATATAAATTTCATCACATGCTCTAAAAATGAATGAAGAAGGATTAAGTGTATTAAGTGTAATAAATACCATCGTAACATCGCATGATTTTTTTTTATATGATTTTAAATTACCAGTTCTACAAAACATATGTTTTTGAATATTATAACACAGTTTTAAACTATATTGACAAAGAAAGTATTATAAAAGATAAGATTCTTACATTAAGGGGGTCAGACACCTTTACAATTTTCATTATAAAATGACCTGAAAAAAATTAATTTTCATAATTAGAAATATTTAGAAGTAATATCCTAAAAATATATTCAATTTGTGATAAAATGAGACCCAAAAAAAAATTTTGATCGATTTTAACCAAATATATGGCCATTTCAAAATTTTTGCGCTGCCGTCGACTCCAGATTCAGGAACTGCAAATATTTTAATGGGAGACGTCCTAAAATTTTGGTATTTTATATGACTATTGACTGAAGAGTTGTACGTATCCAAGTCATTTGATTAGATCATTTTTTACGGTCAAAAATTGCTAAACAATCTTAAATTTAAGTGAAATTCAGATTTTTTTAGCAATCTTTGACTGTAAAAAAGTATTTAATCAAATAAACTGGATACATACAACTCTTCAGTCAATAGACATATAAAATACCAAAATTTTAGGACCTCTCCCATTAAAATATATGCAGTTCCTGAATTTGGAGCCGACGGCAGTGCTCAAAATTTTACATTACGTAGAAAACAGCTTTAAAGATAAAATTACTAAAATACATCTTTATTTCTTCTTCTTTATTTCTTAACTCCATCTCTGCCCTGAAATACAAAAAAGTATTGTTTTTAGCTGAAAATATTTTACATTTAGAACAAATATTCTGGTACCGCAGTATACGATGAATCAGACTTGTAAGCTATGAGCACGCGTAACAGTCATATCCACATCAGTCAGTCAAGTTTGTTAAGTGGTTTAACATGTCGATCCTTTGGTACTCTTAAATCCATATGTTTTTAATAATCTTTATCACATATATTAGATTCTTATACATATACTGAGGTAAATAAAGAATGTGTTGAGAAATCCAATATCCTTCATGCATGCTATGAAGCCAGTATCGCTATAGCCAAATGCTTGAAAAAAATGTTTATAGCAGCAGCACTCCTATATTGATCTTCTTTTAATGTCTAATAAGGTGAACTTCTTTACTTGTCCTTCATTATTCTTTTTCACATATAATATTATTACTTAATAAAGAGAATACGACTGATACATATTTATTGCAGTGCATAACTGTTTTTACTTCAGAAAATAAAATGTCAAATATATCATAGTGAGATTCAGGCAATGGCTGATAATGGTAGCTTTCTGGCAGAAGCGAACGTTCTATAACATGTTTCTGCACAGTAGCATATCTTTCGCTTCCTTTAAAAGTTGATTTAAATCTGTACACTAAATGTTTTTTGTAATAGTCAATATAGACTTAATTTTCCTTTAGTATCAATCCCTGTAATTTTAAGTATAAAGTTTCCAATAAAAGTTCAAGTACTAAAAGCTATTTCTGAAACTTTAATTCAACTGTCACACGTATTATTCAAACACTTTTAAAAACTGATTTAAAATACCTTTACGTATTATAATACACTAAATTTTTACTCCCAAATCCGTTGGGAACAATGACAATTAAGAACAACACTTTGTATAGAAAAGGTGCTGATGCTGATATCACAGTGTTTATATGAAATGACAGATGTGCATGTTTTCATTGCTTGCGGACTTTTACATAGGTTAAAATCAGCTCTGAGCTGTTACAATAAAGAAGTGAGCTGTGAGCCTGTGAGAGGCTGTCGTTGATAAGTCGGGTTGTTACGGTGCCAACTTAACTGCTATATAAGTTTTAAATTCAAATTTTTATTTTTGTCAAAAATACAGTCCATGAATTATATTATTTATTTTTTATCTTTATATTAATGTTTAAAATATTATTTTTGGATCTTTTAAAGTATATATAGATATGTAGAGTGAGAATTTTAAATATATTAAGAACAGTGAAATGAAAAAAAAATTAGTAGAAATAATATATGATTATATAAATATGTATACAAGGGGAAAAATGTAATTTGAACAAAAAACAAATGAAAAGCTTTATCAGTGTTTTGTATATATTCTTAAAACAAAAATAGGTAATGCTTGAAAACTAGTGGGATATATTCTACAAGTATTTTTTTAGTAGAATATGTATAAAGTAATAAAAAAAAACATTGATTTTTTGTCATTTTAAAGATGTCCGACCCCCTTAACAGATGTTCAAATAATCATTTTTAATACTGTTAAAAATGCAATAGATGAAAAATATAATACCGCCAATTTATTCAAGCGAGGAAAAACTGTTACATATAACTTTGAAATTACCTTTAAATGCCGCTAAGCGAATTATGTGAAATAGTAGTACATGAAATTAGTACTCGGAAAAAGGAATACATTCTGTTAAAATTTTTAAAAAATGGCTTATTTAATTGCAACTGATAAGAATTTTTCCATCGGTCTTACAGTCTTACAAATTTAATTAAAATAATTAATATTTATGGCAGTCAGATTGCCCTTGTTTATAAACACCCCCGCGGAATCTGAAATAAAAACTTAATTAAAACCTGGAAAAAACATTGTTAGCAAAGGACGATCTGACTGCCACTTGGTGGGCAATTTGGTGGTGGGGGGCAGTCAGATCGGCCTTTGCTAACAAAGTTTCTTCCAGGTTTTAATTAAGTTTTTATTTCAGATTCTGCGGGGGTGATTATAAACAAGGGCAATCTGACTGTCATAAATATTAATTATTTTAATTTAATTTGTAAGACTGTAAGGCCGATGGAAAAATTCTTATCAGTTGATAGTAAATTGTAGTCGACATAAGTAATATTTTTAATGACTTATTTAACTGCATTAGCGATAAAATGAGCTAAAACAAAACGTTCTTTGAGGTTAAAAATTTCTGTTACAATTACTTTATGTTTCTGACTGATTAACAAGAAATTATATAGTTTTATTTAATAAAAAAATAACGAATTAACCGATTTTCTTAAGTTAGGCACACAACTTCGCAAAATCTGAAAAAATTCATTTATACGACGCGCTTCATGCGCGAGTGCCAAATGGTGCTATATCCAGCTCATGTTTACGATACTAAAACGTAATTAAAAAAATTTCATGATAAGCATTTCCGACTTATTTTTTCCTCAGTTTTGCAATGGTGTAGGCAGTTTTCCCGAAATTATCCATTTTCTGCTTCAAAAAGTACAAAACGCGTTATATCGCAAAAAGTCTATTTTTAATATTTTTTTGACCCTCTAGATCGAAAGCTGACCATTTTTTACGTAGTAGAGTATATTTTTCAAAGAGTGCCCGAGGTGTTTTCTGCAAGAAATAGAATGCGAAAGAGTAGACGCACCGCCTTTCCTGCGCGCGGTACTACGCGGTACAGCGCGCTGACTACGCCCGCCTCGTTACCTATATAATAACCTTTTATAATCTTTAATTTTTTACCTGTTCCTCTGGATTCTTAATAATTCATGGGGTAATATTTTATTAATTATTTTCAAAAATAAATAAAATTTCGAAATTAACAGCAATAAGTAACTCTTGTACTAACGTTTTTCTGAGTGTATATAATTTTTTTTTTTTCGCAGTTTTTTTCGGGAAAATTTTCTACTCAGAACTCAGAGAGATTTTTTTGAGCTTCAATCTATTGGAATAATAGCATGGTATTGTAAAGAGCTTGGTATAGATTTAGCCTTGTCCCGTCTTGGTTTTAGTTTCAAAATCGTTTCTTCATACGATTCTTTACTACTATAAAAAAACTTTGGTTTCTTTGCAGTAATCTTTAGTCCAGTTGTACAGCCGTTCTGGCGTTAAAATATGATTACAAGAAGAACTTGTAGACTCGCTCGTTTTGCATCAATGTTTAGGTTCGCGCCTATACCATCGCACGCACCTTTGCCATGTGCTGTGGCATGAAAATACCATTCAGCTGTAACTCCAAAATCTTTCTCGTGAAAAAGAAGATTTTGAAAATTCGATTTATTCTTAAAATGCTGACCTGCTCAATCAGTCAAATAATAAACTTTCTTGAATGCAAAATTAGTTTTAAGGTAATATATTACAATTTTTTCATAGTCGTAAACAGCTATGGTATCATGATTTAAATTGTCGGAAATCACAGTAATGCTTACATGATTGAGTTCAGCATTTTGTTTATAGTACACTACAACTGTAAAAACTGTTGCTGGTTGTTATTCCAATTGAAGAACTGTGTAGAATTTTGTATAACGAAAGCATAATTTTCTGCAAAATTGCAACACACGAGAAATTCTCCTTCTTGAAGATTTCTCTTTACGTTAATTATAAAAAGTGATTGTTTCTTAGCGCAAAAATCGTGAGTTTTCAGTTTTATTAATTTTTGCCCCAGTATGTCCATAAATTCGTGCACATTTACAGTTTTAGAAACTATTCTATACCAATCTGTTTGAAACCATGATTGATACTCGATTTGAAAAATATTATTTTCATCAAAACATTCAAGCAAATGTTTTCGTAATATAGACATATTGAGGCAATCCAAACAGTCACCCAAATAGCATCTATCGTGTGCATTATACATACAATTGCTTGGATGCAATCGTGGTAGTTTTTAAGAGGCAATAGAGCGTCTTTAGTTAAAGTTTCTATGTCCATAGCACTTAACATCAGCTTCACATTTTCGTAATGCACACATGCATGCATTATGTGTACCGCTACTCCCAGCTAAAACACAATGTGGTGCTCAATTCTGTAAATTTAGTAAAGCCAATATTAACGTATTCATTTTCTTTTTTATATAAATTATAGAGCTCATTTAAATTACCAAGTTTTTAAACAAGTTCTCTTTCGCTATTGCTCTGTTTAATAGATAATTCTTTAAACCTGGCATGATTCGGCTTATATAATCTCTATCATAAGAAGTTTTTACAGAATTTACAGTATTAGCTGAAAGTACTTTGCCACGTTTCTTAGCAGGTATTGAAAATACTCCGCTATTCCGTTCACTGCAATCGAATTCTCGCATCAAGTCCCTACGAGACCATAACTCCGGCGGGAGAGTTAATAGCTGAATTCTCTCTTGCTTATTTGTTGACACAGAAATTTTTTTCTTTATTTGTTCGAAAACTGCAACATCAGCTTTGTGATATTCATCATCACACACTCTTTTAGCTTTTTAGCATCAGATGGAGATAAACTTGATTTCTGTTTATAAATTTGGCTTCCACAGGTTAAACATATTTTAGCATTTTCAGGTACTAAAGGATATGTACTTCTTAAAAGTGTTGGAAAGTCAGACAAATTTTTAGATACAGGGTGATCATTTTTATTTAAAGGATTTATACATTTCAATTTTCAATGTGAATCTATTTTAATTGCTACAATAAACAAAAATGGAAAGCTTTTTCTTTGAGAAAGCAAAAATCATGAAATCAAGAATCACCAATGATTTAATCATCAAATATACAAAAGACGCAAGGAAAACCAAGTGTTTAAATGCTATTGACAAGAAATTCGAAAAAATTCGAAGAGGCAAAATATAAAAAGTTATGATAATTATATACTTTCGACGTGACGATTTACATACAGTTTGATAAATGTGGAAGCCACCTACCGAATGAAAAATGAATGATTCCGTGCCACGCGGCAAACCGCGCAGTGCAGCACGTAGCAAACGCCTTTGCACCGCCGTGCGTGAACTCTTTCACGTTCAATTTCTAGCAGAAAACATCTTGGATACTTTTTGGAAAATATCCTTTCCTACGTAAAAAATGCACAGTTTTCGATCTAAAGGGTAAAAAAATATTAAAAATATACTTTTCGAGATACAACGCGTAAAAAAAAATTATCTACACTGAAAAAAAAGTTCGTACAAGGGTTACTATATTGCTGTTAATTTGAAATTTTTATTTTTTTTAGAAAATAATTAATAAAATATTATTAAGAATCCAGAGGAACAGCTAAAGAATTAAAGATTATAAAAGGTTATTATATAGGCAACGAGGCGGGCGCAGTCCGCGCGCTGTACCGTGTAGTACCGCGCGCAGGTAAGGCGGTGCATCTACTCTTTCGCATTCAATTTCTTGCAGACAATATCTCGGGTACTCTTTGGAAAATATCCTTTCCTACGTAAAATTACTCAGCTTTCGATCTAGAGGATAAAAAAAATATTAAAAATACACTTTATGAGATATAACACGTTTTGTACTTTTTGAAGGTGGAAATGGAAAATATCGGGAAAACTGCCTACACCATTGGAAAGCTGATGAAAAAATACATCGAAAATGCTTATCGTAAAATTTTTTTAAGTACGTTTTAGTATCGTAATCATAAGCTGGATATAGCACGATTTGGCGCTCGCCCGCCGTATTGAGGCAGTTGACATTGAACGCCTCATATTGAAAATATACAAAATTTATAAAAATATATTTATTTGCGAGTTATCCCATATACAGTGTAGCACTCAGATTTTTAAAATTTTGAAACACATTTTTGAGGTTATTTTTGAGTACATAATACTATACAAAAAGTTTTCAAATTCTGTGAAAAACAAAATTGTTCTTTTTTCGATCAACACTATAGTGCTATGAGATCATGAGTAAGGAAATAAAGAAAATTTAGTAAAATCCTTTTTTGAGGTTATGTCCTAGGGATTGAATGGTACGCGGTCAAAAGCTGTTTTTTAAATTATCATGTTCACTATAAATAATTCACTTTAAGGCCACAAGATAATGAACATCAAGAAAATAGTGCTACCGCAAACAAAATTCTAAAAAATACGAAACGCGACGATAAAACCATGTTTATGGTATAGCATCCTGCATATCCGAAAGCCATGGATCCAATATTTGTAATATTAGCGAAGAAAATCCGTGAGTGCGTGCGCAATTTATTT
Source organism: Torymus aiolomorphi (assembly GCA_036365515.1). Classification (NCBI taxonomy): domain Eukaryota; kingdom Metazoa; phylum Arthropoda; class Insecta; order Hymenoptera; family Torymidae; genus Torymus; species Torymus aiolomorphi. The sequence goes on from CM070874.1 coordinate 218,591,428, forward strand.
TAGTTAATTAATATTTAATTAATTATAATATTATTATTTGCGTATAATATATTTTATTAAAATACACTGATGAAGTACTTCTACGTTTATACTTTTCTTAAAAAAACCCGCTGGTTTACCCATAAATCAATTTACATAAAAATAGAAAGTTTTTCATACCCTTCCGTAGCCCTATTTGGTCCGCCATCCTGAATTTGCCGAATCTGATAACGAATTCGTAATCACACTGTTGGAAAAAGTTGATAGACGTCGATAAGATTTCTTATCGACTTAAATGGTGAATCTTAATTGCATCTTCTGCATAAGAACTTGATAAACTGCGATAAAATCTATATAAGTCAATATAAGTCGATAAAACTCGATATGAAAAATTACAATTGAAATTAGCAAACTCACCCTGGTAGAAAATAATCCAAGCAAAATGGCTTATTTATCAACTGTCTGTGAGGTTCAGGTGGTCCAAGTAACATATGACGATGTCTAGGTAATGCGCTCCGTAGCTTTTTGCTTCGAGGTGTAAAAAATCCTTGTCCATGAGGTCCAGGTTGTCCAGGCAGCCGATGACAGTGCTAGGTTGTGCACTCCGTAGGATTTAGCGTCTGGGTGTAAAAAATGATTGTCTGCGAGATCCAGGTAGTATAACCAGCCGATTACGGTATCTAGGTAGTCTGCTCCGTAGCTTTTTATAGTTAGGTGTAGAAAATCATTGTCCGCGAGGTCCAGCTGGTTCAGGAAGCCGATGACGGTGTCTAGGTAGTGCGCTACGTAGCTGTTTGTATCTAGGTGTAGAAAATCATTGCTCGTGAGATTCAGGTGATCCAGGCAGCCGATGAAGGTGTCTAGGTAGCACGCTCCATACGAGCTCGTAGCTTCTTGTATCTAGGTGTAGAAAATTATTGTCCGAGAGGTCAAGGCTATCCAGGCAGCCGATGACAGTGTCTAGGTAGAACGCTACGTAGGTTATAGCATCCAGGTACAGAAAATGTATGTCTGCGAGGTTCAGGTCGTCCAGCCAGTAAGAAGCTACGGAGCACACTACCTACACCGGCATCGGCTGCATCGACCACCTGGACTCGGAGACAGTGATTTTCTTCACTTTGACACTAAATGCTACGTGGCGCACTACCTAAATACCGCCATCGACTGCACCTAGACATAAAAAGCTACGAAGTGTACTGCCTAGACACTGTCATGGACTGCCTGGACCACCTGAACCTCACGGACAATGATTTTCTACATTTAGACGCAAAAAGCTACCGAACGCACTACCTGGACATCGTCATCGGTTACTTGAACCACCTGGACCTCATAGACAGTTGATAGACAAGCCATTTTGTTTCGGTTATTTTCTTTCAGAGTGAGGTTATTAATTTATATTGTTTTTTTTTTCATATCGAGTTTTATCGACTTATAAGTACTGATATAGATCTTATCGCATTTTATCAAGTTCTAATGCAGAAAATGGAATTAAGATTCACTATCAAGTCGATAAGAATTTAATCGACTTTTATCAACTTTTTCCAGCAGGGCAGTGGCCCCAAAAATCCCATGCTACCAGGGTTGCAGATTTTGCACTTTTGGCATCCTGAAGTCCGGAAGTGCAACGTATTTTCGGACTTGATTCCGATCAAGTCTGAAATCACCTTGGAATTCCGGACTTGAGAGCAGTCAAGTCCGAAATCACCTCGGAATTTCGGACTTGATGGGAGTCAATTCCAAAAACACATCGGAATTTTGGACTTGAGGTCCAAACTAGGTTTATGTTACGGGTGGGTAGTGGATCCTCGAATTAACTGTAAAACTAACTTTCTATTTTTTCAACGCGCTTTATGATTTTACAATTTCCTATTTAAAATATCCGTTATCCCGTTCATTTTTCCAGTATGTTTATGATTTTTAAAATCACTGCAATTCTATGATTACTCGTTCATTTTCATGATTGATATTTTTTTAGGAGAAATGTAAATTCATCGAGAAGAATTGTATTTTTATCCGGATCATTATTTTTTTACCGTGATGATTATTTTTCTAATTCGATTTCGTAAATGGCGTAGCTCAACTTAGGTGACTAGGTTTATGTTACGTGTGGGTAGTGGATCCTCAAATTAACTGTAAAACTAACTTTTTATTTTCCAAACGCGTTTTATGATTTTACAATTTCCTATTTAAAATATCCGTTATCCCGTTCATTTTTCCAGTATGTTTATGATTTTTAAAATCACTGCAATTCTATGATTACTCGTTCATTTTCATGATTGATATTTTTTTAGGGGAATTGTAAATCCATCGAGAAGAATTGTATTTTTATCCGGATCATTATTTTTTCACCGTGATGATTATTTTTCTAATTCGATTTCGTAAATCGCGTAGATCAACTTAGGTGACTAGGTATATGTTGCGTGTGGGTAGTGGATTGTGACGTCGGGTGGTCGTATCGATCCCGTTATCGACCGCCTTACGTTGAGTCCCCTTTAGCATCGGCAAGGAAAAAATTTTCCTTTTTATTTTTTTTTTGTGTTGAACCTTTGTCCGTAGAAAGTAACGGTCAGATTTTATGTAACACAGATGCAAGACACTGCATTCCGGCTTAGTTCCAACGAAAGAGGAAAAAAAACACACAACGCTCGAAAGTGAAAACTATCTTCAGAGGCGAAAGCATTTCCACCTATGTAGAAAAAAAAGGGAAAGGTTTTACGACTTTACCCCGAAAAGCAGGCCACCCCGGCTCTGCACGTGCGCGCCTACGCGACGCCGAAAAGCCATAAAATTTTACCGTTACAAATTCCTTCGACTTTACACGTTGCATAATCTATTTTTTATATTTTAAATTTTAGTTAATAATTCATATTAATTCAAATTTTTCTGGTCACGCTGATCCAAATTTTACGAAAATAGACCTGATAGAAGTATATATATATAACACAAAAAGTATTTTCTCTTATTATTATAAAAATTATAACGTATCGCAATGATATACACAAATTCATTTATAAATAATAATTATTTTACAAGCGACTTACCAGAATAATTTAGTTTAAATAGAAAGAATATTTGTAAATTTATAATTTTACTTTTAAATTACTAAGACACTTTAAATTATCTTTAAGAAGTATGTAATATGTGCAAACAATTCCTTTGTTTTAATTTATTTAGGCGTCAATAAGTAAACAATAACAACACACACAACATATACACACTCTGAATAAACACAAATATAAACTACATATTAACTTGTAAGAACATAAAAAAGAAAGAAAAACAACAACGGAAGTTATGTGAAGCGTGCGCAAATTAGAATAATTAATTTAAGTTTAATTAGAAAATAAATTGTTTCTTATGTATATCTAAAATTATTAATGTACATTAAATATTAAGTATAAATTACAAAATAAGCAGGAAAATGGTACAACTAATGTCATCTCTGTAGAAAAACTGAAACTAAAACTGAGGGATGCTCTCTTCCCCCAACAGCCAATTAGCCGCGTCACAGGGCCTTAGGCCCACCCTAATTATAATACCCACGCCGCAGCGGTCAGTCAGCTATCCCCAAAAATATTGTAAACTCCCTCGCGAGGAGTACCCCTGGAACTCAGCGCGTTGAGGGAGGAAAGAGGGAGAAAACCGAGTTTAGCTCTTCCCTCATTTCTCCGCCAACGTCAGTTCCTCGCCACCATCAGAGTAGACCAGCAGCAAAAACACCACCACCACATACTACCACCAAAATACTGCAGGAGCAGAAATAAAGCGAGCAAAGTAAGAAAAAAATAATTATTCGCTTTCTACCTTTTGTTTTCCCTTCTCCTCTATCATTTTTTACAAGTAGAATTTTGTCCCTCATATTTCACCTATTTCCGAGGAGCGTTCTGACCGATCTGTGCCGAATGGGCAGATCAGGAGTCGCTTGTCTCCTCAAAACTAACTATTCCTCCTACTAGCGAACTAGATACCAAACGTTTAGAAGACTTGACCATCCCTAGCTATTAGGCCTGGTAACACCAGGCTATGAAATAGGCAAAGTGGAAAAGTATCGACGGCCGTCTGGACGTCACATACTTAAATTTTTGGGGGTTCGTCCGGGATTTGGTACCTCCCGGAAACGTAATAAATAAGCGTGAAAGAGGTAGCTTAAAGGGAATCAGCAATGAATTTTTTATCACTGAAGGTACAACTGAAATATGTATTCTTGGTATACAAACAACCTTTCACGTTTTATCGGCGAAATATATAATGCCTGAAGTAGGTATTTTGGGCGCTAATTATCTTAATACAGCGAGTGCAATAATAGATTTTGGTAAGAAGATTTTAACAGTAGGAGAAATAGTTAAACCACTACAATTTGGAGTTACTGCAGAGACTGAATTTAATCTATTAAATGATGATATTGACGAATATATTGGTAAGATTCCAGAGGAGTTTACAAATGATTTTAGCGCAGGGCTAAAACACTCTTACAAAATAACCCTTACAGACACCTTTTTAGATTTGGGTTTGGATGAGGAAGATGCTACTTCTTCCTTTGTGGGTTTTAAAATTTTTGAGCCAAGAAAAGTTGAGACTCAGGAGAAATCAATAACAGATCTGCTGAGGTTGGATCATTTAAATGAAATCGAAGCAGATTATGTAAAAAACTCGCAGAGGAAATGAGGGATGTGTTTTTCTTACCTGGAGGCACCCTCGAGGGTACGGATCAAGTAAAACACAGAATACCGACTATTGATGACGATGCTATTAATTCAAAACAATATAAATATCCACACGCGTTAAAGGAAGAAGTCAATAAACAAGTAAAGGACTTATTGGATGCTGGAATAATTAGACCATCGGAATCACCTTACAATACGCCAGTTTGGATAGTTCCTAAAAAGGCTAATTCGCAAGGAAACCCAAGATGGCGTATGGTTTTAGATTTTCGGGAATTAAATAATAAGACTATTGGTGATTCCTACCCCCTTCCCAATATAACGGAGATTTTTGACCAAGTCGGTAGTGCTAAATACTATACTGTACTAGATCTAGCTTCAGGGTTCCATCAAATAAAAATGGATCCTCGAGATGCACATAAAACTGCATTTAGTACACCCTATGGCCATTATGAGTTTGCGAGAATGCCTTTTGGATTAAAAAACGCTCCTGCAACTTTTCAAAGACTAATGGACAATTTGTTGCATGGACTACTAGGAAACGATCTTTTTGTTTACCTTGACGACATTGTGATTTATGCAAATAGTATCGAAGAACATGACCGCAAGTTTAAGCTACTAGCAGCCCGTCTACGTAAAGCAAATCTAAAATTGCAAATTGATAAGTGCGATTTTCTTAGACGTAAAGTGTCTTATTTAGGACACATATTAAGTGAAGAAGGTCTGAGTCCAGATCCCAAGAAAATTGAAGCGGTAAAAGGTTTTCCAATCCCTAAGAATGTAAAAAATATCCGCCAATTTTTAGGATTAGCTGGTTATTATAGACGCTTCATCAAGGATTTTGCAAAAATTGCAAAACCCTTGACTATTTTGTTACAAAAGGAAAAAGGTTTTGATTGGGACACTAAGGCTCAAGAGTCATTTGAAATTCTTAAAGAATTATTGTGTAACGCTCCGTTGTTACAATTCCCTGATTTAGGAAAACCTTATAACATCACAACTGATGCATCAGGTTTTGCAATTGGAGGCGTGCTATCGCAAGGTGAAATTGGCAAAGATCGCCCAATCGCATATGTATCACGCGCATTAAGAGACGCAGAGCTAAACTATGAAGTCTATGAAAAAGAGGCTCATGCAGTAATTTATTCGGTACAAATGTTCAGAAGTTATGTGTATGGAAGGAACATCACAATAATTACAGATCATCAACCTTTAGCATGGTTTAAAACAGCTGATTTAAATACACGCGTGCAGAAATGGAGGTTTAAACTGTCGGAGTACGATTATGCAATTATTTACAAACCAGGAAAATTAAACTCTAATGCAGACGTACTTTCTAGAAATCCTATAGAAATCGCAGATGTTAATGTAGTACTAGAGCAAAAGCAAAAGAATTAGATGAAATAGAAAATGTTAAAACAAATAATATACCAATTAATTCAAATCAACCTAAAGATAAAACAAAAAAATCAAATACAAAACAAAAAAAAGAAATCAACAAGGAAAAGATTGAAGGTAATAAAATTAATCAAAATCGTTATCCTAAAAGACAGGCAAATAAGCCAGAATATTACGAAAGTGATATCTCAGATAGTGAAACAGAAGCACAACCTGTAAAACCATCAAGCCTTCCAAAAATTGTAAGAAACGATGTTGACGAGCAGTTAATTTCACCCGAATCATCTGACTGCGAAAGTACTGATGAACTCGATCAAACGCCAAGCAAATACATAGAATCTAAAGAATTGATACAATGCAGAAAAGGAAACATTGCTTATTTTGTCAATAGTCTTGGGGAACCCTGTGATAACGGTTCCAAGAAATTATTAGAATTCAATAAAATCCCCACAGAACAAAAATTGGAGTTCAATGAAGTTCAGCAAATAAAGAGAAAGCTAAAAGATAAATATTATTATTCACTCTGCATACGTGGAGAAAAACTCGAATCATTGACCACTGTAAAGCAAAATATTACTACAACACTTTCTATTTTAAAACATTTACTAATAAAAAGTAAACAAAAAGAGATTAGCATTGCTAAAAGTGAGGAAATAGAGAAACTTAGTTGGACGGAAGTCGAAGGAATAATTAAGGAGATATTTCGAAGTTCTGGGATTGATCTAATAATTTGCACAGGGACCCTAAAATATGTACCATATGAAAAAAGAGATCAAATATTTTACGAAATGCATGAATCTCCCATAGGAGGACATAGAGGTGTTGCAAAATCCTATAACAGAATTAGAGCACAGTATCATTGGGAAAATCTCAAAGAAGATATACAAAGGAGAATACAACAGTGTCTAAATTGTCAACTAAAAAAATTGACTAGGTTAAAAACCAAACAACCCATGATAATAACTGATACTCCCGGAACTGCGTTTGACAAAATAGCAATGGATATTGTAGGTCCTTTGCCAGTGACTAAAAATGCATTCGAATATATATTAACAATTCAAGATCAACTTTCAAAGTTTTGTACCGCCGTCCCTCTAACGAATACGTTATCATCTACTATAGCAGATGCCTTCATTAAAAGATTTATTTGTATTTTTGGAGCTCCAAAAATAGTATTAACAGATCAAGGGAAAAACTTTCTCAGTAATCTCATGGCGAGAGTAGCTAAACGGTTTCGAATTAAAAATATTAGAACCACAGCTTTCCACCCTCAATCAAATGGATCTTTAGAAAGATCACATCATGCTTTGGGAGAATACTTAATACAATACACAGATAATGACAATGAATGGGATGTTTGGTTAGATTTAGCGATGTTGAATTATAACACCTGTGTTCAAGAAAGCACCAAGCATACGCCTTATGAGGTCGTGTTCGAACGACTAGCAAGACTTCCCTCTAATGAACCACTTAGAGAAGCAGATATGTTACCAACTTATAAGGGTTATGTGCAGGATTTAGTAATTAGGTTAAATGGAATTCAAAAATTAGCTTACGATAATCTGGTCGCCTCTAAATTCAAATCAAAAAAATATTACGATAAATCGATTAATCCCAAAAATTTTAAACTTGGTGATTATGTTTTTCTTTTATCCGGTCCAAAACCCGGTAAATTTGGAGATCACTACACCGGTCCGCATAAAATACTAGAGATATTAAACAAAAATAATGTAAAAATCCAAATAAAAACCGGATCCAAAATTGTTCATACTAATAGATTAAGAATATCGCATATAAACAAAGAAGTTAAAATAAATAAAAAAATTAAAATCAAATAAAAATAAAAATGACGATGAATCCAATTAAACAAATATTTTATTAGAAATTAATTCTTTTTCTGATTACAGAAATTAAAAAAAAAAAAAAAAAAGAAAAATGCATCCAGTAATATTATTTTTTATACTATCCCCTGCAATGGTATGGGGTTTAGTGGGATTCGACTGTAGCGCAAGGTCACTTAATATAATTACCATTTCCACTTTGGGAGTAGAAGGATGTCCTACGACCACAAACAAACTGAATATTACAAGACGTTATTTGCAGCTTGTCCAAATCAACGAATTTGTTAGTACCAAAGTTTTCCAGTGTAAACTAGAAGTACATCGGACAATTTATGAATGCGGCATGTTTTCTCATAACTCAATCGTAGAAAATGGCGAAATTGATTATATTTATGAAATAAGTAGGGAAAAATGTATACAAGCGCACGAAACAGGAATCTTACGTTTCGATGACAAAGTTATTAGCGGCCTGCGAGTGAACTACACTGTTACTCACTCAATTACCTATGCAGGATCACTCAAACAAAGTGGCAAGTGTGACGGATCAAGTTATTCCGATCCCTACGGTACATGGGACAATGTAGTAGTACAAGGTACATTAAAAGTTACACTTAAAGAGCACACAGGCTCTGTAGATATGAACCGTAATAAGATATTATTACGTTCTGGCACACGATGCACTTTGTCTGATTTATCTTGCATGGATAACGAAGGAGGATATACCTTTTGGGATATAATTTCTGCCTATAGATGCGAACTTTATAAATACGGCGGTTTATACGAAGGAATGGCAAACAAAATTTTCGATTCTACCCCAAATTCCGAACAAACAGTTTATTCACTACATACCGAAGATGTGACGTTTTCATTAATAGCTAAAGGAAAGATCAATGTTTGTGGTTATGAATTGATTAAAACAGAACACCCAAAGTTACTTATTTTCGATACAGTAAAAGGTATATCCTTCGTAAAAAGTAATCGCGTATCCGTAGAAAACCTAGATTTATTTGCATACGTAAACTCGAAGTTTGTCTTCGTGGAAAGCCATATTAAGACTCAAATCAGACGTCTGCATGAAGACATTATAATACAAAGATGCAAAGAGGAGTGCCGTATCCTGGAGAACGCTCTAGCCATTGCATCTCAGTCACCTGATCAATTTGCATACAATTTAATGAAAGGACCAGGTTATATGGCAATCACTGCTGGGGAAGTAGTGCATATAATCAAATGCCTCCCAGTAGAGGTTAAGATTGCCCATGGAGACCACTGCTATGAGGAGTTAGCAGTTACGAGGAACAATAAAACCATGTTCCTCACTCCGAAAACCCATATTTTAAAATCAAGGGGAGTACGCATAGAATGTAACGGATTGCTACCAACCTACTACCAAATAAACGAGAATTGGTATAAGATCCTACCCAAACTAACAGAAGCCAAGAGTCCAACAATTTTACGTCCTATTTCTCAAGCAACTTGGAAATACAACGATCCAGCATCTCTCGCAACTAGCGGGATTTACACAGAAAAGGATTTAGACCAACTTAGGGACCGAATAATGTTCCCTATGGACCAACCAGCCTTACTGATGTGGCCCGGGAAATGCATGGGCATGTTGTCATTGATAACGAAGGAGCGATCTCTAGATTGCTCAATGAAAATGCAATGGAGAAGATAATTTCCAATACTTGGAATAACATGTGGACGAAATTCACGACATTCGGATCCGTAAGCGCCGGAATCTTCACCATCATAATAGTTATCCAGGGAATAAAAATGATTTTTGGGATTTTCCTAAAAGGGTATGCCGTCCACCGCATTTATGGATGGTCAACCCACCTACTATCTGCTCTCTGGAGATTTCTCGCGACGTTGTTCATATCACTTGGGCAAGAGAGGTATCAACAAGCAGAACCAGCCAATCTTGATGAAGAGATGCCACCAGTACATACAAAAGAGAGGTACGTCCGTGCTCCGACATATCTTTTCCAGTTAAACTGCCGAATGCGCCTAGCGCACCTCCTCCCAAACTGGCACCTAAAGCTACATACGTGGTGGTCAATGAAAACTCACACGTTGTGGAGGTACAACGCAGCAGAGATCCTGTCCGATTTTCATTTTAATAAATGAACATACAATTGCAATACTGATCAGATCTCCGAGAGCAATTCAAGAGTATAGATTACTAGAGTTGTTTATTTTTCAACTCCTAGTAATCCTTTTAGGATGGGGGTGTGACGTCGGGTGGTCGTATCGATCCCGTTATCGACCGCCTTACGTTAAGTCCTCTTTAGCATCGGCAAGGAAAAAATTTTCCTTTTTATTTTTTTTTTGTTTTGAACCTTTGTCCGTAGAAAGTAACGGTCAGATTTTATGTAACACAGATGCAAGACACTGCATTCCGGCTTAGTTCCAACGAAAGAGGAAAAAAAACACACAACGCTCGAAAGTGAAAACTATCTTCAGAGGCGAAAGCATTTCCACCTATGTAGAAAAAAAAGGGAAAGGTTTTACGACTTTACCCCGAAAAGCAGGCCACCCCGGCTCTGCACGGCGCGCAGCCTACCCGACGCCGAAAAGCCATAAAATTTTACCGTTACAAATTCCTTCGGCTTTACACGTTGCATAATCTATTTTTTATATTTTAAATTTTAGTTAATAAGTCATACTAATTTAAATTTTTCTGGTCACGCTGATCCAAATTTTACGAAAATAGACCTGATAGAAGTATATATATATATATATATATATATATATATATATATATATATATATATATATATATATATATATATATATATATATATATATATATATATATATAATCATATAAACATGGACTTATGCTGACACCAATGTATAAGACCACGTGACCTGTCTGCATAAGTGTAGTACCGTTTATACACGTGTCTGCACAAGTCTAGCGTGACTAAAGAAATAATCTCTCTACTTATGCTGACGTCTGCATAAGTCGGTCTCTGTCTGCATAAGTCTATTTAAATTTCGGAAAGTGTCTGCATAACTAGCCTTTCATATATTTATATATATATATATATATATATATATATATATATATATATATATATATATATATATATATTTCTAACACAAAAAGTATTTTCTCTTATTATTATAAAAATTATAACGTATCGCAATGATATACACAAATTCAGTTATAAATAATAATTATTTTACAAGCGACTTGCCGGAATAATTTAGTTTAAATAGAAAGAATATTTGTAAATTTATAATTTTACTTATAAATTACTAAGACACTTTAAATTATCTTTAAGAAGTATGTAATATGTGCAAACAATTCCTTTGTTTTAATTTATTTAGGCGTCAATAAGTAAACAATAACAACACACACAACATGTACACACTCTGATTAAACACAAATATAAACTACATATTAACTTGTAAGAACATCAAAAAGAAAGAAAAACAACAACGGAAGTTATATGAAGCGTGCGCAAATTAGAATAATTTAAGTTTAATTAGAAAATAAATTGTTTCTTATGTATATCTAAAATTATTAATGTACATTAAATATTAAGTATAAATTACAACATAAGCAGGAAAATGGTACAACTAATGTTATCTCTGTAGAAAAACTGAAACTAAAACTGAGGGATGCTCTCTTCCCCCAACAGCCAATTAGCCGCGTCACAGGGCCTTAGGCCCACCCTAATTATAATACCCACGCCGCAGCGGTCAGTCAGCTATCCCCAAAAATATTGTAAACTCCCTTGCGAGGAGTACCTCTGGAACTCAGCGCATTGAGGGAGGAAAGAGGGAGAAAACCGAGTTTAGCTCTTTCCCCATTTCTCCGCCAACGTCAGTTCCTCGCCACCATCAGAGTAGACCAGCAGCAAAAACACCACCACCACATACCACCACCAAAATACTGCAGGAGCAGAAATAAAGCGAGCAAAGTAAGAAAAAAATAATTATTCGCTTTCTACCTTTTATTTTCCCTTCTCCTCTATCATTTTTTACAAGTAGAATTTTGTCCCTCATCTTTCACCTATTTCCGAGGAGCGTTCTGACCGATCTGTGCCGAATGGGCAGATCAGGAGTCGCTTGTCTCCTCAAAACTAACTATTCCTCCTACTAGCGAACTAGATACCAAACGTTTTGAAGACTTGGCCATCCCTAGCTATTGGGTAACACCAGGCTATGAAATAGGCAAAGTGGAAAAGTATCGACGGCCATCTGGACGTCACAAGATCCTCGAATTAACTGTAAAACCAACTTTTTATTTTTTCAACGAGCTTTATGATTTTACAATTTTCTATTTAAAATATCCGTTATCCCGTTCATTTTTCCAGTATGTTTATGATTTTTAAAATCAATGTAATTTTATAGTTATCCGATTCTCTGGATGATTCGTTAATTATTAAGAGAATTGTAAATTGATCGAGAAGAATTGTATTTTTATCCGGATCATTATTTTTTCACCGTTATGATTATTTTTCTAATTCGATTTCGTAAATGGCGTAGCTCAACTCAGGTGACTAGGTTTATGTTGCGGGTGGGTAGTGAATCCTCGAATTAACTGTAAAACCAACTTTTTATTTTCTCAACGCGCTTTATGATTTTACAATTTTCAATTTAAAATATCCGTTACCCCGTTCATTTTTCCAGTATGTTTATGATTTTTAAAATCACTCGAATTCTATTATTACCCGTTCATTTTCATGATTGATATTTTTTTAGGAGAATTGTAAATTCATCGAGAAAAATTGTATTTGTATTCGGATCATTATTTGTTCACCGTGATGATTATTTTTCTAATTCGATTTCGTAAATGGCGTAGCTCAACTTAGGTGACTAGGTTTTTGTTGCGGGTGGGTAGTGGATCCTCGAATTACCTGTAAAACTAACTTTTTATTTTCTCACCGCGCTTTATGATTTTACAATTTTCAATTTAAAATATCCGTCATTTTTCCAGTATGTTTATGATTTTTAAAATCACTGCAATTCTATGATTACTCGTTCATTTTCATGATTGATATTTTTTTAAGAGAATTGTAAATTCATCCCATTAATTATAATATCGTCCTGATAATTCATACTTCAATTTTATATGTCTAATAGAGAGGTGAGTAGACTTATGTTATAGATAAATAAAAAATCTTTGAATTACTATAATAAGTCATTTTATTATTTAACTTTTTGCTATTCTTATTTTATAAATAATAATATCTTTTAAAACTTAATAATTTATTGTTAAAACAATTATATAATATATAAATGTGCTTCTAATAGAGCTTTCATAAAATTATATTGATTATTAAAATTTGTTTGTACATTCATAATTAAATTATTAATATTAATATCCTCAATTTTTTTGATATTATTTTGATTTTTAATTTTAATTTTATTTGGATGATTGATAAATGGATAAAATTGAACTTGTATAAAGTAATTATTCTTTTTTATAGTTATTTTTGATACTTTAGCTGGCCACATTGGTGCTTTTTGATATTTTACAAATATTATTTCATTTATTACAAAAAGTTCTGGCCATTTTAAATATAAATTTGGATTATTATCATCTGGAAAAAAAATATAATTTATAATTAATTATACACGGTGACCCATTTTAATCGCCGCACCCGAATTTCTCGGAACCTAAGCCAGATAGAGAAAAATGGTTCAGACAAAAGTTGTAGGGGACAAAGGGAGCCACATAATGGCGCTAACGCCATTAACATTGAACTTGACCTTTGAGGTTATTTCAAGGTCAAAGTGGTTTTTTCATATGGAAACACCTAGTTTTGACCCCGGATTCGGAAAGAGCGGGAAATTTTACGTTCAAAATCATAATGGGAAATTTTTCCCAAGGTCATTTCAAGGTCAAATCTAGGTCAAACTCAGAAAAGTCCGTTTAAAATCGTTTTTTTCCATGAACCACGGGCTAAGCTGGTTCAAATTCATCGCAGGCTTAATAGAGGAACCCACACACCCAAAACGTACACATCCTAGTAAACAAAACTCAAACTCGCACATCCTAATCCAATACACTTCATGCCCTCACATGCTGAACTGTTACACCCCGGTCCCACAACCATACCCCACACACTCCAGTCCCAACACATCCCTATCCCACGCATGCTAATACCACACATCCTGAACCCTGAAAAATTTTTCTTAAGGGCAAAATTATTTATTAACGGAAACTTTGAGATCGTTGAAGCTTCTGTTATAACCTTACTTTTTGCGCTACCCAGAAACAACGACGTGGACGTAGTAAGGATTGTTTCCTTTGGGGTGCTTAATTAAAGTGAGTCCCCTTGCATCTCACTGTTCGGGGTACTTGATTAAAGTGAGTCCCCTTGCCTCTCTCTGTTCGGGGTGCTTGATTATAGTGAGTACCCTTGCCTCTCACTGTTCGGGGTGCTTGATTATAGTGTGTCCCCTCGCCTCTCACTAATGTAAATAAATTTTTATTTAACCTCGAAGCAAGTGTTCAAAATTACGACCATTTGCTTCAAGGCACATAGTCAAATGCCTTTGAAAATGGCGAACTGTGTTCTGCAAAGTTTGTCTCGGAATGGCAGCGCATGCTCGACGAATCCTATCCTGCATATCTGCTCTTGTAGTGCGTTGTTGCTCAAAAATAGCATTTTTCAAATACCCCATAAACAAAAGTCTGATGATGAAGTATGGGATGAAGAGGCAAGCCATTTCACCGGATCTCCTCAACCAATCCATCTAATACTAAAGTGTTTATTAAAAAATGCTGTTATTATGAGCGTGAAATGTGGTGCTCCACTATCCTGCTAGAACCTGAAAAATAAATTTTAAAAAACCATTGACGGAACCTATTTTCTTCCTAGATGTGTTTTTAATGATTACATTATCAAAATTAGTATTTCTGAAATTCGAACACTACTAATTCACATCATTTACATAAAACAAAAAAATAAAAGGAAGTTTTAGTTTTATTTGCAATTAAAATAAGAAATAATGCTTTATTGAATTGAATACCTTTAATGTTTTAACGATTATTTTATTTTAAAATTTAAAATTAAAAAAGTGTGACAAACGAAGTATTTATGGCAATTACAGTTAGCTAATTTGAAGTTACCGTAATTTTCCAACGTTTTTCCTTTTTAGGCGCGACCGTATACGGGCGAGCCTTATAATTATTAATATTTTTGATACCATTTTACTATTTAAATTTAATAGTAATTAATAGCTGGCTCTGAAATGGCAGACTATCCGCCCAACGAGATCGTTGATACGATTTTGGTTTTAGGAGCAAGCCAAAATAATTATCGTGGTGCGGCAAGACTTTATGCTGAACGCTATCCTGACAGACGACATCCTGACGATAGAGCTATCAGACGTTTAACTCAAAGAGCTTGTGGTGGACACATGGTTCGCCAACGTAGGCGCCATGAGTATGATGAAAATGATAATCGAGTTGTAACTATCCTTGCAATAATTCATCTTGACCCGCACATTAGCGCTCGTCGAGTTGAAAGGGAAATTGGTATTCCAAGAAATACTTTTTTAAGAATTATGAAGGTGCTTCAACATCACGCGTATCATACTACTTTGGTTCAAGAGCTACAGTTTCAGCATTTCCAACAGCGTATTGTGTTTTGCCAATGGGCTTTACAAATGATAGAAAATGATCCAGACTTTTTTAACTTTGTTCTTTTTTCTGATGAGGCACAATTTCAAAGTCATGGGGAACTGAATAGGCATAATTTCCATTATTGGTCTGATGTGAATCCTCATTGGGTCAGAACTGTAAACCATCAAAGACGTTGGAGTATTATGGTATGGTGCGGGATTATCAATGGATATTTGATTGGCCCTTATTTTTTTTAAGCAAATGTAAACCAACATACCTATTTGACGCTAATAAGAGATGAACTACCTGGATTGATGGAAGATATTGATTTAGAAACGCGACGAAGAATGTGGCTCCAGCAGGACGGCGCAGCACCAAATTTCGCTCGAATTCTAAGGGCTTTTTTAAATGAGCACTATGGTAACAGATGGATTGGTCGAGGAGGTCCGGTTAACTGGCCTGCTTGCTCACCCGCTCTCACATCACCAGATTTGTATTTATGGGGGTATTTAAAAAATGCTGTTTTTGAGCAACAACCCACTACAAGAGCAGATATGAAGGATAGGATTCGTCGAGCATGCGCTGCCATTCCGAGACAAACTTTGCAGAACACAGTTCGCCATTTTCAAAGGCGTTTGACTATGTGCCTTGAAGCAAATGGTCGTCATTTCAAACACTTGCTTCGAGGTTAAATAAAAATTTATTTACATTAGTGAGAGGCGAGGGGACTCACTGTAATCAAGCACCCCGAACAGTGAGAGGCAAGGGGACTCACTATAATCAAGCACCCCGACCAGTGAGAGGCAAGGGGACTCACTTTAATTAAGCACCCCAAAGGAAACAATCCTTACAACGTCCACGTCGTTGTTTCTGGGCAACGCAAAAAGTAAGGTTAATACATTTATAACAGAAGCTTCCACGATCTTAAAGTTTCCGTAAAAAATCATTTTGCCCGTGAGAAAAATTTTTCATGGTTCAGGATGTGTGGGTTTGGGGTGTATGGGATTAGCATGTGTGGGGTAGGGATGTGTGGGACTGGGGGGTGTGGGGTATGGTTGTGGGACCGCGGTGTAACAGTTTAGCATGCGAGGGCATGAAGTGTATGGGGTTAGGATGTGCGAGTTTGAGTTTTGTTTACTAGGATGTGTAAGTTTTGGGTTCATCTATTAAGCCTACGATCAATTTGAACCAGCTTAGCCTGTGGTTCATGGAAAAAAACGATTTTAAACGGACTTTTCTAAGTTTGACCTAGATTTGACCTTGAAATGACCTTGGAAAAAATTTCTCAATATGATTTTGAACGTAAAAGTTCCCGCTCTTTCCGAATCCGGGGTCAAAACTAGGTGTTTCCATATGAAAAAACCACTTTGACCTTGAAATAACCTCAAAGGTCAAGTTCAAGGTCAAAGACGTTAGCGCTATTATGTGGCCCCCTTTGTCCCCTATAACTTTTGTTGGAACCATTTTTCTCTATCTGGCTTAGGTTCCGAGAAATCCGGGTGCGCTGATTAAAATAGGTCACCGTGTATAATAAAATAATTACTTCGTTTTTATTTATTATTTATATATAATATTTTACTTTGATTTAAATTATCAGCAACAATCAAATTTTGTAATTGTTCTGGAATTAAAATAATAATAGATAATTATTACATAACAATATTTATATATATATATATATATATATATATATATGTGTGTGTTTATATATATATATATATATATATATATATATATACATATCTCTAAAGGGGTTTATAAAGCCCGTTTTTTTATATATAGGGGTTTATCGAGCCCGATTTTGATTATGCGGCCCTGGCTTCATAATATTCCTAAATATAGGGGTTTATGCGGCCCGACCTAGAGTCTATAACCCCAGGGTCCATTATTTCTATAGGGAACTCTGGGCTGTAGGTACTAATATACAGTGTTGGGCCTCTATATATATATATATATATATATATATAATTTTCCCCCCATCCGTTTATGGAGCCCATCCCTGTATATTAGTACCTACAGCCCAGAGATCCCTATGGCAAGTGACTAAAGAAATAATGGACCCTGAGGTTAGAGACTCTAGATCGGGCTCCATAAACGCCCGAGAAAAATATTTTATGGGACCCGGGCTCCATAAAAGAAAACGGGCTCCATAAATATGCTCATGTGTATAAAAGGGCTCTATAAATCAGTTAAAACAAATGTGTGTGTGTGTGTGTGTGTGTGTGTGTGTGTGTGTGTGTGTGTGTGTGTGTGTGTGTGTGTGTGTGTGTGTGTGTGTGTGTGTGTGTGTGTATATATATATATATATATATATATATATATATATGTATATATATATATATAATTCTGTTCACCGCTATGTTTCAGGACTTTTCATTGGTTTACCGCTATTTTTCAGGACATTTGCATGTTTTCAGGACTGTACTGAATTAGGAATATGTTTACCGCTACCTTTCAGGACATTTTTGAATTATTCAGGACATTTAGGGTTTCTTTCACAACGTTTTTTTCCGTAAAATTTTTCCGCAATCAACGTAAAATACTGCGGAACTGAAAGCAGGCACCGCAGGCGTCGTGGTGTTAGTCAATACCCTGAGGGATATTATTTCTTTAGTCACTTATATACTGTTTAACGTTTTATACCTACTTCTATTGCAGAAAACCTGTAGGTGTCCTGGAAGGTAGCGGTGTACTAAGTTATATATATATATTGCTATATTGTATAGTTGTAAGGGCAAAAATGGGTACGTACCCCCTCCACCCCCAACCACCCCTCCACTCCCCTCCACCCCCACCCCCTCCACCGCCCCTCCACCTCCCCTCCACCACCCCGCCACTTTTTACCGTTAAATTCTTTCAAATTTTACCCCCTCCACCCCCTCCACTCCCCTCCACACCCCCTCCACCTATCCCTCCACCTACCCCTCCACATACCCCTCCACATACCCCTCCACATACCCCTCCACCTACCCCACTACAACTAATCTCTTATAGATTTGTTACTGAAAATTGTATATCGGGGGTATCGAGATTCGCTGATTAGGAATCTGAACTCAGATTTTGAAAATTCAAAATAACGGAACGAAAATGTCTGCCGCATATTGAAATATTACTGTATTTTGCTGAAAATTGTATATACGGGATTTCTGGATTCGATTATTACGAATCTGAACTTAGATTTTAAAAATTGAAAATGGCGGGAAAATATTTAATTAATACTGGATTTTGCTAATAATTGTATTTAGGGGATTTCTAGATTACGAATCTCAACTCAGATTTTCAGAATTCAAAATGGCGGATCGAAAATGTCGGCCACATATTGAAATATTACTGTATTTTGTTGAAAATCGTATATTAGGAGTTTTTGGAGTCGCTTATTACAAATCTGAACTCAGATTAAGAACATTCAAAATTGCGGATTCAAAGATGGTGGTCAAATATTGAAATATTATTAGATTTTGCTGAAATTTGTATTACTTTAATATGGGATTTTTGGTTTCGCTGATTAAGAATCTGAACATATATTGTGATAATTCAGACTGGTGGACGCAAGATCGCTAACAGAAATTGAAATTTTACTCGATTCTGCTGAAAATTGTATATAAGGAATATGTGGATTCACTGATTACGAATCATAACTCAGATTTTCAGAATTCAAAATGGCTAATCGAAGATGGAGGCGAAATATTCAAATACTACTGGATTTGCTGAAAATTGTAAAAAAGGAATTTCTGGATTCGCCGATTACGAATCTGAACTCAGATTTTCAGAATTCAAAATGGCGGATTCGAAGATGGTGGTCAAATATTGAAATATTATTGAATTTTGCTGAAAATTGTATATACCGGATTTTTGGTTTCGCTGATTATGAATCTGAACATATGTTTTGAAAATTCAATCTGGTGGACCCAAGATGACTAACAAAAATTGAAATTATCTCGAGTTTGCTAAAAATTGTCTACAGTGGGTTTCCGGATTCGGCAATTAGGAATCGTAACTCATATTTTGAAAATTCAAAATAGAGGACCCAAGATGGCTTCCAAAAATTGAAATATTACTAGATTTTGCTGAAAATTGTACATACGGGATTTCTGAATTCGATTATGACGGATCTGAACTAAGATTTTAAAAATTCAAAATGGCGGTAAAATGTTTAAATTATACTGGCTTTTGCTAAAAGTTGTATATGGGTGGTTTCTATATTCGCTGATTATGAATCTGAACTCAGATTTTCAGAATTCAAAATGGCTGATCGAAGATGGAGGCCAAATATTCAAATATTATTGGATTTTGCTGAAAGTTGTATATAGGCGTATGTGGATCCGCTGATTATGAATCTGAACTCAGATTTTGAAAATTCAAAATAGACGACCCAAGATGACGGCCAAACATTGAAATTTTACCGGAATTTCCTAAAAATTGTATATTATGGGTTTCCGGATTCGCTAATTAGGAATCTGAAATCAGATTTTGTAAATACAAAATGGCTGCCAAAAATTGAAATATTACTGGATTTTGCTGGATATTATATGTTGGGTATTTTGATTCACTGATTATGAATTCGAACTCAGATTTTCAGAATTCAAAATGGCGCATCGAAGATGGAGGCCAAATATTCAAATATCACTGAATTTCGCTGAAAATTGTATATAGGGAACCCATCTGGATTCGCTGATTACAAATCTGAACTCATATTTTGCCAATTCAAAATGGTTATGGGAAATTTCTGGATTCGTTTGATGATGAATCAGAATTCAGATTATGAAACTTCAATATGTCATACCGAAGATGGCGGCCAAAAATTGAACTTTTCTGTTTTGCTAAAAATCGAATATACTGAATTTCTGGATTCGTTGATTACGAATATGAACTCAGATTTTAAAAATTCAAAATGGCAGTAAAATATTGAAATATTATTGGATTTTGCAAAAAAATTGTATGTATGGGGTTTCCGAATTAGCTGATTACGAATCTGAAATCAGATATTGAAAATTCAAAATTGCGGAACGAAAATGTCTGCCACGTATTGAAATATTACTGAATTTTGCTGAAAATTGTATATACACGAAAAGAAGCATTCAGAGCTATAGGCCGTGAGTTATAACAGAGTAAGCGGGTACCTTCTCTGTCACCGTGTGACGGCGCGACTTCAGGCATGTCAACGATGGTCTCTAGGCAGCGCTATACGGGGTGACTGCCGCAGTCGTCAGACGTACCACTCACGCTTGTCGCGGCGTGCGCGTTAAAGCTTGAACGCAGTGATAGTCATGGCCTACAGCCGTGTCACGCGAGCACCCTTTCCGTATACGGGATTTCTGGATTCGATTATTACGAATCTGAACTTAGATTTTAAAAATTGAAAATGGCGGCAAAATATTTAAATAATACTGGATTTTGCTAATAATTGTATTTAGGGGATTTATATATGCACTGATTACGAATCTGAACTCAGATTTTCAGAATTCAAAATGGCGGATCGAAGATGGAGGACAAATATTCAAACATTGATGGATTTTGCTGAAAATTGCATCTACGGGATTTCTAGATTGGATGATTATGAATCTGAACTCAGATTTTCAGAATTCAAAATGGCGGATCTAAGATGTCGGACACATATTGAAATACTATTCGATTTTGCTGAAAATTTTAACTCAAACTAGTGGACCTAAGATGACTAACAAAAATTGAAATTTTACTCGAATTTGTTAAAAATTGTATATAGTGAGTTTCCGGATAGCTGATTAGGAATCTGAACTCAGATGTTGTAAATATAAAATGGCGGCCAAAAATTGAAATATTACTGGATTTTATAATCAATAAGTTACAAATAAAATCAGAGCTGCCGTAATGAAGTACGTATATATTCTGTATTATTTTTTTAACTATATTTAGTATTTTAAAAATTAATAAATGTTAAGAATAATGTTTTTAAAAAACATTACAGAAATTTTAAATGAAAAAATAAGTGTTTCATGATATTATGTAATAGAAGATTATCCTCATTCATTATTATTAATATTCATCTCTAATAATGGGGATTTGTAGCGTGATTTTATAAAAACAGTGGCGCTGTTTATTACGTCTAATAGTGTAAGGTCATGTTCATATTATTATATGTGTTTTAATGTGTAGTTAACTTTTTAGCGTGTTATTTATTGAAGTTAACAGTTTTCCACACCACCACTGAGGTACTGTTATAGGTGCGTTGAATTTTTGATTTTATTGTGCTTAGGTATTTTATATAAAAAATATTAATAATTAGATATGATAATGGGACATGCCAAAATAATATAAAATTATTGTTAATCATTTTTTATATAATAAGCCTAAACACAACCATGGAATTCATCTTCAATAACCCCAAAAACCATGGGAGTCGTCCCTCCATCCTCCTTGACTCCAACCTATCCCATCCTTCCTCCACCATGGAAGATGTGAATCAATTTTCATTAATAAATTTTATTAATTTTAAATAATTTGTATTAATAATTTTTAATTAATGTAATGAAAATTGATTCCCATCTTTATTACATTTAATAAAAAAATATTTCATATAAATATATTTATATTGAAATTTTTTTTATTATATGTAATAAAATAATCAGATTATTTATATGATATTATGCTTATAAGCAATTACAACATGTCTTATACTTTTGTAAAAGAATAATATTATAAATAAAATGATTATTGATATAAATTTAGTTGGGTTTATTTTGATCTATATAAATTTAGATAAAAATATATATATAAAAAATAATAATTTTTGTAAAAGTTTATTAAAAAGTGTAGATTAAATGTCAAAAATTTCTTTCCAAACAATGTTATTAATTATTGATGAATTTTCTAAAAGATTTTCAATAAATATATTGTTAGGATTTTTACATCGGGATAAAGCAACATATAATTGGCCATGTGAAAATAAAGGTCGTCTAATGTAAATACCTAGAGAATTAAAACTTTGACCTTTAGATTTATTTATTGTTATAGCAAAAGCTAATATAACTGGAAATTGTTTTCTAAAAAGTATAAACGGAAATGAAGAAGAATCTCCAGTATTTAATGTTATTCGTGGGTATAAAAACTTCTTCACCAACTCTTTCACCTGTAATTATTTCAGCTTTAATATTGTGATTAAATAAACCTATAATTTTCAAGCGTGTATCATTACACATTCCTTCTGATATACTTATATTTCTAATTAACATTACAATTGCATTTATTTTTAATTTTAATTCATGTGGTGGTAGACCTTCTGTAATATTATTAAGCATTTCTATTGGGTAATTTAAGTGAATATTTTCATCTGTTTGATCAACTCCTTTATGCGTTGCGAAATCTAAACTATAATATGTATGTGTTTTACCATATAATAAGTTCAAAACTTTATTATTTATAAGTTTAGTATCGTCATTATGAGGAGCTAATATTATACGATCTACGGAATTTTCGAGATTAATATCATCATAAATTTTATTACATATATTTTCGGTCTTCCATTTATTTGGAACTATAAATGGATTAATTTTACCTTCACCTAACTCTAATAAAAATGAAGCAAATTGTTTATTTTTTGAACGAATATTTTCGGTTAATTTTAAAACTTTAAAGAGACGCCATAAATGAGAAAATTTTATTGTGTCCTGTACTATACTGTCTCGGTAACCATGTTTTAGGACTGGCAGAATTTGTCTAAAATCGCCTCCTAAAACTATCAATTTACCACCAAATGGAACATTACTGTAAGATATATCTTTAAGTGTTTGATCAACAATTTCCAAAGCTTTTTTTGGGATCATTGATGCTTCATACCCAAACTATAATATCTACTTCCCGTAATTTTTTTTTATCTGATTCTAATTTTAGAAAAGCACTTTCAATACTGTTTAAATCTAAAGGAAGTCTAAAAGTACGATGACTTGTCATTCCTTTAGGTAATAAAATAGATGCAATTCCTGTCCAAGCCATAGATAAAACTTTTTTATTCAAAGATAAAAAGTGATATATTGAAGTCTTGTATATGAAAGTTTTTCCTGAACCTCCAGGTCCATCAATAAAATAAATTTTATTTTTGTTAGTTATAATTTCATTAAAAATTAATCTTTGATTAGTAGTTAATTGATTAAACAAAATTTCAAAAAGATTTTTACTTTTTGCTAAATTTTCAGGACTTTCTTCGATATTATTTATTGTTGGTTCAGGTAAACTGTAACCTTTACAACTTCTATCTTCAGTTTGTAATATATTTTTAATGTGAGACAAAGCATTATTTTCTTTATTTTCTTTAAAATCTTCAGTAAAAAATTTTTTGAATTTATTCCAAATTAAATTACCTTGAAAATTTTCAGCTAAGATAAACCATGCAAAGAATTTACGTAATTGAAAAGGAAGCATGATATTACTTGTTTCATCAAAAATAATATAAATTTGGGAATCATCTTCTATTAAACCCATAGCAAGTGCTGCTTCTTTAAATGTTTCATATGAGACGTTATTAAATGTTCGTAAATCTTTAAAAGAAGTAGCACCTTTTATGCGGTTCAACAGTAATTTAAGAAAAAATCTTTCATTATCTTTAGGTGAAACAATATTTAATCGCCCAATCGTATCAAATTGTTTATTGCGTTCTCTACGTTTCCATATTTTAGATTTTGTAAATCCATAATATCGAGGAATTTCAACATATTTTATATTTTTCGCAAACTGATCGATTTTGTTTAATTTAAACCACGCTGTTAAAGTAGCTTCTCTATTACGCAAAGCTTCAAATTCTTTATTTTCTTGGAAAACAATTTTTTATTGATTCTCGGTATGTACGGCTAAATGAATGACAGTATGGCTTCTACCACACAAAGGAAACGTTTCTAGGCGTCAAGCGGCTTCCATTGGGCTCAAATATCTACCGTCAATATATTGTGAAATTTCATCAAAAACTACAGAAGTCTCTTCATCTACTTTATTTATTTTCTGAATTTTACACAATGCTCTGTCACCTCCTTTATGTATATAATCAAACATATATTTGATACTTTGAATTGATGCACAATATTCAACGTTAATATGACATTTATATTTTTGTAGTAAAAAACTATTATATGGAACTTTCATTTTATTATCAACATAAACGATTGGACCAGTTTTTGTTTTATATATATGATTATTTGCAGAATTATCTTGTCGTCGATATTCTGGATAACCATTTTCTTTTAAAATTGTAAAATCACGAAATTGTTTAGGAAATTTCTTTTTGCATATAGATTTATCTTTAATAATACAAGGTGATTTACTTGTATGAGGTCCATGTAACATATGTTTAATTACTAATTTTTGCATTTCTTTATTATCATTATTTGGAATTTCTGTAGAAATATATTTATCAATTGTGTTAGGAGTCATCATTTTATTATTTGGATGCAATGTAACTATAAGATGAACATGTGGTAAACCTCTTTTTTGAAACTCAATAGTATAAACATAAGCGATTACCGTTCCAAAAATTTTATTTTTTACTATATCATCTAAAATACATTTAAATTTTGCATAAAACAATCTAACTGTAATATTAGGAATGTCATTAGGTAAAGTTCCTTTTGGAAATTTTTGTAAAACTAATTTTAGTTCTTTCCATTTTGGATTACATGTGATAGTAATTAATAAATCTGGCCTTGTTGTTGTTCTTACTATTGCCATGGCATCTTGGTAATGCTGTTGCATATACCTAGGACTACCAATATACGTTGCTGGTAAAATAAAAAGATTTCCTAATATCTCTTTTTTTCAAAATTTTGAGTAATATTTGAGGCTGAATTAAAGACGTGATCATATAATCCTTAATAACATTCAATACGAAGTTGTCGTTGATTATTTCTGAAAAAATTCATCCTATTATTTTCTACCATAATAAGAGCTTGTAAAACATATTGTTGTGTTAATCTTCGAGCATATAATAAAGGTGAAAAATTTTTAATTTCCGGTCTGTACGATAATCTATAAGAATAATATTGCAAAATAGTAAGATTGACTGATTTTTCGGTAGACTTTAAAATATTTGTAGAATTATCTGTATTATAAATTTCTTCGCCAGACTTCGAAGTATTAATCAAACTGTTTGTATTATAAATTTTATTTATATTAACCTTTGGCTTTTTATTATATCCAATACTCCAACCTAAATCACCAGCTGGAAATAATATTGGAAAAACCATTGGATCGACATGGTGAGATAATTTATTCATGTATATTTTTTTACTTTCACATTCTGAAATATTTTTAGGATATATGCAAAGATCATAGTCATCAGGAATAGTTGATTTTGATACAATTATTGCTCCACATTCAGCTGCAAGAGGTTTATTGTAACGATGTTTTTGTTTATCCGTTTTTCGAATTAAATATAATTTATAGTTTGGAAACTTTTGTACATTAGATAATTGATATAAAGATTTAAAATTTACAGCGTAAGGATTTTTATTTAGAATATTTGTTAATATTTCTAAATGTTCTTTAGTTAATTTGTCGTTAGTTTTAAGTCTTTTTTCTATTGAACTAATATTATCATAAATATATAATTGTCCACAAATAGGTTCTTCATTATGTGATGGTAGTAAAGTATTGGGAGTAGTATGACAAACTTAACCTTGAATTTTTAAATTGAAAATAGCTTTTTGATTTTCATGTTTTACATTAGCACAAAATGTTGCGAAACAAAATAAATTATTGTAATATCTTATTAAAAGTCTAAAATGATTATCATGAAATAAAAGGTCTTTAAGATTTTGGTTATAAGGACTAAGAGGAGATAATTCTATTGTACCATTATGACAACAATTTGATTTATTTCGTTCTTCTTTCCAAAATACAGCTGAGCAAAATTTACAAGTTATACTCATATTTCCAAAATATGATGGATCAATATAACTTTTAAGATTGTAAGATTTAAAATTAGTTGGATTATTCATATTATTTTGTAATATTTCTTTTTTAAATAAGCTTAAATACACTATAGTATTAATGTATTATTATTAGATTAAACTATAATCATTAGTAACGTTATTAAAGCCATACCCTGATGTGACTAAGGCTTCTTATACGCAAAGAGGAATGGGAAACTTATACAAATTTTTTAAACTTGACCTTATAATTGATATCATTCGATATTTAATTATTTAATAATATAATATTAACAATATCAAATTATTCGTAATATATATAAAATGCATAACAAAATGAGAAAAACAATACAATATTAAGAGGAGCGGTAGGAGGAGGGGGGAGGAGGGATTTTGAGGAGGAGGAAGGAGGGGTGGAGGGGGGGGGGTTGAGGAGCAAAAGTAATACTAAAAACTCCTATTTCTAATCTTGTTTTTCCGTTATTTTGAGGAGGGGTTGAGGAAGGGCTTTAAGGAGGGGGAGGAGGGGGAGGAGGGGGAGGAGGGGGAGGAGGGGGAGGAGGGGGGGTACCCTACAAGCCTCTTACAACTATATACTATAGGAAGATATATTAATATATATATATATATATATGGGGCATTCTCTGTCAACGCGACACCCCCTCTGCCCACAACAATTTTGATCCAAATGGGGTCTACCTCGGCTCAAATGAAAGCTCTTGACTTCTACTTTCGAACGCCGTCTGGCGATTCCGAAAATTCAAAATGGCGGATCCAATATGGCGGCTGCAAGTCTCGGAATGATGGAAAAACAAGTTTTTCTTCACTCTAATAGCGAATCTGATACGAAAATTGTTATTTCTTGCCACTAATATGAAGTTTGCGACATATTTTCTTACTACTACCGTTCAAAGCGAGCGGTTAAAATTATATTTCAAGGTCATTTTGAAGGTGAAAAGTTATTTTCTGGATTTTCGGACTAGTATTCCACGAAACTAGTAGAAAACTTGATTAAGATCATAACTAGACTTGACCTTGGATCATTTTTCAAGGTCATTTTCATGGTGAGTTCTAATTTTAATAAACCGATTCTTTCGCAGTTATACTTCTTCAATTCATGCTATCAATCGGTTCTAATTCGGAACAGTAACAGAAAAACTGTGGTTATATCCACACTTTGAAACATTTCAGAATCACTGAAAAAAGTTTGGTGGAGAAGAAACACGTTAGCGTAGAGTATCAGTACCAAATGCAAGAATTGTTTCGTAACTAAACATTAAGTCCTTTACTCTCCCATTTTAGAGCAAATGTTGCACTAAAATTGTTCCGCATTTAATCTACTTCATCGTTCTTCAGGAGTACAAAAGTTTAGGGCAGAAGAAGCACTAAAAAGTGTGGCAATGGTACAACACATTTGTGCTGTTACTGCTTTTTTGATTTGGTGCTCCTCCTGCACAAAAATCGTGCAGTATACGCACTGAGAGAAAAAAACCGACGTGACGCCGTGGATGCTATAGTTGGTGTAAGACCGTGTGACTATACACGTATACAATGCGATCAAAAATTGCAAAATTTTTGTTTTGCAATTTTTGAACTGACTTTGAAGGTCAACGACGAGGTCAGATTCAAGGTCATCAGACCAGACAAATCCTCGTTGAAAATTACTTACGGTATGACCTTAGCTTTTTCAAAAAATATCGTTTCTGGGAAAATACGGGGGTCCCATACTTTTTGATAACCCTGTAATTAAACTTTACAATAGAACATTTCTAAAATCTCTCTAACTTTTTTTATTCCTCTTTCGAAACTCTTTAAGTACCGATGCTTCTCTAAAAGTTTAGTGCGGCTGTTATTCTAACTCTTTGGTGTATCTGTGGTTCTATATTTCATGCATTATCTTTCCTAAACGTTTGGTACATATAGTTCCCATCGATTTTCGAGAAGTTTCAAATTAATTCGAAGACATTTTTCACAGCACCTGTTCTAACAGTCCTACGTCATTATATTCGAGTATTATCACTTACTTAGATGGATTGAATATGTCTACTGTAGCACGGTCCGATCGTTGTATCAACCCTCTCAATGGTAAGGGTCACATAGGTAATGATTTACGCTTGTTGTCGAACAACTTAAAACGAAGATTTCCAGATTTGCCAGATAATTCAAAAATTTGTAGTAAGTGTAGAAAGTTATGTGGATCTCCCATTTCATCTATTGGTACAAGAGATAACGAAGGCAACAACGAATATGAAAACATGGATATAGAGACGACATCAGAAAACACTGGTATTGATAAATCTGTTCAAGAAGCTACACGATCAGCTAGAGAAATCGAATTGGAAGACATGTTTTCAGAATTAAAAGAAAAGTTTTCTAGATTAGCAGTTAATGACCCTTTGAAACTAACTATACTTACAATCGCCCCATCAACTTGGAATATTAGTCGAATTTCCCGTGAATTCAATACATCAAGACATTTAGTAAGAATGTCGAAAAAACTCAAAGCCGATGGAGGTATTTTAGCTACAACAACGGCTAAACATGGTAAAACTTTGTCAAAGGCAGTAATAGAAGTCATTGTTGAATGTTATAATAACGATCTGCACAGTCGGGTGATGCCGGGTCGAAAAGATACTGTCTCAGTTATTATTGATGGAAAGCGGACTCAGGTGCAGGAACATCTTTTATATTTCGATTTACGAGAACTTTACGAATTATTCAAGATAGCAGAACCAACAGTGCAAGTAGGATTCAGTACTTTCGCGAAATTACGACCAAAACATTGTGTTCTTGCTGGTGCTAGAGGAACGCATAGCGTCTGCGTTTGCACCATTCATCAAAATTATAAATTGATGTTGGATGCAATCGATATTCAGAAGCTCACGAAAAATCAAGAAGAACCCATTTGTAGTTATAAAGATTGTTTACAGCAAATTATGTGTAAGAATCCTACACCTGACTGTCACTTGGATGAATGTTCGAAGTGCCCTGGTTCTGAAAATCTTACGTCTCGTTTACTTGAAATATTGGATGGGGCAAATATCTCACAAATTGAGTACTGTGCGTGGTCAGGAACGGATAGATCATCTTTGGAGAATTTAACTCTACCAGTTGAAGAATTTGTTGATGAATTATATGCCAAATTGGCGATACTCAAACCCCACTCATATATTGCCAAAGAACAAGGTAATTTCATTGCTCAAACAAAAAGTAATCTAGGCAATGGAGAAGTTCTGGTAATGTTCGACTATTCTGAGAATTACTGTTTTGCAGTTCAAGATGCATCTCAAGCCTTCCATTTTAATAATGACCAGTGCACTGTTTTTCTAGCTATTTACTATTATAAAGAAGATTCAGAGCTGAAGCATGAAAGTTGTGTATTCTTGTCGAATAGTTTGAAGCATGACACTTCTTCTGTCTATACTATTCAGAATTTATTGATTCCAGAAATCAAGAGAAAAGTAAAAGAACTTAAGATTATTTACGTGACAGATGGAGCAAAACAGCATTTCAAGAACCCCTTTCAGATAGCAAATCTTCTTCATCATGAGAAGGATTTTGGTATTGAGGCAGAGTGGCATTTTTGCGCCACTGCTCATGGTAAAAGCTGTTATGATGGTCTTGGTGCAATATTTGAAAGAGAAGCTTATAGAGCTAGCTTGAAGGCGAAACTGAAAGATCTCTTGTGAAGTGGGCTAAAAATCATTTTGAAAATATAAGGATTTTTTATTTTACGCAGACTGAACATGATAAATTCAAAAGGAAACTCAATCGTAGGTTTCAAGATGCATTACCTGTCCCACAGATTCTTAAACATCATTCTTTTCAATTATCAAGTGACGGGAAAGTTATCATGAAAAGATACTCGAATGCTGCTAAGTCTGTATCTGTTCTACTTTAATTTTCAATGGGAAAATATACTGAATTTTTTTTATAATAATATTCAAGTTTTTATATTTTTTATCCTCCTTTTTTTTAATTTTTTTTATGTTCTGAGAGAAGTAGTACCTCCACGTGGTTCAAAATGGATTATGCTAAAACTACTTGATAGTTCTATTGTGGAACTTTATCTTCTTTAAGGATTTTATACATGAAATTTTTAGATCGCCGGTCCCACGATATGCACAAAGGAACAAATGTCTCATAGGAGGTTACGTTCAATAAAACATTAATTATGCAGAGACAGAAATCATGACCTTGAAAAATGATCCAAGGTTAAGTCTAGTTATGATCGTAATCAAGTTTTCTACTAGTTTCGTGGAATACTAGTCCGAAAATCCAGAAAATAACTTTTGACCTTCAAAATGACCTTGAAATATAATTTTAACCGCTCGGTTTGAACGGTAGTAGTAAGAAAATATGTCGCTAACTTCATATTAGTGGCAAGAAATAATAATTTTTGTATCAGATTCGCTATTAGAGTGAAGAAAAACTTGTTTTTCCATCATTCCGAGACTTTCAGCCGCCATATTGGATCCGCCATTTTGATATATATATATATATATATATATATAAATATATGAAACGCTAGTTATGCAGACACTTTCCGAAATTTAAATAGACTTATGCAGACAGAGACCGACTTATGCGGACGTCAGCATAAGTAGAGAGTTTATTTCTTTAGTCACGCTAGACTTGTGCAGACACTTGTATAAACGGTACTACATTTATGCAGACAGGTCACGTGGTCTTATACATTGGTGTCAGCATAAGTCGATGTTCATATGATTATATATATATATATATATATATATATATATATATATATATATATATATATATATATGGGGCATTCTCTGTCAACGCGACACCCCCTCTGCCCAGAACAATTTTGATCCAAATGAGGTCTACCTATGCTCAAATGAAAGCTCTTGACTTCTACAGTCGAGCGCCGTCTGGCAATTCCGAAAAAAAAAATATATATATCTATATATATTTATATAAATACATACATCGGTACTATTGGGGTCCTAGAGTTTCTTACTCTGAGAGTTTACATTAGAATACCGGAACAAATACACTTGACTAAAGAAATAATGACCCTAAGGATACCGTGATTCGCAGGGGGCCTGCGGCGCCCGCTTTTAGTACCGAAATTCCGGAACAAAAGCCCGGAAATGTACCTAAGATGTATTGTAGACGAAGCCTTATGGACCTCAAAAGTAGCGATAGATGCATCGTATTTTTGAAGCCGTTCCCCAAAAAGGACAAAAGTCTCCAAAAGTAGCAATCTATGGTGTATATATACCCCAAAAGTACCAACACATATACCTATATATATATATATATATATATATATATATATATATATATATATATATATATATATATATGTTTGTGAAACGGGACTTATGTTGACATCGTGGGTTAATGTTTATGTAAAATTAACATGTAAAAATTATAAAACACTAAAATGAAACAACGGGTGATGCTATCAAAATTACTTTATTGATTGACGACGTTTCGGCTACATTATAGTAGCCCTTTTCAAGTCACTATAAAATAAGAACAATATTTGGTGTTATCACTATTTATACAAAAATCACGTTGAATAAAATTAAGAAAACTTACAAAATTCGACATACAGGTATAGTCTAAAGAAATAATCACAATTGAATACTAATAGATGTCGTATCGACTACAGACGTATAAAAATTTCTTATTATGACTTATTGTTATTCAATTGTGATTATTTCTTTAGACTACATCCGCATGTCGAATTTTGTAAGTTTTGTTAATTTTATTCAACGTGATTTTTGTATAAATAGTGATAACACCAAATATTGTTCTTATTTTATAGTGATTTGAAAAGGGCTACTATAATGTAGCGGAAACGTCGTCAATCAATAAAGTAATTTTGATAGCATCGCCCGTTGTTTCATTTTGGTGTTTTACAGTACTTTAGCTATCAGTTGACTCAACAAAAATTTTTATGTAAAAATTATGCGAACGTCCGCATAAGTACCGTAAAGTCAGCATAAGTCTCGCACCAGTTCAGAAATTGTCTGCATAAGTCACGTTCCAGACATATATATTTATATATATATATATATATATATATATATATATATATATATATATATATATATATAACTATGGGAATTGGTATATTTGAAGAGATATCAACATATAGATCGGTACTTTTGAAGAGATGTCGGCATTTTGAAGAGACTCCTCAAATTTCTCAACGCAAGAATCGCGACTTATGAGGAGAAATCTATACCCCCTTTTCCAAGAGTCGGTAACCTGAGGGTCATTATTTCTTTAGTCACATTGTCCGAACTCTGAGCGAAAGGTTCACATCTCCTTAAAAGTACCAATTTACAAACATATATATATATATATATATATATATATATATATATATATATATATGTGTGTGTGTGTGTGTGTGTGTGTGTGTGTGTGTGTGTGTGTGTGTGTGTGTGTGTGTATTTGTGTGTGTGTATATTTCTGTTCACCGCTATGTTTCAGGACTTTTCATTGGTTTACCGCTATGTTTCAGGACATTTGCATGTTTTCAGGACTGTACTGAATTAGGAATATCTTTACCGCTACCTTTCAGGACATTTTTGTATTATTCAGGACATTTAGGGTTTCTTTCACAACGTTTTTTTCCGTAAAATTTTTCCGAAATCAACGTAAAATACTGCGGAACTGAAAGGGGGCGCCGCAGGCGTCGTGGTGTTAGTCAACACCCTGAGAGATATTATTTCTTTAGTCACTTATATACTGTTTAACGTTATAACCTACTTCTATTGCAGAAAACCTGTAGGTGTCCTGGAAGGTAGCGGTGTACTAAGTTATATATTTGTGTATAAGTTTACGAACCCGGACTTATGTTGACGAATTCTGACACGGAAAGAGACTTATGCAGACTTTGTGGTACTTATACAGACGTCAACATAAGTAGGGAGATTATTTCTTTAGTTAAGCGTGACTTATGCAGACAAATTCTTACACGGAACCGGACTTATGCAGACATCCTGCATAACTGGAACTCGACTTATGCAGACAAGTCTGCATAAGTACCTATATCACAAACAGACACACGCGCACACACGCACACACACACACACACACACACACACACACACACACACACACACACACACACACACACACACACACACACACACACACACACACACACACACACACACACACACACACACACACACACACACACACACACACACACACACACACACACACACATATATATATATATATATATATATATATAAATTTATATGTAAAAATTTGTCAATACTATTTTTGAGCAAAAATACGTACGTCCAAAATGTAATGTAAATTTCCAATGTATGCAGTTCAATATATACGGTAAAAATGTTTAAAGCTCAATAAAAAAAAAAAAATTATTTATGTGGTTGAGGTTTGCAACGTTGAGACTCCAACGCAAATTCCAAATTAAAAAAAATTATGATTTCCGTTCGAAATCGATTCAACAGCGACAAAAATCATGTAAAAAAACTGATGAAATTCGCAACGCTGCAAGTACGGCGGATCGCTCCCAAACCTATTTACCGTAGAAAATCGTAAAAATAATTGTAGTTTACCCATTTTTGGGATCGCCAATAATTTATCTTTGGAATACACTTTCTAGCATACAGGGGAGCTACAAAAAAGACAACCCTGCAAGTACCACATAGGTTCTACGTAGGATCCTAATTCAAAATGAATGTATCATTTCACACGTAGCTGTAATAGTGTATTATGCAACAAGGGACTAACGTTGCAAATTATCCCGTGGGTGGGTTTAGTGCCCGAGCGAAGCTAGCGAATAATCGATTTTACTACCGTGTTGCATATAGAACTTTATTCACGACACAGATGTGGGCACTTTGTTGATTTGGAAAAGTGTGACTACATGAGATAACATTTTTAAATATACTGCGGTGTTGGCAGTGGCTCGAGCGGTGCAAAATAAACTTTATAATAATGTCTTATAATTATATTAGATTTATTTAAATGTATTATACACGTGAAAATTCAAAAAATACAATTGATTGTTGGTATTAGTAAATTTGATAATAAAAACCCAAAACGAAAAACTAAAATGATGTAATAGAAGAAAAGTAAAAGCCGATCATAAATTTTTCTTACTCGCCCACCCGAAAGTACGTACTTTCGGCCCGCATCTCCGGGCCGAAAGAGAAACTTTCGCATCCTATTTTAGACCAACCGCGCGCTCTGATTGGCTGCCGAAATTTCCTGACCCGCGGCGCTTCAGCACCCGCGCGCATGCCCGAGGAAAGATGTTTGTGCGGTGTGAAGGTTAGACACGTACGAAATAAACAGAGGAAAGTGCACGGGTGACGAGAAAAAAGTTAGTTGAAATAAAAAGTGGTTTTGTTTGACCGTGGTTATTGTTTTTTAAACGTATGGACGGGAGCGTCCGAGAAAAATATGTTTGTGCGGTGTGAAGGTTAGACACGTACGAAATAGACAGAGGAAAGTGCACGTGTGACGAGAAAAAAGAGTTAATTGAAATAAAAAGTGGTGTTGTCTTTTTTTAATGAATGTGTTTCTGATGCCCGCCCCGACCAGCAAATCCTCGGCTTCGCCTCGGTCTTGCAAATGTCGGGCGGGCATCAGACCATCTGTACAATAGCGAAAGTAGCAGACGCCCAAAAAACCAGCTCTCTACGCCGGGCCGAAAGAAAAAACAGTCGGTAATATCGACCGAGCTACCCAAAGCGGCCGACAGAGGCACTACTATCGAGCGGGCCGAAAGAAAAACTAACACTCAAACACAGCTAGCAGACGACAACGCAATTTTATCAATTATTTAACAATTACAGAACGTACTTTCGGCCGGGGAGTAAGAAAAATAGTATACAATACTTGGGCCGGAAATCTAATTTCCGGCCCACGTATCGTAATATACTATTAATGAAAAAAAAACTACACGGAATCAACTGCTGATGTTAATTTTTAAATCAAATTTTGAGATCGATAAAAAATAGATTTTTTTTTTTAAAAGAGCGTTCAGAAATATATGTTTTTTGAAAAGTTGAAAGTCTTTTACAAAAAAAATATACTTTTTAGTATTTTGTTTTCACATAAAATAACAAATATTATATACGCAACACAATAAATTTTGACAAAGCACATGTTTAATTTGTTGCTGTGCGCTTGCCTTAACATTGATAGAGCGCATTTTTTTTTATAGTTGTAACATGGCAATTGCACGACAAATAGAAAAATGCAAGATACGAATGCACGGCGGTCGCGGTGCAGGAGAACGTCCACGAGCGCCAGCCGTCGTGCCGCGTGCTCTCCGGACAGACTTCCCCAGGAGCCAGCCGTCGTGCCGGGTGCTCCTAGGAACGAGAGCGAAGTGTGAGAGCAGAGTGAGAGCGGATAACTACATCAGCGTCACCTGCCCGCACAAGGTTTGTCCTATCTCCTACCCTCCACGTGGTTTCCCTATAGCGAAGTATGTGTGCGCGTACGTGTCGGAAGTCGCGTTTACAAACTCGTGCAAAAGCTTCAGCTCGAGCTGAAGCTGCAAGTAGGTAGAGTATTCGCTCTGGGCTTATGCTAGCCGGCGATTAGTTTTGGTGCGATTGACGTGTGCACCTGACTCCCGTATAATTGTAGACCTAGTAGTTAAGCTTTTGGTGTTCAATAAATACATAGTTTGTTTTACCCGTTCTGTATTATTTTGGAATTACCCGCGTACCTCTGCCCTGATCTCCAGCAGAGCGTCACAAATGGCGCAGCCAACGTGGGGCCACGGTAAAGGCCGTGGCATAGTGTAAAAGGGATCACTGCGTCGTGATGTTCGCCATCGCGACACGCACACATAACGGGAAACCGCGAGAGGGGAAGCGTTCTGGCGGCCATTTTGAGGTCGAGAGCCGCGTGTAAAAGGTTTGAAGTAAAAACGCAATTTTCGTTTGGGAGATTTTGCCAGACGATTCGTGACGCTTAATTAATTATCTTTAATTGAATTTTTATTTAGGATTTAATGCAAATTTTATCACGTTGTAAATGTGACTTTGCGGATTGAAGAGACTTCGGAGTAAGTCGCGAAGCCGCATCTTGCTACAGCTTGAGCCAATTGGCGAGAAGTTACACCAAGCAAACGTGATGAGGGAATTGAGTGAATTGAGTTTATAAGTGACGCTGCTTTCCTTAGTCATAATTTGCATTGCGCAAAGGACTTTTTTTTATGAAATTTTGTTTGGAATTCGTGAAAAGAAAGCGCCCGCTGTTTTATTCTGATTCCCTTGCAGTCCCATTTTTGACAAAGAGAATTTTTGGGTTTAGGTCTGCTCTGAATGGTTGAATAGCGATAGCGTAATCCTCGCACGAAATTCTCAACGTGCACCTCTGTTTGCTCTGCTTGATTTGGGTTTTTGCTTGGAATTGGATAATTCGGGGAATTATTTTCTGGGTTTTGCGTGACTGCTAGTATACCGAATATGCTATTTAAGTTAATGGTAACTAGCACGGAAGTAAAGTTGTAATTCTTAGTAAGATATTGAGTTAGAGTAATAGTAATCAAGCAGAGCTATCGTGAACAGAGGCTATCTGAGATTTTTGGCTTTATCAAAATGGGAGATTCGGATTGGAATTTGGCTTGGCTTGGTCTCGACGGAGAAGATTTAATGTGTGTCAATCCGGTAGCTGCAGCTCAAGCTCTCCACCGTGCAATCAATGAGATAACCGACAGAGAATTTGCCGACAGTGTTCTCCGCCATGGATTGAATATACGCTCTGACGCCAGAGTATTGCGTAGTAGGTTAGAGCGTCATCAGATGAGGAGAAATTTTGGATCTGGCGCTGCTCCATGGAATCCGGTCATCGATGAACAGTTGGAGATGCGTGAGCTGTGGCTTATTTCTTCTTCTCCTCTTAATAGTAGCAATTTCGTAGGAAATGTTTCGCGAGTTAGAGTTGTCGAGATTCCGACTAGCACAGGATTTTCCGTCCAGACGTTTCGGCGATTTTAGATTTAGCGTTAGAGAAGCGAGGCAGTTCTGTTGCGGCAGACGAGAGTACCGATAGGAGTAGGTTGAATCATCAACCTCATGCACAATCGACTAGATGCCCTCTTAGGTTTCTCTATGCTACGGGTAGAAATTGTTGCAGTCAAAGGATCATGGATTTGACAAGAGTGGTAAGTGGGCCGATTTCGCTACCATCTTGTTCGACTGCTGAGTCAACACCTGTCCACGCAAGCCCGATTCGTTGCAGTACTTTCTTCCCTCCAATGCCAGCGCCGTCGTTAGAAGCAGTTTGGGTTGTTAAAATGTCCATTGAGGATTCTAATGCAGTTCCAGCTGTGGTTTCGAATCCAAGCTTGAGTAGGAGATGTAGCAGAATAAGTGGTGTTAGGGACGATAGAATAATTCCAGTCCCTACAAAACTTTCGCCAAGTTTGCTAAGTTCTGGAGATTTTGTCAGGAAATTAGAGATAGCTAGTCAATTCGAAGTGCTGAGTTATCGTGCGGATATGGATTATGAGGGTTCAATGTTGACCAAGCAGAGATTAGATAGGTGGATTGAGGTTAAGGAAATGCTATCCTAGCTAAAGCCTTCATTGCAGTTAGGGAAGCAGTTAAATAGGCCCCATCGTACACGTTCTTCGTACTATCGCCAACACCCGTCATGGAAAGTATTAGGAATCCTTCGGAAGTGACAGCTTTTAAAAGGGAAAGAACTCTGGCAAGCTTAAGGGAAGACATATATGACGCCGCCACCGCCGGACGAATCGTTCTCTCCTTTATCTGTTAATGCTACAGCTCAGCTGCGTCGTCAGGCTAAGTTAGCATCAGACAAGTCAATGGGAGCGGATTGCTGCCTATAAGTAGTTTTAATCTCCCGTTTCTGTAGCTAAAGCTGAATCACCGCTAATTACAAGTCTTAGAAAGGATTTTCATTTCTTCCTCCGAACCTTTCCTTTTGTCTTAATAAGTAGAGTGAGCGAGTTCTTTCAAGCTGTAGTATAAAATGTAAAGTTAAGCGCTGTAAAGCCGAATTCGAAGAGTTTGGCTAAAGTTACTCATACGATCGCGTTAAAATCAGCATGCTTTCATAGGTTGCCAAAACGTTGCTCAGAAAGAGCTGCATAAAAGGGAATCGGCCAGGTAAGAGGCTCTTGCAGCAATTATAATTTTGTCTTTATTGTATATAATTGCGAATGAATGCTAAATGTTGGATTTCTGGATGAGAGTCTCGGTTGCGTGCGGTATTCGCGTAGTTATAAGAGATTTTGTGCGAAAATTACCGGTGTCAGGTTGCATAGGGTAGGACACACACTCACTGGGTTACTCTACACAGATTTACACTGGAGCAAAACGCTGTAGCCAAGTAGAAGAAGTAGATGAATACCACACAGACATTTACACTCACACCGCTGTAGCTAAGGCCGATTAGCTTAGAGTAAGTTAGCAAGAGCAAACGAGCTGTAATAAGGTCAAGTAGATAGAGTATTCGCTCCCGGCTTACGCTAGCCGGCGATTAGTTTTGGTGCGATTGACGAGTGCACCTGGCGCCCGTATAAATGTAGACGTAGTAGTTAAGCTTTTTGGTGTTCAATAAATGGCCGAATCCATCTCAAATCAGACAGCCCGCGTATGCCTATTTCACCTATCATGTTGAAATAAAAATATTTATGTTCTACTCGAAAAAATATTTTACATGTGTTTTTTTATTTTTTTGTTTCATCAAAATTTCATGCGTTCAGCGATACCGAAAAATTCCGAGAAAATTCTTTCATTGAGAAAAAAAATTTTCAATGTGATTTTCAGACTGCTATTGTTTCAGCAGTTTTTCAAGCTTTTAAACGTGTAACACATAATTTCACTCAGTTTTGAGCCCTCTTTAACGGCCTTAATGTCATTTTAAAAAAAAATAAAAAATCCACGAGCTATGCACTTTTTACTGAAAAATTCATTTTTTAGAGAAGTGCCTTTTTCTCGAAAACCCCATGTTTTTTTTGCACAATTTTTGTTGTCGTGATAGAGGACGGTAATGCCTAGCTAGACGTATTTGTGAGATTCGGTACTTTTTTCCTGGGATAGCGATCACTAATGAGATAACACACAAACAAATTTTTCACGCTTAACGCTTATATATAGTCAATGATATTAGAGTCAATGTAAAGGTATTTATCTTTGTGCGTATGTAATATACATGTACGTGCGCCTACTTATAGGAGTATATGTACTAGTACATTTGTCCGCTAGATGGATATGGTTTGACTTAACATTTACAAAGAAAAGTTCGGTTTCTGCTATACATCACACATCTCGTCTTATTTAAAACCATCATCTTTTGGAAAATTATTACATATTTACACCTTATCAACTCAACTACGATGTCTCAATATTACTCAACAGAGAGAATCAAATGTGCAGACTTTTTAGACAAACACAAACAAATTATTTACAAATCTAGTTCCGTACGTTTAAAACAACTTGAGAATCTTGCTCATCCATTGAAGCACCTCTATCCTCATTTACCTTTGACACCTTCTACATATCTGTGTCAACATTGTTACAATCGTGCTTTAGAATTGGTGAGTAGTACTGACAATGAATTTATAACGGATGATGAAGTTACCGATAACGTAGTTGATAGAGATGAAGATTTTTTACCAAGTACTCTAGAACGCATTGAAGAATTTAATAATGAAATAAGTACATCTTTCTTAGGTTCTGTATCGCCTCTTAAAAGAAAAAATCTTATACATGAAAAATCAATTGAAAATTACGTAACAAAGAAGAAATAAAAAATACTTTCAACATTGTCTAATACCCTTGATGTGAAGTTGAACAATGTTTATGACGTTTCTATAACAGCAAATGAATCAACTGTATGCCATTGTACAGAATGGATACAAAATCTTGGTCTAGCCTTGCAAAAGTGTTCTACGGTATCAGAAAAAATAAAAATTCTGACTTTGCTACCTTCATCCTTTACAAAACATGAAATTTTATCTTTATTTCCAGAAATAACAATGTATATGATCAACAAATCGAGAAATCTTGTTAAAGAAAAAGGAATTTATTCAGAACCAGATGCATATTCAGGCCATCCGATTGATGAAAACATGGAAAAAATTGTTATGGAATATTATTTAAATGATGATTTTAATTGTTCAAGACAAAGTCCTAATAAATGTGACGTTGTTACAATTAAAGTTAACAATAAAAAAGAGAAAAAAGTTAAGCGTTTTCTTACTCGAAGTTTAAAAGAGACGTATAAAGTATTTAAAAATGATTATCCAGAATTGAGAATTGGAAAATCGAAATTTTATAGTTTGCGACCAAAGTATCTCTTACTTAGCCCCATCAAAGAAGTTTGTCTCTGTATCTATTGCGCAAATTATGATTTATTTCTTACGAGCTTAATTAATTTTAGAGGGAGTAACGTCACAGAGTTGGATGAAAGTCGGTCACAAATAATAAATGCAACAATGTGTTCTGAGCCATCTGATTTATGTTATTTACAAGAATGTAAACTATGTCCAGGGATTAAGGGAATTACGTTTCATGTTTTAAAACTGCAAGATGTAGAAGGCACAGAAGAAATTACATATGCTTTGTGGGATAATGGAAACCTGATTAAAAAGACACTATCAGTTTCTGCTTTTAAAGATGAACTTTCGGTTTGGACCATGAGGGTTAGTACTCACATGTATGTAAAAAATATACAACGCAAAGCTATAAAAACAGAAAGAGAAAGTGCTAAAAAAGACTCACATCATTTAGTTCTTCAAATAGACTTCGCTGAAAACTGGGCTGTGATTCATAATAAAGATGTTCAAGGAAATCATTGGGTTAATGATCAAATTTCTATTTTCACAGCAGTCTCTTATCAAGGGGATTCGACACAAAGTTTCGCAGTTATAAGTGATGACCGAAAACATGATTCAGCGTATGCTTTGCTAGCAGTACAAAAAATTATAAAATTCTTGAAAGAAAATTGTTGTGATTCAATTAAAAAAATTACCATCGTATCAGACGGCGCTGCGAGTCACTTTAAAAATCGCTTTCAATTAGATGAACTAAAACGAGCACCGTGTGGTATAAAATGGTTGTTCTCTGCTACTGGGCACGGCAAAGGAGCTGTAGATGGTGTGGGTGGACTTATAAAGCATTATGCTACTTCGCATAATCTTCGAGAGCCCCTTGAAGAAGCTATTCAAAACGCAAATGATTTTGCAATACATGTTCAAAAATATACTGATGCTATTAAAATAATACATTTACAAGATGCTGAAATAGAACAATTCAGAAAAGAAAAAAATATTGATTGGCTTACAACTCCAAAGTATCCTGGAATTCAAAAAACTCATATATGGGTTAAAAAACATGTGACGATAAAATGCATTGTTTGACAGCAAAGACCGCTGATCGTCCGCTTACTGAATTAAGAACAATGAAGCAGAAAAACAAAGGTAGTAAAATAGGTATACAAATGAAAAAAAGGTATAAAAATAAAAAATCAAAAACACGCAAATAACAAATAAATACATAGTTATGTGTACCTGTATATTACATACACACAAAGACCTTTACATTGACTCTAATATCATTGACTATATATAAGCATTAGGCGTGAAAAATTTGTTTGTGTGTTATCTCATTAGTGATCGCTATCCCAGGGAAAAAGTACCGAATCTCACAAATACGTCTAGCTAGGCATTACCGTCCTCTATCACGACAACAAAAATTGTGCAAAAAAAACATGGGGTTTTCGAGAAAAAGGCACTTCCCTAAAAAATGAATTTTTCAGTAAAAAGTGCATAGCTCGTGGATTTTTTATTTTTTTTGAAAATGACATTAAGGCCGTTAAAGAGGGCTCAAAACTGAGTGAAATTGTGTGTTACACGTTTAAAAGCTCGAAAAACTGCTGAAACAATAGCAGTCTGAAAATCACATTGAAAATTTTTTTTCTCAATGAAAGAATTTTCTCGGAATTTTTCGGCATCGCTGAACGCATGAAATTTTGATGAAACAAAAAAATAAAAAAACACGTGTAAAATATTTTTTCGAGTAGAACATAAATATTTTTATTTCAACATGATAGGTGAAATAGGCATACGCGGGCTGTCTGATTTGAGATGGATTCGGCCAA
This sequence comes from Torymus aiolomorphi, assembly GCA_036365515.1. NCBI lineage: Eukaryota > Metazoa > Arthropoda > Insecta > Hymenoptera > Torymidae > Torymus > Torymus aiolomorphi. The sequence continues at coordinate 218,633,906 of CM070874.1, forward strand.
ATACATAGTTTGCTTTACCTGTTCTGTATTAATTTGGAATTACTCGCGTACCTCAGCCCTGATACCCAGCAGAGCGTCACATAATGGATATTTATGTAAAAGAACTACAAGGAATCGAATGATGTTTATTTTTGAAAAAAAGTTGTGATACGAGGTGAAAAATTGATTTTTTTCCTGAAAACGCGATTTTCGACTCTTTATCTAATTGTTAACGGTTGAAAGATATTTTTTTTAGAAGCTGAGAATTTATAACGAAAAAAATGTATATTTTCCATTTTTTTTTATCAAATTCTTTTCTTATCATAGGAACTTAAATACAAAATCCACTTTTTCATGATTTCAAAAATTCGAGCGTTCTTTTTACTCTTCTGATAGTGTCTTTAATCGACCATCAAAGTTAAAAAAGGTTCGACATACCTGATTCATAAGCTTGTCACATAATTAAAGTAATGACCCTTATATGAGGCGTTTCACGTCAACTGCCCCAGATCGGCGCGCGAGTGTCAAATCGTGCTATTTCCAACTCATGTTTATGATACTAAAATGTACTTAAGAAAACTGTTTGATAAGCGTTTTCAACGTGTTTTTTCCTCAGCTTTCCAATGATATAGGCAGTTTTTTCGAAATTTTCCATTTTCACCTTCAAAAACTACAAAACATCTTATATCTCAAAAACCGCGCTGGAGCAGTTGACATGAAACGCCTCATATATCTTCTTGCCTATGTTAGAAAAGTATTTCCAAATCATAAGAAACGAATTAAAGCGAAACAAAGAGTCTAAAATCAATAAAAATGCATCATCAGTGAGATTTTGTTATAAAGATTTTTATTTAAATTTTTTTTTCCAATTCATTATTTGAATTCCATATTTTGTTCCAAAGATATCACTATTTTTAATTGGTCTGAAAAAACAAGTATTAATTAAATACGTGTATAATGGAAAAACAAAAAAATCACAATACGGGTAAGTAAGAAATTTATTAACTCAAAAAAAATTATCTCATAGCCTCGGTCACCCTTACATACATCCTAAGGGTAGCACAGCCTTCAAAAAAGGTAGATTAACCGTTTTCAGACCACCGATTTGTGCTTGAAAAAATATCTCCTGTATTTCTGGTAACATATCACGTGATAATACTCCTATATTTCTGTTGAAGTATCATATGGCGAATTAAATATATTTCTAGTGATATATAACGTGAAAAATCACTTACGTTTTTCGTGACATCATGTGTTAATGACGTACACAGCTGGTGACATATCACGTGATAAATCATCTAAATATCAGGTAACATGTCACGTGACAAATCACGTACATATCTCGTAACATATTACGCAACAAAACCTAAATATGTCTGGTGAAATGTCACGTGAGAGATCATGTACATACCTGGTGACATGTCACATAATAAATCACGTACAAATCTGGTGACATATCCCGTGACAAATCACCTACATATCTAGTGACATACGACGTGATAAATCACGTACATATCTGGTGACATATCACATGATAAATCACGTATATATCTGGTGATATATCACGTGTCATAATGTCACGTGATATATCTCGTGATATGTCACGTGATATATCCCGTGGTATGTCACGTGATTTATCACGTGATATCTCATGTGACTTATCACGTGATATGTCACGCGATAAATCACGTGATATTTTTCAGCAGAGTAAATATTTAGTAAGAATGACAACATATTTGGATACAAAAACATTAGTATTTTAACTAATGTTTTAGTCAGACGTAACAAAATTTATTCAAGTCAACTAATTGTAACTTAGTAATCGGGAGAAAAATATTTTAATCAATATTTTGTTGGGGTAAGGAAATAGTTTTGTAGATAGAAGTACGTAGTTACTTCTTTTAACAAAAGATTTATATGAAAACAAGAAATATGTAGTCAAATTAACTACATACTTTTTTATTGTCGTAGTGCTTGTTTAACTAAACATTTAGTTAAATCATATTAATATTTATTGTAATCTAAAAACCGCTGCCAATTCATTGGCCCGTTGCTTCCTCAAACTTAATTTTGTGATTCCTTTAATTAATATGCCATAATTATAATTAAATTTATTTTTAGGATTAAAAAGTATTAATTTTCAAATTTATTCATTCATTTATTTATTTATATCAACCGGCAAGAATGTTCCAGGTTTAACATAATATGTTATATACATATATAACATCACTATTACTCTCTAAGCGCGCGGTGAGCGCTGTGATTTTATTGAAACTACACCACTTTTGTTTTTGTGACCTATCAACCCGTCACACCCACCAACCAAACCACTAATAAATTGATATAATAACTAATCCCTCATTTTTTGAAGATAGGAGATAGGATTAAGGAGTTATAAGCTTTTTTGAAAAAAACACGTTTTTGTTTTTGTTCATAACAAAAGAACTGTGATAGCTAGACATAAATTTTTTTTTCCAAATATAGATATTTTAATTCTCTTTCAAATGCTACCAATCCGATCCAGATACATAGAGCCGGTCTAGAGAAATTACGATTTGAAAAAAAGGTTAAAAAACTTTAGCCTCAAATATCTCTGAAATTTCTAGACCAATCATTTTGCCCAAAGAACTCGACCGAGAACTATATAAAATCTACCTCTACAAGGAATTTTAAAGCGATTAAGTCAATTTTACTTCCGTAATCGTTGGACATAGATGTTAAGTCTTGAGGTCCAGGAATCTACTCTTATATGTGTATTGAAATTTGTATGGTTTATCTTCAATTTATATTTGAATGATATATATATATATATATATATATATATATATATATATATATATATATATATATATATATATATATAATATATTGTAACGGGCTAAAAGCTGTCCTCGGTGCGCTATATCTGAACGCGGACATGCCGATGAACGGCGCAGCAATTGACAGGCGCCGGCACTTACTCGTGCCAACACTCGACGATTAGCGGCCCGTCAGCTCCGTGCTGTTGCTCGCCGTCGGCTGCTTTCAGCAGCAGCCACGCCTTTTCGACCCGTTGCAACGCGCGACTTCGTCGTCGCGCTCTCTCTCGAGCGTGCTGCCCCAGCTGCTCAGTTACCACGCGAGTACTACGTACTCGCGACCGCGGAGGCCGGCGCTATTCTTGACCGTGCCTCCGAATAGGGAATTGAAAGTAGGATGCGTGAAATATACGCGAACAAGTAAAAGCAACGAATTATCTTTATTGCCTCTGGAGTCTGTTCACTATTTACATGCGCGGCGCGTACTCTAGGTACGCGCCGATTCGGATGGTGCGCCCGCGCACGCGAAGTACGTGTGTGCGCGGTCGCACACACGTACGCGCAAAAGCGACTCGCGCCGACGTAGGCCGATCGCCGCGCGCGATCGACTCTCGCGCGAGCATCGGCGGCCTCGCTCGCTCGCGCGGGTCTCGCTCCCCGGACGCTCATCGTCCGCGGGGGGAGCACGCGATCGCCTGGCCAGGACTTACCTCCGTAGCCTATAGTCAGGGCTTGAGCGGACCCTCTCGACGGTGTCGCCTGCCATGCTCCGCGGCGTCTCTCTCTCTTTCTCTCTCTCTCTCCTCTTCTCTCGGCCGCGGGGCTCTCGCTCTCTCTCTCTCTCGCTCCCGCGAGTCGGCTCGGCCGTAGCTGGCTTCAGCCGCGATTCTCCCTTCTCACTCGCTTGCGCTCTCGGCCGCGGTTGAGCGTGGCTCTCTCTCCCTCTCTCTCAACCACGAGGGAACGCAGCTCTCGGCGCCGTGCTGCATCTCTCTCTCCTTCGCTGCACTATTGCACCGCTCGTGGCGACGTCACTCTCTCTCTCCCTCTCGTGCACTACACTCTGACTCTCCAAGTCTTCGCGCACGGGGGACGAGCAACTGCCGCAGCTACGGCAGAAGCGATACTGTCGGGCTCTGTCTCTCGCTCTCCTTCCCCCTCGCGCAAGGTTGTCGCGAGTTTTCATTTCGGGGCTCATTGTGTGTCGTAGTTGCGCTCGGTACTTTTCGCAGAGCCACACGTGTGAGCAACTACACACACACACACGCAAGCCCCCGGAGAAATACGAGGACAAGCTCGACTCTATTTGTGAATCCTCATGCCGCAATTATCGGCCTTGCCTTCTCCAAGGCCGCGGTATGTTTATGTTTTCGGACAACTACCTGTGTGTATACCGTGCGTCGGAGATCGGCTCGATCCGAGCCCCGTGTTCGCGCACATACATACACACAGACGCGCCTGCCGTTATAATATATAATATTTTCAATTGATATTTGATTTATATTATCTTTATTCTGGGCGTAGGCTCTCGTAAATAATAAACAGCTGATTAGTTAGATGCACTATTTATTGAATGATATAAGTTTTATAAATAAGACTATGCGATTTACAACTCATTAACTTTCTTAAACAATATATAACATAAGAATTATTTTCCGAAACCTATAGAATATCCTAAAAAATTATTTATGTTTTATTTTATGAAAAGGAATTCTACGAATAAATAATAAATGTTTGCGTTCTAAAGTCGAAATAAATTTCTTTCACGCGGATACTGAAAGTCAAACCCAAAAAAGTTGTGAAATCAATTAAAGTGTAGTTTTATACTTAACAGACATTATTTACAATGTAGTTTTACTCTTAAAAAGTTGTGAAATCTCTTTAAAAAATTATTTTACAAAAGTAAAAACTAATAGGCAAGAATAAGTTTGGTTACTATTCTACATAGTTTGTACTTAACAAACATTATTGACTAAACTCTCCCACCCTCCCTTCCCCCTCACTCTCTCCCTCTGTACCAAAAACTTTAATGAGAGCTTAAATATTTTTTCAAAACAATAAACACGTTCTTTAAAAAACTAATTTTTTAAATATATTCTATCCACACCATTTGTCTATAGTCCTTTTATTTATTCTGATCTCATATATTCAATAACCACTCTCTACAAATGGTAAGAATTTTTTTCATGACTGTTCAAATAACTTTTATTTATTCGAATCTCATTTATGCAATAAGAACTCTGCAAATGGTAATAATTTTTTTCATGATTGTACCAATAATAATATTGTTAATATAAAACTTTCTACGAAAGTATAAAATAAGGCAAGTATAGACGTTTTTTCTGTATAATCTATAAAATAATAATATTTATGTTTTTTTAAAAGAAATCAAATAAATACCAGTGAAAAAGTCTTTTACTTCTTTGAGTCATTGTATACTGAACAAATTATATGTAAGTAAGTACATTCAAATTGTTCATTGCAAATCAAACAAATGAAAGTTGTGAAATCAATTATCGATTGTCAAGTAATGCAAACAACTCTCGGAAACAACTGTATGACTATTCTGAGAAATGTACTAAAATTTTTTCATCCTTCTATACAGATTAAACACAAGAAAGTACTGAAATCAATTTATTGTAGTCAAGTACCCATAAGTTAACTTGACTGAATAATACAACTTTTCGTAACTACTTAAAAATATTCAGTCAGCGGGCATAAAGTACTACTTAACGCCTAACAGGCGTAATAGCTCCCATACTCCTACCAAACTTTATAGAACCTACGCACTTTACGCCCGTGTGGGCGAAAGTTATTTTAATGATATAGCTACTATGCCTTCTTTTTATTTCTAAAATTCATAAGAATTTTATCAGATATTTACGAAAAGTCAAAACCTATATAAAAAATTACATAGTTACCACCACATCTCCATTTTTCATTGATCTTTCTCAATTTTGAAATTTCTATAATATTACGCATCTTGGGAGCACAATAGAAGCCTATAGAGCTGCTCTAGCAGGGGTGGTCCTCCAATCTCCCATACATACTGGCGGGCCCGACGGTTTGCAGTTTAAGGTCTAGACATGGTCATTTTCATATAAATATTTATATATTTAAAGATCAGATAAAATGTATAAATGGGTTGCTTCTAAATATTAAGTAGGGCTCAGTATTAAATTTATTACTCTGTTTTTGAATAGAAAGTGCAAACTCGCATGAAAATATCATATGAGATCTCATATGAGAATATTGGACATCAGATCTCATTTGGGAATATCGGTCATCACATCTCATAGAGAATATCGGGCATCAGATCTCATTTGAGATCCCATAGTATGTAAAATTGCAGATGACATCACACATATGATATATCATATGAGATCTCATATGATATTTACATGACGGAAAAGAATAAAAAATAGGTAGCTTACAAAATGGTTAATAAAACCTAAAGCACTTTTGAGTAGACAATAAATTTATATGCATTTTTTATCCCATTTCCGTTTAAAAAAGACGGACACAAGGAAAAATATTTTCGGTAATGAAAGTAAATCATGAGATTCTGCACATGAAGGGATATTATATTTAAATGGTATCAATTAAAAATTAGAGCCAATGTAATTATTTATAATGGGCTTATAGGTATAAACATTGTTAATGAATTTATGTAAAAATTTAGTATTCTACATTTACAAAGCCCACCAGTAAACTGGAAACCGTCGGGCCCGCCAAGTATGTATGGGAGATTGGAGGACCACCCCTGCTAGAGCAGCTCTATAGACTTCTATTGTCCTCCCAAGATGCGTAATATTATAGAAATTTCAAAATTGAGAAAGATCAATGAAAAATGGAGATGTGGTGGTAACTATGTAATTTTTTTATATAGGCTTTGACTTTTCGTAAATATCTGATAAAATTCTTATGAATTTTAGAAATAAAAAGAAGGCATAGTAGTTATATAATTAAAATAACTTTCGCCCACACGGGCGTAAAGTGCGTAGGTTCTATAAAGTTTGGTAGGAGTATGGGAGCTATTACGCCTGTTAGGCGTTAAGTAGTACTTTATGCCCGCTGACTGAATATTTTTAAGTAGTTACGAAAAGTTGTATTATTCAGTCAAGTTAACTTATGGGTATTTGACTACAATAAATTGATTTCAGTACTTTCTTGTGTTTAATCTGTATAGAAGGATGAAAAAATTTTAGTACATTTCTGAGAATAGTCATACAGTTGTTTCCGAGAGTTGTTTGCATTACTGGACAATCGATAATTGATTTCACAACTTTCATTTGTTTGATTTGCAATGAACAATTTGAATGTACTTACTTACATATAATTTGTTCAGTATACAATGACTCAAAGAAGTAAAAGACTTTTTCACTGGTATTTATTTGATTTCTTTTAAAAAAACATAAATATTATTATTTTATAGATTATACAGAAAAAACGTCTATACTTGCCTTATTTTATACTTTCGTAGAAAGTTTTATATTAACAATATTATTATTGGTACAGTCATGAAAAAAATTATTACCATTTGCAGAGTTCTTATTGAATAAATGAGATTCGAATAAATAAAAGTTATTTGAACAGTCATGAAAAAAATTCTTACCATTTGTAGAGAGTGGTTATTGAATATATGAGATCAGAATAAATAAAAGGACTATAGACAAATGGTGTGGATAGAATATATTTAAAAAATTAGTTTTTTAAAGAACGTGTTTATTGTTTTGAAAAAATATTTAAGCTCTCATTAAAGTTTTTGGTACAGAGGGAGAGAGTGAGGGGGAAGGGAGGGTGGGAGAGTTTAGTCAATAATGTTTGTTAAGTACAAACTATGTAGAATAGTAACCAAACTTATTCTTGCCTATTAGTTTTTACTTTTGTAAAATAATTTTTTAAAGAGATTTCACAACTTTTTAAGAGTAAAACTACATTGTAAATAATGTCTATTAAGTATAAAACTACACTTTAATTGATTTCACAACTTTTTTGGGTTTGACTTTCAGTATCCGCGTGAAAGAAATTTATTTCGACTTTAGAACGCAAACATTTATTATTTATTCGTAGAATTCCTTTTCATAAAATAAAACGTGAATAATTTTTTAGGGTATTGTATAGGTTTCGGAAAATAATTCTTATAGTTTACGAACAAATTCTTATCGTTTGTAAAAGTTTTTGTAAAGTGATTGTAAAGGTTTTGGAAAAGAATTTCTCGTTGCTTGCAAAAGTTTGTAAAGGATTGTAGAAGTTTTGTAAAATAATTTATTAATTGATTTTTTAAAAGATATAGAAATGGACCATTTTTTGAGATATTTTCTAGAGAAAATATAATAATGAATAATTTACAGATAGAAAATACTTTAAAAAATAGTTTTTAAAAGTGTTTATTATAATTGTTTCAAAAAAACATTTAAGCTTTCAGTCAAGTTCTTTGTAGAGAGTTGGACAGTTGTTGAGAGCAAGATTGTTTGGATAAAAACATTAAACTTTTATTAGTATTTCGACAGAGAATGTAAAGTTGTTAAAAACGATAACAATAATATATTTTTTCTTTGTAGCCATCGCAAGGAATAAAAGAAAAAAGTACAAGTTCTCAGAATTACAATTCAAATCTCTATATCACCTGATTCTCTTGCTTTTATAAAACTTGAAGTTCAAAGTTGGCTGAGAAGTTGAGTTCTCATGTCAACTGCCATTTCCATAGCAGCAGGCGGTACAAAGTTTTTTAAAAACTATCTTTCGCATCTATTTCTCTGAAATCACCTAATCCTCTAGCCTTTACAAAATGCGAAGCTCAAAGTTTGCCAAGTTAACTACCCTTACGTAACAGAACCTGATACTAAGTTTTTCTACAAAACACTTTTATGCATCCATTTGCTTTTGTTTTTTTGACAAATTATTATTACATTATTAAATTTGTGCTAAAATTTACCTTTAGCCTTTTATTGCACATTCTAATGCTGGAACTCATTTCATTATTTTGATATCCACATATTTCTTTTTCATAATATTTTATTAAAGACTCGCAAGGGTACTAGATCTAATAATCATACTATTGCATCACAATCAGCTAGCAAATTAAAATGTTGGTTGCAGATTCAAAAAGTAGCCATTACAGTAATTTATATTATGGTTTCATGTACTGTATATTCACAGAACAAATGGCTCCTCTGAATCATTTGGTGCCCCTCATCATAAGCCAATCATTAATTACATTATTTTCAACACTTGGATTCGTTGAAGTTTTCACTAGAAACCACTTGAATTAATAATCTATCAGACACATCTTGCAAAATTAAAAACAAAAGTTTATGAACTAAAAATCATTGGGAGAAAAAAGCTTTCTCGATATTCTTTTATAGTAGAAAGTATAAAACAGCTTAATTTAATAACTCATGATTGCCGCACACATCTTGTAAAATTAAATCAGTTTATGAACTATAATTACTGATAATAAAAGCTTTCTTAACATTCTTGTATACTTTTCCAAATAATTATCTGAATCTTGTGTAGAAAAATATTTACTGAGAAATCCTCTGAAACATTTTGACGTCTCCCTCCGTGAGAAAATTATAAAATTAGATTAACTGAGCACTTTTATTTGTTGAAATTTTCACAACAATAACACATCATTTTGGCTTTTTTCTGTATTTTAATGTTCATTTGGCATAATCTTTTAATTGATGTTTAAGTAAATATGTACAAGAACACAGCACTAATATCGACTCAGTTTCTTGAAGTATAGACAAAAAATGCTTTTTTCTAACCAAGCCTCTAACGTCTGACCAATATTTTAAATTCTGATTTTAAGTAGAGGTTCTAAATTTGTTATAAACACTTCATTTAACACATCATACTGCTACTTATTTTATTTATTATACAAAACATTTTATTATATCTGATCTGAGAACTTGCACTGACTTCACTATTATTATATTTCTAAGTTATTTTCTCGTACAGGACACTTGTAGATTTCCATTTCTTCAGGCCGTTGTTTATGGTATATGCAAAAATTACTAAGAACTCCTCTGAAACATTTTGACGTCTTCCACCGTAAGAAATTTCTCATATAATCTAAAAAAAAAAATAATAAATCAACACAAAGTGTCAATGTTCATTTTTATAACCAACATTTTATATTTTAAAAATAGATATTTAGTCATTTCATACGTATCTGATTATTTTTATTGTTGATATACACAAGAAATCTTGTAGTTATTTGAATCTTGTGTAGAAAAATATTTACTAAGAAATCCTCTGAAACATTTTGACGTGTCCCACCGTGAGAAAATTATAAAATTAGATTAATTGAGCACTTTTATTTGTTGAAATTTTCACAACAATAAGACATCATTTTTGCTTTTTTCTGTATTTTAATGTTCATTTGGCATAATTTTTTAATTCGTCGTTAAGTAAATATGTACAAGAGCACAGCACTAATATCGACTCAGTTTCTTGAAGTATAGACAAAAAATGCTTTTTCTTAACCAAGGCTCTAACGTCTCACATTATTTTAAATTCTGATTTTAAGTAGAGGTTTTAAACTTGTTATAAACACTTCATTTAACACATCATACCGCTACTTTATTTCATTTATTATACAAAACATTTTATTATATCTGATCTGAAAACTTGCACTGACTTCACTACAATTATATTATAGATATGTCTTGAAAAATATTTTGTCGTAAATAATAATATATTTTCCCCATAGTAATATTGGTTTGGTTTTTCTACCTTGAGTAGTACGTGTCTGTTCTTGTATTAGAATAACTTTTTCTTGTTCATTAATAATAACTCCAAGGGTCATGAGGGCACTCGTTCATTTTTGCTAATTCAAAATTAGATTTTTCAGACAGTACACAATTAGAACTCCTCAACATTATTGGTTATAATTATATATATCTTCAAAATGACTCGAAAAAAATCTTTTGGTATAATATCTGTAAAAATAAAAAATCTCACAAAGTATCAAGTTTAAAAAAATGATTGTAGCCATTTAACATTTAGCTAGTAACTACTTATCTAATGAAAGTTATTTTCCCCATTGATTGATAGACGAATAGATCAATTTTTCTCATCACCAGTTGACAACTTGAGATCTTTCAAATACATAACTGATTAACTAACTCACGATATGATAACATGTGTATATAAAAAAATACTGACATGTTGTATGTCAGGTTAGATCGATCAGATACGGGTGTGTATATATATATATAGATATACAAGTGTAAGATAGACGACAACCGGGAGTGTCGTAAGAGCTGCAAACCGGACGCCGGAATAAGGAGAAGAAAAGTATAAAAGGAAATCGCACATAAAAAAATTCAGCTCTCTATATCTTCTGAACGAGATAATCTTTTTAAATAAAATGTTTTGATTTGAGTAGAGCAATGAAATGGCTTTCGATTAAGAGGGATATGTTATATAGTAAAAACTAACGCAATATACGTAAAAGCGCATTGAATTTTTCGTAGACCCATTTCAATGTATATGTAGCACGGGTCACTCCTTTAGGCTTCTTCTATACTTGCCTTCGGAGCTCTCCCGCGCTCCTTGATACCGATAGATTATTGATTTTATAGATATAAGAAATTCTCTTCGTAATTGAATGTAGGGTATTTGACCCGTATAAAATATTCGCTACTCCTTTTGTCGACTGGAGTTGTACGGAGTTCGCGATCTGTTCACGATTACTGATTTGTGCATTGAGAGTCGCCGTATTTATTAAGCGGTTAATTTGGGTTAAAGATGATTTTGACGCTGAGTCAAAATCCTCTTTTTAAACAAATTTAGTAAACATTTAAATATCATCCTTTCGATTTCACATTTAAAAGTGCTGATTCTAAACAAAGATGCGATGAGTGGTTGGTTTCACAAGGTCAGTGGCTCGCTACGTCACGCTAGCTGTTGCGTAGCCGAAATTGCTGTACTGTTAAAATTCGCACTCGCATCGTTTTGTGGGTCAAAGAAATGAATATTGGGATTTAATAACGTCACAGACATATCAGTTTATAATATGTCTTGCCCCATCGCGATGCCGCTTCCGTTGGATTGCAACGTTGTCAAAATTCGCATATACGACATTTGTATGTCAGAAAATTACTGGTGATAAATATGCATTGTTAAATTGAATTTAGAGATACGTCACAGACGTAACACTTCCCCCCTTAGATTGTTGAATATTGTAGAGATTCAACAAGTACAATAATAGTTAGCCATCAGTAATTTTCTGTTACAATAATTTCAAATTACAATTATAAGATGGAAAGTTAACTATAAATACAACAACGTCTTTCATAAAATGTTTTGAGAAATTTTTAAATAATTTCAGTATGGTTCGTTTAAAATTGTGGTCCATTTCGTACAAGAATGTTTACAATTTCCCTGTGTTGCAATTTTTTCCTCTATGCTAATTGATACGTGGGTGTCAATAAATTTGCAATCACATAATTTTGTGAATCAAGAAATTACTGATGAGAATATGAATATCAAATGTAATTTATAGGATACGTTACGGTCGTAACACCTCCCCCCTTAGACTGTTGAATATCGTAGAGATTCAACAATTATAGGAATAGTTGAACCATCAGCAATTTCTTGTTACAAAAGGTTCAATAATACTAACAATTCAAATAACAATAATAAAAATTCATATCATTAAATCCATAATAAAAATTTATATCTATAAACAATAAACAAAAACAATAATAAAAATTCAATAAAATTGAACAAAATTCCGTATCGTCTATACATTTCTATAAAGTAAATCATATTTTGTTCCTAACACTAGACTATACTTAACCTACGGTTTTACTTTATATTGCATGTTGAATGCCGATTTTTTCTAGCATTCAAATGGCGGTGCGGATTACTATAGAATAAACGGGTATTCTTACTTTGTTATGTGATAATTCAGCACATAATGTATTATTATCTATGATTTAATATCATTCACTTTTAAGAAAACACTTTTACAATAAATTCTTAATTAAATTATAAATAAATTACAAAAACCTTCGGTGTAAAAATAACATGAATTAATAAAACGTTACGTAATAAATATAGCATACGTTATGCATTAGAATTTGTATAGGAACATATATCTTGATATTAATTAAATTATTTTATTATCGTTAATGTGTAATAATTTTGTTGTTTTGCTGTATTTACAAAAAAAAAGAATCATTGATTAAGTTTAGAAATAATGTGCGTATTAAATAATTTTGTAGAAAATAAAATGTGAGGAGAAATATATAGGGAATGATTCAAGTGATCATTCACTTCCCTCCCTGCTGAGATATTTGGCAAAAGATATATTATTTTTTCCTCTTTGTTTAAGTAAAATAACATTAAAGGGTTTTTGATATTATCATTATAAAAAAAATACTTTTCAACCGTATACTGAGAAAAATTATAATTATTTCCAAAAGAAAAATTTAATTATATTGATAAGTATTTTTGATAAAAAGGAAGGTTAAGGGGACAAGCCATGGTTAGGGGGTCGAAAAATCGATTTTCTTTTTATTTAATATTTTGATAGCAAATTTTCCGCTGAATACGATGCTTCCAACCGCATTTCGAAATTCGATTTCGTTTAGAAAATACAGCTAAAACCGTGAAGTTACTTTTTTGCATATTTAGTGATTTTACTCAAAATATCACTTTTAGATATTAATACTATTGGTCATCTTATATTATTTTATACTTCACAGCATACACGATACAATACTAAATGTATAACGTAATGTACATTAATATTGTAGAAAAACTTAACTTGAGGTATAAATCTCGTGTATTTTACTCTTAGGGCTCTTGCACGAATAAAGGAATAGCGAGTAATAACGGCTGACAAACAATCACAAATGAGCTTTAAAAAGACTTGTTTCTTTTTGAAGGAATAAGAAGGAACACGTCTTTTTAAAACTTGCTTGTGATTGGCTGCCAGGCGTTATTCCTCGCTATTCCTCCATTCGTGTAAGAGCCCTTACTCTCCTTACAGAAAGGTATTATACGTAAAATACTCATAGGTGGTTCAAAATCCCAGCTGCAAGTTTATGTTGTTTCAGCGCCACGGTCACTGGAATTTAAACTGAATTATTTTGAATGTAATTGAATCTGCATTTTTCAATGCAATTTATTTAGTAAACAAACATTTTTTCCTGATTATAAGCTATTATACGCTCTAGAGCAGTGTGTGGAAAATTTTTTAAAATTTGGCCTGTAGGTTAGCTACATTGTGCAATTAAAACTTGCTATATTTTTAAGTATTTTTTTCGGAGTGACTTTTGTGTATCAATTTAATTTTGATACGTAAAGTAGTGATTTGTGAAAAATCATGAATACAGACAAGAGAGGTCGAACACCAGGACCATCTACAAAGAAGAGAACATTTGGAAGAAAAAAGAAACATAAAGGATTTAGAAGAAAAGTAGAAAATGCCCCATCACTAAAGAGAAAAAGAAGCACATCTGCAAGCAAAATTTCAGAATCAGATATATCTAGAAGTCCAGCAACAACAAGAAACAGAATAATAGATATTGATATTTTGTTTCATGAACTTGAAAAGTTAATTGTTTGTGCTAAGTGTCATGGAAAAATCCGAATGACGGAAGGAGACATTAGAGGATCGGGTGCAAAAATTAATATTGTATGCAAAAACTGCAATGGCATGAATCTCATCAATACAAGTAAACAAGTTGGAAGTAGTGGGAATGCTTATGAAGTAAATAGATGTAGTGTACTTGCTATGCGTGCACTTGGACAAGGACATGCAGGATTGGAGACTTTCTGTGGTATCATGGACCTACCATCGCCAGTGGCACATAGTTTTTATGTCCATATCAATGAGGAGTTAAGTAAGGCATGTGAAAAAGTGGCAGTTATCTCCATGCAAAAAGCAGTGGAAAAAGAAAAACAATTGACACCAGCTGGAAGTGTAGGGCTTGATGTGTCTGGTGACGGGTTCTGGAGAAAGAGAGGATTCTCTTCTTTACAAGGAATCACAAGCTTGATTGGTTTGCGTTCCCAACAAATTCTTGACATCTCTATCAAGAATAGTTTCTGCAAAGCTTGCATGAAATGGGAAAATAAAGAGGGCACAGAAGAATATGAAGACTGGTACACGGACCATCAAGCCAATTGCTCAGCAAACCATGAAGGAAGTGCCGGAAAGATGGAAGTGGATGGAATTATTGCAATTTTCAAAAATTCCATGGAAAAATATGGTGTAAAGTATCATCGCTACATTGGAGATGGTGATTCAAAAGTTTTCTGTGATTTGTGTAAAGTTAAACCATATGGAGATGAACTGATAGTAGAAAAAAAGGAGTGTGTTGGACATGTTCAAAAGCGAATGGGTACAAGGCTGAGAAATCTAAAGAAGAATTCTGGCAAGAAGAAGTTAGCTAATGGAAAATCCATTGGAGGACAGGGACGCTTGACTGGTAAAGTTATTGATCAGCTCACCACCTCTATGGTAATGCCATCAGGGGCAATGCGAACTCAGTGAAAGATATGAGCAATACGATATGGGCCACTTATTACCACAAAATTTCCACAGATAAATCACCTCAACATCATTTGTGTCCGAAAGGAGAAAATAGTTGGTGCAAGTGGCAAAAAGCGGAAGCCCAGAAAAAACTGAAAGGCTTCCATCATACAGGCAGTATTCCAACAGTAGTGATGGAGCAGTTAAAACCAATTTATGAAGATCTCTCTCGACAGGAACTGCTTGAAAGGTGTCTTGGTGGTTTTACACAGAACAGCAATGAAAGCTTCAATCAGATAGTTTGGAAGCTTGTTACCAAGATATCTTTTAGTGGTGTGCATGTACTCAATACAGGTGTATACATTGCTATCACTTGTTTCAATGATGGAAGAATTGGTTTCTTGGAAATAATGGATGCCTTCGACATCAAACCTGGAGTAGCTGCAATTGAGTGGGTGAAGAAGAGCAATGATAAAAGATTATTCTATGCTGAAAGGAGTGCTGAGGAAAATACCTTAGAAAGTAGAAGAAAAAGAAGGAGAGTACAACTTCAGTTACCAGAAGAGTTATATGAACCAGGTTCTTACTAGAGTAAGTAATTAGAAGATTTTTTTGTTACTTATACGTATAAATATAGTTAATATTTATTGTTTTTCTTTTTAGTTAATTTGTGATTGGATCTGTCACCCGGAATAGATGATTTTTGTAGGTTATAGACTGCAGCATCAAGGAATAAAAATATTTTAGTCTAATACGAAAAAAAAGATAAGAGCCACAATAATGTATTATTCTAAATAATATAAAGATGTCATTAAGCAAATTAAACCTTTTTTTACAGATATTTAATGAGACTAGACATGAGATGATTAGAGTGTCCGTGCCAAAATAACTGTCATATGGATATTCCATTTTTCATGTTTAATCAAAGTATATTATACAGAATTGTGAAAAAGATTTTTGTAAGTAGTTTTGAAAAGCTTACCATAAGTTATAAGAAACTCAAGTTTCAAACATGATTTCTGAAAAACTTGTTTTTTGTGTTTACAGGGTCATTGCCGTAAGTTTATTTTTCACCAAGTGAACGAAATGACTTGAAATTTTAGGTGAGCATTCCTTTTTACATTAGCCACAAGGAATGTGCGCTACTTTTTTGAAAAAAGCTTCAGAAAAAAATAAAAAAAATAAAATTATAGAACTTTTGATAAAATATACAAAAAATTGAGATTTTTCATAAAAAATAAATATTAAAAAAATTTTTTTAGGAATAGTAGCACAGAAAACTGGTAACTGATGTAAAAACAAAGATCAAGCCATGAATTTCAAGTCATTTTATTTAGTTGTTGAAAAGTAAACCTACGGCAATCAATAAATCAGAGTTAAATCATTAATAAAATGTACGCAAGAGCCAGATGTATATTATCAGCTAACTACAGGCGGAAATTGTAGGTAATAACACTACTTATTAGTGGGGAAAATATTAAGTTTAAAGATTACACCTGGAATTTATTATTAATCAAATTATTTATTCTTATTTTTTTCAGTTTTAACCATGGCTTGTCCCCTTAATAGGACGGAGTGATTTTTGTTAATTTTGACTTGTTATTGCTCTTATGCATCATTGTATTGCCTTTTTTTCCTGGAAATTTTCAGCCATTTCAATGTTCATTTTAGAACTCAAGATTTTTTTCCTGGCATGAGTACTATTCACATATTTGCATTATAGAGTACGCAGTGCGTTAGAGTAGATATTTGTTTTACTCAATACAGTATCGAATAGTGTATCTTGTAGGATGATCATGTCAGTATATGATGAAACTGATCACTTCCAATACATTATATTCGATTTAATCTTAACAATGTGAGTATAGCTACCTGATTTCTTCCTTTTGTTCTTATAAGTGCGAACAATTTTTCTGAAGGCAAATACAGCTTAATTATGCATAAAATTACAGTCAAATTATTTTTATCTATGTTTGTTAGGGTTGCAAGGTTTAGGAATAGTTATTTTCTTTTTCCTTTGGATTAGCTCTATAATTTCTTATTCAAAGCTATAGATAGAATAATAAGTTATTAAATTGATCCCTGAAATGTTTTCTACTTTGTGACTAAATAATTAATTAAATATTTCTATTATTTAATAACCCATAATTTTTACAAATAAAACTTTTGCTTGTTTCATTAACATCCAAAAACTGAGGTATTTTAATATGTAATCGCAATATTTTTGTTTGTTGTTGTTAAAAAAGGAAAGAACAATGTATATTTTTTTTAATTGTCAACGATGTTATTGTTAGTCGTAGCATTACTTCTAAAATATTTCATGTGTGAATCTTTTTACTGTCTTTGTAAAAATTTCTTAGAATTTCATTATTCAAACTTATATTATTCCGATCGCATTTTTATAAAGTTATTAACTTTCTTAGGAAATATAGTTGCTTTTCACAAAATTCTGACAAGTTGATACGAACAATTGTAGACAAACGGATAAGTGGTTATAATTTTAAATTGTATATTTGGTAAAATCTGGATCACCTGAGGGTTAGTTGACCAAGAAGTAGGATGGTTTTGTTTCAAATGGAAAAGTTCAGCTGCGATTATAATTCTCTATTGCTGTATTAAATTGGGAAAAATAAGAAGAGATTATGATAAATGTTAATATTGAGTATGTTGTCCATATCCTAAAACAAAAATGTTATGTTATTATTTTTTTATTATTAACAAGGCTTAATTTATTTGTATGGACTGTTTTTGCCTTTCCTTTATAGTCTATGACAACATTATTATTTTCATTTACTTTAATAATACATAATCTTTTTCAAGTTTCCCTGGTTTAGGTTCTTTGATCAACCATACTTTATCTCCCATTTTAAATTCTCTTGGGTTAATAAATCTGTCATAATATATCTTTGATTTTTCTTTTGACATTATTCATTTTTGTTTTGCTATTAAGGCAATTTCTCTCATATTATTAATCAGTTTTTCTAAATATCCCTTATAGGTCGGTAATAATTCTGATTTTTTTACTGGTTCGCTAGACGGAATTCAAGCAGGACAGGCAAAAACTGGTTCATATGGTGTGAATTGATGGCTAGTATGTACACTAGTATTATAATGAAATTGTGCAAAATCTAATAGTTCATCTCATTCATATTTCTTTGTAGAAAAATTTTTTAAATATTCACACAACGGGTGGTGTGCTCTTTAGTAGATAAGCTAGGCCGGTTCCCGACCACTTCAGGTCTAGACCTGCTGGTCCAGAACCGGCCTAGGATTTTTGGGTCCCCCTCCCCCCTCCCCCTCCCCCCGCTATTGCACGAGGTGGCATTAACCCAAAACAGGTCTAGACCTGCTGGTCCAGAACCGGCCTAGGGTTTTTGGGTCACCCGCACGGATGCCAATAACCCAAACCGGCCTGATCTAGAACCGGCATACTGGTTCTGGCTCACCCGCACGCCATCCAGTTGAGCCAGAACCGGCATACCGATTCTCGATCAGGTCTTGCCCGTTCTAAGCTAGCCGAAGTCAGGCCTCGCCCTGGGGGAGCGGACCGATGGAAGCGAACGGCCATCGGCGAGCGGCGCGGCAGCTTGCTGCCAACGGGCAGCGGTAGCAGCTGGCGGCGGGCGGGTCGGCGGTGGGCGGCCTGCTGCTTGTCAGCCTGCATCACTCGGCCAGCGGTTCTTATCTACTAGTAAATATTTAGAACTTTTTATAACCCTTTTGGTAAAGAACAGGTGTTTGTAGAAAATTTTTCCGAACATTTTTTCCACTGCGACTTTTTTTATCGTTTTGTATCAGTTGTTGTTGCTCAGGAGCAACGTTCGAGCTGCTTTGACCCATTATTAGGGAATGAAAGCTTCTAACGACCCCAACACGCTTATATAACCGAAGCCTTGACTAACTTTGCTTGCGAGAGACATCTAGCGGTCAGAATTTGAAGGAGGATAAGAGCCCCACCTCGCTCCTATCCTGTGAGGTTCTACCTGTCTATCAACCTCTCCATTATCCTTCAAATATTTTTTTATTCGGCATTCTCTTCCATGTTGTACACTCCATTATGGTTAGTACCATTGCGAATATTTAAAAGTTTACACGAAAAAAACGCCGAAGGGTGGATTCAAACTCACGATCTCTAGATTACTGAGCAAACACCTTACCACTCGGCTATCGAGACATATGTATACTCATAGCTTAATTTATATTCTTATAGGGCGATGCCTTCATGGTAGTGCCGTCGGTAAGGTAGAACACTGTAGGTAAATGAATATACTCTACCGATAAACATTAATATATTAATATAAAAAGTTTTCATGAAAAAAACGCCAAAGGGTGGATTCGAACCTGCGATCTTCAGATTACTGAGCAGCAACTTTACCACTCGACTATCGATACATATGTATGCTCATAGCTGAATTTGTATCGAATAGCACGCGCAAGGCCTCAATGTTCACGGTGGTAAGGTAGAATACTGTATTAATATACTTTACCGATAAACATTAATATTTAATATAAAAAATTTTTAAGAAAAAAAAAATCGCTTGAACTGACGATCTTTAGATTAACTGAGCAGCCACCTTACCACTAGGCTATCGAGTCATATACATACTCATAGCTGAATTACGAGGACGCTGCGCGCGCAAAATATTTTGCACAATTTTGAGGTTATGAAAATTTTGTATATAGCATATGGTTCTATGTAAAAAAGTGATAGCCCCCTACTGGAATACACCGCCAAAATTTCATCCGTTTTTCGAACCGGGAGCTCCTTCTCGAGATATAAGCAAAAAACCAAAATCTCTACCCCCACCACCGATTTTTTGAAATTCTGTCAACGTTGTCGGATGGTATATTAAAAGTATGTCCCCCTTATTGTTACATCTCCAAAATTTCGTCCGTTTTTCGATCCGAGCGCTCCTTTTCGAGATATAAGCGAAAAACCAAAATTTCTACCCCCACCACCGATTTTTGGAAATTCCGTCAACGTTGTCGGACAGTATATTAAAAGTATGTCCCCCCTATTGTTACACCTCAAAAATTTCGTCCTGTTTTCGATCCGAGCGCCTCTTCTCGAGTTATAAGCAAAAAACCAAAATTTCTACCCCCACCATCGGTTTTCGAAAATTCTTTCAATGGACAAATATGAGATCATGCGCATGTACCCCTCAGAGGTAGATAAAATGCCCCGGCCTTGTCAGGATGCGTACGGTAGGCCTTGAACAGGTTGCCTTAAAATTTTGATGCTTGTTCAATACTTATCTAAACCTAGGCATATGCCCTATTTTTCAAAGTATCATCTAAATATCGCTTCCGAATTTGACAGTCCCATATACAGACAGTTCATGGGAAAATTATAAGAAAAATGGGCTGGCAACATGTTATGAACAGGCCGCATGACCCAACTGATGTGGTTAGGCGCGAAAATTTAAAATATTTAACTCATAAAATAGAAAATGGTTTGAGACCTTTGTATTATAAAAATAATACTGATATTCTTTTACGATTACTCCAACATTTTTGCATCACAGAAGTTTAAATTAATACTTTTTTAATATTTAGAAAAGAAATGTAATGTATTAAAATATATATAGTGTGCGCTTGATTTCAGCTAGTTTTCTCTTTTGAAAATAATACCTATGTTTGAATACAAACTATTCGGGTCACGAATGATTTATTTATAGTGTTTAAACCTTCCCAAAGTGAAATAAAAATTGCAGCAAATAGTTTATTCATTTGATTTCACAAACAATTACTAACATATTACACACGTAAAAAAAAAATACGTAGGTGGTACCTTTAGCGGGATAGGATTTTTTAGCAAAAGTGAGACAAACAGCCGGTAATAGGATAATTTGAGGATATGCTAGTCAATATTAGATTTTCAACACTCTACAAATACTAAAAATAATGCTTTTTTGCAAGCAAATAATTATTGCAAAATTATAGTAAAAAAAACATCATTGAACCACCTCTATTCAGAGTATAAGATGTATGGAACGACTCATTTATATAATCCTATCATAAACAGTTTATAAATGTAATAAGTCTTATAAAATAATAAATGCTCAAATTTATTGTAGAAAATGGCAATGCTATCCGTAAAATAAATAAATAAATACTAGTCAATTATAGACACCCTACATACTTAAAATTTAGCGAGGGACTCAATTTTCGTATCTTGAATAATAGTTGAATGTTTATAAACGAACTGAAAGAATAAACATTATTCAAAGAAAGAAAGACACATAGTTTTTCAGATGAATTTTATCGTTTTATAATTGAAATGAATGAGGCGGTTGAAAAGGGAATTTTTACTTTTATTTATTGGATAATCAATTTAATACTGTCCCGGACACCCACCTGTTCTGCAGATTAGGGCTTAACATGTATAACTCGGAAAACTCATGTACGCAAAACGTGGACTGCTGCGCAGTTGAAAATCTGAATTCGTGGTCTGAGCTCGGCAGTCACTGCAGTTTTTCCGCGACTCTGAATCCTTTATATCATTCACCTTAAATAATCGGTAATTCCAGGCTCTTCATTTGTCAACAGAGCATGCCGGGAAATAGAAAAAAAATGACAGGGTATTTGAAAATATTTGTTTACCAAAATAATTTTATTGAAAATTAACATGTGGCTTAGCCAATATCACAATTTTTAGATAATCTAGTACAATATAACTTTGAAAGATTAATTTATGATACTAGCATTGCGAAGTTCACGAAGAATAAAACGGATTTCACCATAGTTAGTTCTTATTCCCATGTTTTGCTCAGCAACGAGTACTTGTAAGCGATCAACTAATTTGTTAGGATCATCCCAGACGTCGAGTTCGTATGCAGTTGTAACATCTACTCGAGAGATTTTGGGAGCAACTTCTTCCTCTTCATCATCACTAGTCCACTGTCTCTTTTTACTTTCACGTTGATATCTCGAATTAATAAAGTTATAATTCTTACGAATTCTTCTAGGTAAATATTAATTGGTTGAGAAATCTGATGCATCTTCACTATAATGATCATCTTCATAATAATTATCGGTCTCGTTAGAATGCGAGTTAACTCATGTATGAACAGTTATGAGCTTCTTTAGAGGATTGACTATAGGTGCAAGTATCTTTTTCGCTGCCACTGGATTAGTTTGCTCAACCCTTTCACTTTTCTCTCTTCCGTTAACATTATCTTCTCGAGATAATGGCGAGATACTTTTTACAGACGACTTTTCGAACATTGCAGCAATAAAATTATAAATTTTGTTACTCTTTAGTTTTCGAATCGACTCATTCACGCAATAGTGCTTTTTGTGAGCGCTCGAAACTTCAATAATCATACGATAATTATCCAAATCATCTGAATTGATAAGACTTTCATCCGGAAGTTTTTTGAATAGTAATTGCAGTAATCCTACGGACAAACAATAGTTTCGTTCCTTTATCCGGACAAAGTCGCCTTCAAATTTTATTGGAGAATTTCCGATCATAAGTAAATTTCCTCGCTTGTAAACACCATAAATATTATCCAGATATCTCCTAGAATTTCCGTTTAATTTCATTACATATTTCTTGACTAGTTTTGCAAATTTACCATTATTGGAGCTAGCTATTTTATTATGGTCAGGGCTCATTTTAGATAGTTTGATTTCAGAAGTTTCCATATCATCAGCTGTAACCAGAGATTCAGCACTTTTTGTCAAACCTAATAAAAGCTGTGATTTTTGTACTACTGCATCCTGAAATTGGCTAATAACATCCGGTGTGTTTGCCATGTTTATGCTTCAATAGTTTAGCATCAACTGAATAAATATACCGCCAACATCCTTTTTATACACTTATGCTATTATAGAGTAACACCTTCTATATCATACAATCAAAACTTATAAACTTTTATGCTATGGAGTAACACCTTTTTGAACTTTTATTCTATTATAGAGTAACACATATTTATGTTATAGAATAACACCTTCTATGTCATACAGTTAAAACTTTTTAAACTTTGTGTCATAGAGCAATACCTTTTATATGTCACAGAGTAACACCTTTTTTATGTCATAGAGTGACATCTTTTCTGTGTTACAGAGTAACACCTTTTTCATTGCTATATAGTAACACCTTTTTGAAATTTTATGACATAGAGTAACACCTTCTTATGTTATTTAGCATCATCTGAATAAATATATCGCCAACATCGTTTTGATACTTTTATACTATAGAGTAACACCATCTTGAACTTATCTGCTACTATAGAGTAGCACCTTCTATGTCACACAATAACATCTTTTTACATTTTATGTCATAGAGTAACACCTTTTTTATGTCATGGAGTAACACCTTCTTTATGTTATAGAGTAACACCTATTTATGTCATAGTGTAACACTTTTTTTATGTCATCGAGTAACACCTTTTTTATGTTATAGAATCAGACCTTTTTTATGTCATAGAGAGACATGTTTTTTATGTCATAGAGTGACATCTTTTTTATGTTACAGAGTCATACCTTTTTTATGTCATAGAGTAACAGCTTTTTTATGTCATAGAGTAATATCGTTTTGTGTCATAGAGTGACACCTTCATTGCTATATAGTAACAACTTTTTTATGTTATAGAGTCACACCGTTTCTATGTCATAGAGTGACATGTTTTTTATGTCATAGAGTAACACCATTTTTATGTCATAGAGTAACACCTTTTTTATGTCATAGTGTAACACTTTTTTTATGTCATAGAGTAACACCTTTTTTATGTTATAGAGTGACATGTTTTTTTTATATCATAGAGTTACACCTTTTTTATATCATAGAGTGACATGTTTTTTATGTAATAGAGTGACATATTTTTTATGTTACAGAGTCATACCTTTTTTATCTCATAGAGTAACAGCGTTTTGTGTCATAGAGTGACACCTTCATTGCTATAGAGTAACACCTTTTTGAACTTTTATCTCATAGAGTAACATCTTTTTATGTTATTTAGCATAATCTGAATAAATATACATCCAACATCCTTTATATATTTTTATACTATTGAGTAACACCATCTTGAACTTATCTGCTATTATAGAGGAGCACCTTCTATGTCACACAAAAACATCTTTTTACACTTTATTTCATAGAGTTACACCTTTCTTACGTCATAATGTAACACCTTTTTTATGTCATAGAGTTACACCTTTTTTATCTCGAAGAGTGACATGTTTTTTATGTAATAGAGTGACATCTTTTTTATGTTACAGAGTCATACCTTTTAATCTCATAGAGTAACAGCATTTTATGTCATAGAGTAACATCTTTTTGTGTCATAGTGTGACACCTTCATTGCTATAGAGTAACACCTTTTTGAACTTTTATGTCATAGAGTAACACCTTTTTATGTTATTTAGCATAATCTGAATAAATATACACCCAACATCCTTTCTATATTTTTATACTATAGAGTAACACCATCTTGAACTTATCTGCTATTATAGAGGAGAACCTTCTATGTCACACAAAAACATGATTTTACACTTTATTTCATAGAGTAACACCTTCTTACGTCATAATGTAACACCTTTTTTATGTCATAGAGTTACACCTTTTTTATCTCGTAGAGTGACATGTTTTTTATGTCATAGAGTGACATCCTTTTTATGTTACAGAGTCATACCTTTTTTTATGTCCTAGAGTAACCGCTTTTTTATGTCATAGATTAACATCTTTTTTATGTCATAGAGTAACACCTTTTTTATGACATAGAGTAACACCTTTTTTATGTCATAGTGTAACACCTTTTTTATGTCATAGAGTAACACCTTTTTTATGTCATAGAGTTACACCTTTTTTATGTCATAGAGTGACATGTTTTTTATGTCATAGAGTGACATCTTTTTTATGTTACAGAGTTATACCTTTTAATCTCATAGAGTAACAGCTTTTTTATGTCAGAGTAACATCTTTTTGTGTCATAGTCTAACACCTTTTTGAACTTTTATGTCATAGAGTAACACCTTTTTATGTTATTTAGCATAATCTGAATAAATATACACCCAACATCCTTTCTATATTTTTATACTATACAGTAACACCATCTTGAACTTATCTGCTATTATAGAGTAGTACCTTCTATGTCACACAATAACATCTTTTTGCACTTTATGTCATACAGTAACGCCTTTTTTATGTCATAGAGTAACACCTTTTTTATGTTATTGAGTAACACCTTTTTTATGTCATAGTGTAACACCTTTTTTATGTCATAGAGTAACACCTTTTTTATGTCATAGAGTTACACCTTTTTTATGTCATAGAGTGACATGTTTTTTATATCATAGAGTGACATCTTTTTTATGTTACAGTGTCATACCTTTTAATCTCATAGAGTAACAGCTTTTTTATGTCATAATGTAACACCTTTTTTATGTCATAGAGTAGCACCTTTTTTATGTCATAGAGTTACACCTTTATGTCATAGGGTGACATGTTTTTTATGTCATAGACTGACATCTTTTTTATGTTACAGAGTCATACCTTTTAATCTCATAGAGTAACAGCTTTTTTATGTCATAATGTAACACCTTTTTTATGTCATAGAGTAACACCTTTTTTATGTCATAGAGTTACAGCTTTTTTATGTCATAGAGTGACATGTTTTTTATGTCATAGAGTGACATCTTTTTTATGTTACAGAGTCATACCATTTAATCTCATAGAGTAACAGCTTTTTTATGTCAGAGAGTAACATCTTTTTGTGTCATAGTCTAACACCTTTTTGAACTTTTATGTCATAGAGTAACACCTTTTTATGTTATTTAGCATAATCTGAATAAATATACACCCAACATCCTTTTTATATTTTTATACTATAGAGTAACACCATCTTGAACTTATCTGCTATTATAGAGTAGTACCTTGTATGTCACACAATAACATCTTTTTACACTTTATGTCATACAGTAACGCCTTTTTTATGTCATAGAGTAACACCTTTTTTATGTTATAGAGTAACACCTTTTTTATGTCATAGTGTAACACCTTTTTTATGTCATGGAGTAACACCTTTTTTATGTCATAGAGTTACACCTTTTTTATGTCATAGAGTGACATGTTTTTTATGTCATAGAGTAACACCTTTTTTATGACATGGAGTAACACCTTTTTTATGTCATAATGTAACACTTTTTTTATGTCATAGAGTAACAACTTTTTTATGTCATAGAGTTACACCTTTTTTATATCATAGAGTGATATGTTTTTTATGTCATAGAGTGACATCTTTTTTATGTTACAGAGTCATACCTTTTTTATCTCATAGAGTAACAGCGTTTTGTGTCATAGAGTGACACCTTCATTGCTATAGAGTAACACCTTTTTGAACTTTTATGTCATAAAGTAACACCTTTTTATGTTATTTAGCATCATCTGAATAAATATACATCCAAGATCCTTTTTATATTTTTATGCTATAGAGTAACACCATCTTGAACTTATCTCCTATTATAGAGTAGCACCTTCTATGACACACAATAACATCTTTTTACACTTTATGTCATCGAGTAACACCTTTTTTATGTTATAGAGTCACACCTTTTTTATGTCATAGGGTAACATCTTTTTTATGTCACAGAGTATCACCTTTTTTTATGTTATAGCGTCACACGTTTATTATGTCATAGAGTAAGACCTTTTTATGGTACAGAGTAACACCTTTTATGATGACGTCTCTCTACTCATAAACTGTTCGTGAACTATAATTGGTGATGGCGTCTCTTTACCCATAAGCTTTTCCTATATAATAAGTGGTGATGATGGCGGTGGTAGTGGTGATGGTGAGCCTACGACGAGGATAGAAGCCAATCCTCCAAGCGAACGGTTGTAGGTGTTCTGCCCAATTCGACTACTTGGCTTCGAAAGGTGTTACTCTATGATATAGAAGGTGTCACTCTATGACATAAAAAGGTGTTAGACTATAACGTAAGAAATGTGATACACTATATCACAAAAAAGGTGTTAAACTATCCCATAAAAAATCATAGGTGTTACTCCAGACCACAAAAAGGTGTTACTTTATAACATAAAAAGGTGTTACTCTATGGCATAAAAAGGTTAAACTCTATAGCATAAAAGTATAAAAACATAGCACTCTTTATCCCAAGGTGATACTCTATAACATAAACAGGTGCTACTCTATGACATAAAAAAGAAGTTACTGTATAACATAAAAAGGTGTCAATCTATAACATAAAAGTTTGAAGAGGTGTCACTCTATGACTTAAAAAGGCATTCCTTCATAATATAAATGTTCGAAATGATGTCACTCTATGACATGAAAAAGTTGTCACTCTAATGTCCCGAGCATCGTGCGGCCCGCGGCTGGAAATAACTTTGTCTTGAAGGAATTTCTCTCTCTAATGGACAATAGTGAACCACTGTCTCTTCAAAGAGCCGTTGCCATGGAAGAGACTAACAGATAAGTATAGAGAAGAGAATCTATAGTTGGGGCGTCACTGTCATGGAACACCGCGGTCATAAGGCGATTTTGACTATACCCTCATCGATATGATTATGCGTGAGACTTTTAAGAAGCTAGGGGAAGGTGGCTCGATTTTTAGCTGCAAATTTTGAGGTTACGGTTAAATTTGTAACACAAGTATTGGAAGTGGTAGAAACTGAAACAGTCGAGTATAAATAATATACAGCAGCTAGCCGCGTGCCTCAGCTGCTCCGTAAACGCTGGCTGGCCGCGGTCCGCACGATGCTCGGGCCATTAGAGTGACAACGTTTCCATGTCATAGAGTGATAACCTTTCGAACTTTTATATTATGAAGTAATGCCTTTTTAAGACATAGAGTGGTACCTCTTCAAACTTTTATGTTATAGAGTGACACCTTTTTATGTTATACAGTAACATCATTTTTATGTCATAGAGTAGCACCTTTTTATGTTATAGAGTATCACCTTGGGATAAAGAGTGCTATGTTTTTATACTTTTATGCTATAGAGTTTAACCTTTTTATGCCATAGAGAAGACCTTTTTATGTTATAAAGAAATACCTTTTTGTGGTATGGAGTAACACCTTTGACTTTATGGGATAGTCTAACACCTTTTTTGTGATACAGTGTATCACATTTCTTACGTTATAGTCTAACACCTTTTTATGTCATAGAGTGACACCTTCTATATCATAGACACCTTTCAAAGCCAAGTAGTCGAATTGGGCAGAACACCTACAACCGTTCACTTGGAGGATTGGCTTCTATCCCCGTCGTAGGCTCACCATCACCACTACCACCGCCATCATCGCCATTTATTATATAGGAAAAGCTTATGCGTAAGGAGACGCCACCCTAAAAAGTGTTACTCTGTACCATAAAAAGGTCTTACTCTATGACATAAAAAACGTGTGACGCTATAACATAAAAAAGGTGTTACTCTGTGACATAAAAAAGATGTTGCTGTGTGACACAAAGTGTAAAAAGATGTTATTGTGTGACTAGAAGGTGCTACTCTATAATAGCAGATAAGATCAAGATGGTGCTACTCTATAGCATAAAAATATAAAGGATGTTGGATGTATATTTATTCAGATGATGCTAAATAACATAAAAAGGTGTTACTTTATGACATAAAAGTTCAAAAAGGTATTACTCTATAGCAATAAAGGTGTCACTCTATGACACAAAACGCTGTTACTCTATGAAATAAAAAAGGTATGACTCTGTAACATAAAATAGACGTCACTCTATGACATAAAAAACATGTCACTCTATGATATAAAAAAGACGTAACTATATGACATAAAAAAACATGTCACTCTATAACATAAAAAAGGTGTTACTCTATGACATAAAAAAAGTGTTACACTATGACATAAAAAAGGTGTTACTCTATGACATAAAAAAGGTGTTACTCTATGACATAAAAAAGATGTTAATCTATGACATAAAAAAGCTGTTACTCTACGACATAAAAAAAGGTATGACTCTGTAACAAAAAAGATGTCACTCTATGACATAAAAAACATGTCACTCTACGAGATAAAAACGGTGTAACTCTGTGAGATAAAAAAGGTGTTACATTATGACGTAAAAAAGGTATTACTCTATGAAATAAAGTGTAAAAAGATGTTATTGTGTGACATAGAAGGTGCTACTCTATAATAGCAGATAAATTCAAGATGGTGTTACTCTATAGTATAAAAATATAAAAAGGATGTTGGATGTATATTTATTCAGATTATGCTAAATAACATAAAAAGGTGTTACTCTATGACATAAAAGTTCAAAAAGGTGTTACTCTATAGCAATGAAGGTGTCACACTATGACACAAAAAGATGTTACTCTATGACATAAAAAAGCTGTTACTCTATGAGATTAAAAGGTATGGCTCTGTAACATAAAAAAGATGTCACTCTATGACATAAAAAACATGTCACTCTATGACATAAAAAAGGTGTAACTCTATGACATAAAAAAGGTGTTACTCTATGACATAAAAAAGGTGTTACACTATGACATAAAAAAGGTGTTACTCTATAACATAAAAAAGGTGTTACTCTATGACATAAAAAAGGTGTTACTCTATGACATAAAAAAGGTGTTACTGTATGACATAAAGTGTAAAAAGATGTTATTGTGTGACATAGGAGGTACTACTCTATAATAGCATATAAGTTCAAGATGGTGTTACTCTATAGTATAAAAATATAAAATGATGTAGGATGTATATTTAGTCAGGTGATGCTAAATAACATAAAAAGGTGTTACTCTATGTCATAAAAGTTGAAGAAGGTGTTACTCTATAGCAATGTAGCTGTCACATTATGACACAAAAAGATGTTACTCTATGACATAAAAAAGCTGTTACTCTATGAGATAAAGAATGTGTTACACTATAATAGAAAAGGTGTTACTCTGTAAAATAAAAAATATGTCACTCTATGATATAAAAAGGTGTAACACTATGACATAAAAAAAACATGTCACTCTATCACATAAAAAAGGTGTTACTCTATGACATAAAAAAGGTGTTGCACTATAATAAAAAAGGTGTTACTCTATAACATAAAAAAGGTGTTACTCCATGACATAAAAAAGGTGTTACTCCATGACATAAAAAAGGTGTTACTGTGTGACATAAAGTGTAAGAAGATGTTATTGTGTGACTAGAAGGTGCTACTCTATAATAGCAGATAAGATCAAGATGGTGTTACTCTATAGCAAAAAAATATAAAAAGGATGTTGGCGATATATTTATTCAGATGATGCTAAATAACATAAAAAGGTGTTACATTATGACATACAAGTTCAAAAAGGTGTTACTATATAGCAATGAAGGTGTCACTCTGTGACACAAAAAGATATTACTCTATGACATAAAAAAGCTGTTACTCTATGACATAAAAAAGGTATGACTCTGTAACATACAAAAGATGTCACTCTATGACATAAAAAAGGTGTGACTCTATAACATAAAAAAGGTGTTACTCGATGACATAGAAAAGGTGTTACACTATGACATAAAAAAGGTGTTACTCTATAACATAAAAAAGGTGTTACTCCATGACATAAAAAAGGTGTTACTCTATGACATAAAATGTAAAAACATGTTATTGTGTGACATAGAAGGTGCTACTCTATAGTAGCAGATAAGTTCAAGATGGTGTTACTATATAGTATAAAAGTATAAAAATGATGTTGGCGATATATTTATTCAGATGATGCTAAATAACATAAGAAGGTGTTACTCTATGTCATAAAATTTCAAAAAGGTGTTACTATATAGCAATGAAAAAGCGTTACTCTGTAACATAAACAGATGTCACTCTATGATATAAAAGAGGTGTTACTCTATGACATAAAAAAGTTATTACACTATGACATAAAAAAGGTGTTACTCTATGACATATAAAAGGTATTGCTCTATGACACAAAGTTTAAAAAGTTTTAACTGTATGACATAGAAGGTGTTATTCTATAACATAAAAATGTGTTACTCGATACTAGAATAAAAGTTCAAGAAGGTGTTACTCTATAGCATAAAAGTTTAAAAGTTTTGGCTGTATGATATAGAAGGTGTTACTCTATAATAGCATAAAATTATAAAAGGGATGTTGGCGGTATATTTATTCAGTTGATGGTAGACTATTGAAGCATAAACATGGCAAACACACCGGATGTTATTAGCCAATTCCAGGATGCTGTACTACAAAAATCACAGCCTTTATTAGGTTTGACAAAAAGTGCTGAATCTCTGGATATAGCTGATGATATGGAAACTTCTGAAATCAAACTATCTAATATGAGCCCTGACCATAATAAAATAGCTAGCTCCAATAATGATAAATTTTCAACACTCGTCAAGAAATATGTAACAAAATTAAACGTAAATTCTAGGAGATATCTGGATAATATTTATGTTGTTCACAAGCGAGGAAATTTACTTATGATCGCAAATTCTCCAATAAAATTTGAAGGCGACTTTGTCCAGATAAAGGAACGAAACTATCGTTTGTCCGTAAGATTACTGCAATTACTATTCAAAAAACTTCCGGATGAAAGTCTTATCAATTCAGATGATTTGGATAATTATCGTATGATTATTGAAGTTTCGAGCGCTCACAAAAAGCACTATTGCGTGAATGAGTCTATTAGAAAACTAAAGAGTAAAAATTTTATAATTTTATTGCTCCAATGTTCGAAAAGTCGTCTGTAAAAAGTATCTCGCCATTATCTCGGGAAGATAATGTTAACGGAAGAGAGAAAAGTGAAAGGGTTGAGCAAACTAATCCAGTGGCAGCGAAAAAGATACTTGAATCTATAGTCAATCCTGTAAAGAAGCTCATAACTGTTGATACACGAGTTAACTCGCATTCTAACGAGACCGATAATTATTATGAAGCTGATCATTCTAGTGAAGATGCATCAGATTTCTCAACCGATGCATATTTACCTAGAAGAATTCGTAAGAATTATAACTTTATTAATTGGAGATATCAACGTGAAAGTAAAATGAGACAGTTGACGAGTGATGATGAAGAGGAAGAAGTTGCTCCCAAAATCTCTCGAGTAGATGTTGCTACTGCATACGAACTCGACGTCTGGGATGATCCTAACAAATTAGTTGATCACTTACAAGTACTCGTTGCTGAGCAAAACATGGGAATAAGAACTAACTATGGTGAAATCCGTTTTATTCTTAGTGAACTTCGCAATGCTAGTATCATAAATTAATCTTTCAAAGTTATATTGTACTAGATTATTTAAAAATTGAGATATTGGCTAAGCCACATGTTAATTTTCAATAAAATTATTTTGGTAAACAAATATTTTCAAATACCCTGTCATTTTTTTTCTATTTCCCGCCATTCTCTGTTGACAAATGAAGAGCCTGGAATTACCGATTATTTAAGGTGAATGATATAAAGGATTCAGAGTCGCGGAAAAACTGCAGTGACTGCCGAGCTCAGACCACGAACTCAGATTTTCAACTGCGCAGCAGTCCACGTTTTGCGTAAATGAGTTTTCTGAGTTATACATGTTAAGCCCTAATCTGCAGAACAGGTGGGTGTCCGGGACAGTATTAAATTGATTATCCAATAAATAAAATAAAAATTCCCTTTTCAACCGCCTCATTCATTTCAATTATAAAACGATAAAATTCATCTGAAAAACTATGTGTCTTTCTTTCTTTGAATAATGTTTATACTTTCAGTTCGTTTATAAACATTCAATTATTATTCAAGATAAGAAAATTGAGTGCCTCGCTAAATTTTAAGTATGTAGGGTGTCTATAATTGACTAGTATTTATTTATTTATTTTACGGATAGCATTGCTATTTTCTACAATAAATTTGAGCATTTATTATTTTATAAGACTTAATACATTTATAAACTGTTTATGATAGGATTATATAAATGAGTCGTTCCATACATCTTATACTCTGAATGGAGGTGGTTCAATGATGTTTTTTTTACTATAATTTTGCAATAATTATTTGCGTGCGAAAAAGCATTATTTTTAGTATTTGTAGAGTGTTGAAAATCTAATATTGACTAGCATATCCTCAATTATCCTATTACCGACTGTTTGTCTCACTTTTGCTAAAAAATCCTATCCCGCTAAAGGTACCACCTACGTATTTTTTTTTTTACGTGTGTAATATGTTAGTAATATTGTTTGTGAAATCAAATAAATAAACTATTTGCTGCAATTTTTATTTCACTTTGGGAAGGTTTAAACACTATAAATAAATGATATGTGACCCAAATAGTTTGCATTCAAACATAGGTATTATTTTCGAAAGAGAAAACTAGCTGAAATCAAGCGCACACTATATATATTTTAATACATTACATTTCTTTTCTAAATATTAAAAAAGTATTAATTTAAACTTCTGTGATGCAAAAATGTTGGGGTAATCGTAAAAGAATATCAGTATTATTTTTATAATACAAAGGTCTCAAACAATTTTCTATTTTATGAGTTAAATATTTCAAATTTTCGCGCCTAACCACATCAGTTGGGTCATGCGGCCTGTTCATTACATGTTGCCAGCCCATTTTCCTTATAATTTTCCCATGAACTGTCTGTATATGGGACTGTCAAATTCGGAAGCGTTATTTGGATGATACTTCGAAAAATAGGGCATATGCCTAGGTTTAGATAAATATTGAACAAGCATCAAAATTTTAAGGCAACCTGTTCGAGGCCTACCGTACGCATCCCGACACGGCCGGGGCATTTTATCTACCTCTGAGTGGTACATGCGCATGATCTCATATTTGTCCATTGAAAGAATTTTCGAAAACCGGTGGTGGGGGTAGAAATTTTAGTTTTTTGCTTATAACTCGAGAAGAGGCGTTCGGATCGAAAAACGGATGAAATTGTGGGGGTGTATTCCAATAGGGGGACTATCACTTTTTTACATAGAACCATATGCTATATACAAAATTTTCATAACATCAAAATTGTGCAAAATATTTTGCGCGCGCAGCGTCCTCGTAATTCAGCTATGAGTATGTATATGACTCGATAGCCTAGTGGTAAGGTGTTTGCTCAGTAATCTAGAGATCGTGAGTTTGAATCCACCCTCCGGCGTTTTTTTCGTGAAAACTTTTGAATATTCGCAATGGTACTAACCATAATGGAGTGTACAACATGGAAGAGAATGCCGAATAAAAAAATATTTGAAGGATAATGGAGAGGTTGATAGACAGGTAGAACCTCACAGGATAGGAGCGAGGTGGGGCTCTTATCCTCCTTCAAATTTTGACCGCTAGATGGCTCTCGCAAGCAAAGTTAGTCAAGGCTTCGGTTATATAAGCGTGTTGCGGTCGTTAGAAGCTTTCATTCCCTAATAATGGGTCAAAGCAGCTCGACCGTTGCTCCTGAGCAACAACAACTGATACAAAACGATAACAAAAGTCGCAGTGGAAAAAATGTTCTGAAAAATTTTCTACAAACACCTGTTCTTTACCAAAAGGGTTATAAAAAGTTCTAAATATTTACTAGTAGATAAGAACCGCTGGTCGAGTGATGCAGGCTGACAAGCAGCAAGCCGCCCGCCGCCGACCCGCCCGCCGCCGACCCGCCCGCCGCCGGCTGCTACCGCTGCCCGTTGGCAGCAAGCTGCCGCGCCGCTCGCCAATGGCCGTTCGCCGCCATCGGTCCGCTCCCCCAGGGCGAGGCCTGACTTCGGCTAGTCTAAAACGGGTAAGACCTGATCGAGAATTGGTATGCCGGTTCTGACTCAACTCGATGGCGTGCGGGTGAGCCAGAACCAGCATGCCGGTTCTAGATCAAGCCGGTTTGCGTTATTGGCATCCGTGCGGGTGATCCGAAAACCCTAGGCCAGTTCTGGATCAGCAGTTCTAGACCTTTTTTTGGGTTAATGCCACCTCATGCAATAGCGCGGCGAGGGGTGGGGGGGGGGGCGCAAAAATCCTAGGCCGGTTCTGGACCAGCAGGTCTAGACCTGAAGTGGTCGCGAACGGGCCTAGCTTATCTACTCTCTTTCTAATGAACCATTAGATTGCGGCGAGAAAGCTGTAGTTTCAATTTTATCAAATTTAAACCTTTTAGCTATCTGTTTCATTATTTTACTCGTGAAATTTGCCCCTCTATCGGTTAGTACTATCTTTGGACATCCAAATATACATATAAATCTTTTTATAAAAGCATCTGAAACCGATTCTGCTTTTAAACATACTAAAATTACAAATTTTGATAATTGATCTTGTATAGATAAAATATATTTATTATTATTTTTAGTAATGTTAAATGGTCCTACAATATCCATTGCGATTTTATCGAATGTTTTCCCCGGTGTATCTGTGATAATCATTGGTTGTTTAGTCTTTTTCCGCTTTAATTTATTTCTTTGACAATCTTCGCATTTTTTTATTCTATTTTGGATGTCTGATTTTAAGTTTTACGCAAAAATATTTTTCCTTAAGTCTATTGTATGTTCTATTTACACCTGAATGTCCTTCTATCATAGAGGAGTGATACATGTTAAAAATTTTATCCCTGTCTTCAATTTTTACATATTCAATAGTATTTAAACATATTATTACCTTTATATTTGTATTGCTAAATATTTCTTTTAATATATCCTCTATTTCTAACCAACTTATATTTAAAATTTCTATATCCCTAGAAATACTATAAATACATATATTCTTAGTAATTAATAATTCTTTTAATTGATTAAATAATTTCGCTAAATTTTCTTTTATTAATTTACATGATACGGACGTATCTATGTATAACATAAATAGTTTTTTATTCTCTATATTTATTATATCTATATTATCTTTTGTAAGTGATAGTTTTGGTTTTATGTTTTTACTTTTGATTAATAATTCAGTATTTTTATCAATGATTTTCCTTTTAAATTTATTAAATGAACAATGTTATCGTTTCTAAATTGTATAGAATTTTTAGAATAAATGATATTATTAATTTCCCGTATATTTTCTTTGTTTTCCTCAATTTTCTCTTCTTTTCTACCCGTAGTTATTTTTTTTGTCATTTTTCCTAGGTCTGCCCCTTTTTCCTTTAATTTTCTGTCTATCTTCATTCATTACTTTGATTTTGTCATCGTTACTAAGAATTCTAGGTTGTTCGTTATTTTTATTTAATATTTTCTTATTTTGTGCTCTGATAATAACAAATATCTCTACTGGATTCCTAGATAGAGCATCTGCATTTGCGTTCTGTTTTCCTGGTTTGTATACGATATCAAATTCATAATCTGATAGTTTTAGTCTCCATTTTTGGACTCTTGTATTATTATCAGCTCATCTTAACCATAACAGCGGTTTGTGATCAGTAACTATTGTGAATTTGTTTCCATATATGTAATTTTTAAACGTTTTTATGGCAAACATTATTGCCAATGCTTCCTTTTCATAGGTGTGATATTTAGTTTCCGCTTTATGCAGACTTCGTGATGCGTAAGCTATCGCTGGGTCTTTGCCAATTTTTCCTTGCGACAAAACTGCACCTAAAGCAGAATTCGAAGCATCTGTTGTAATAATGAATGGTTCATTAAAACGTGGATATTCTAAGATTGGTGCTGTGCATAATAATTCTTTAATTTCCTCAAAGGCTTTTTGTTGGTCTTTTTCCCAATGAAACTTCACGTCTTTTTCTAGCAATATATTTAAGGGTTTTGTTACTTTTGCGTAATTTTTTATAAATCTTCTATAGTAATCTGAAAGCCCTAGAAACTCTGTAATATTTTTAACATTTTTTGGTGTAGGAAATTTCTTTACTGCTTCTATCTTCTTTGGATCAGGTTTTATTCCGTGTTCACTAATAATGTGACCTAAATAACATACTTCTTTTTTAAAAAATTCACATTTTTCTGGTTCTAATGTTAAATTCGCTTCTCGTAATTTTTGTGCAACTGTATTGAATCTTTCGTTGGCTTCTGTCATAGTTTCGCCAAAAATAATTATATCGTCGATGAATACAAAGCATATCTTACCGATTAAATCGCCTAAGACTGAATTTAAAACTCTTTGAAATGTACGCGGTGAGTTTCTCAATCCGAAAGGTAATACTCGAAATTCAAAACGTCCCAATGGATTGATGCTAAATGCAGTTTTATGTATATCACTTGGTTTCATAGGAATTTGGTGAAATCCCGACTTTAAATCTATAACGCGATAAAACTTAGTTTTTCCCAATTGATCAAATATTTCTGTAATGTTTGGGAGTAAATATGGATCTGGAACTGTCTTTTCATTTAGTTTTCTGTAATCTATTACTAAACGCCATCGTTTTTTTCCGTCTGCTAACTGTTTTTTTTGCTACAATCCATGCTGGAGCATTAAAAGCACTTTTTGAGTTTCGAACTAGGTCATTTGTTATTAATTTTTGAGTTTCCTCTATCGCGATTTCTTTTAATATATGAGATAAAGGAAATTGCTTTACGTATACGGGTTTATCATCTGTTAAATTTATTTCATGTTGTTCTACATTACATGGTCCTAAACTGTCTCCCTCTAGCCAAAATATATCCTTATTTTTCAATACTAGATCCTTAATGATTGTTTTACTATTTTCAGGCAAGTTTTCGTAACATATTTTTTCTACTAATCTTTCTTCTCTATTATATTCTTTAAAACCTTGTACTGACTCATTTTTTCCTATAAAATTTATTGATCCCAAATTTAAAATTTCATTTTCATCTATGTTAAAGTCTTCTGTTATCTGAAAACCTTCAGGTAAATTGTCTATTTCATAAGATATAAAGCTATATTCTTTTCCATTTCCATAGAGTTTATTATAATCTTCTAAATCTACTTCAATCTTTTTA
This sequence comes from Torymus aiolomorphi, assembly GCA_036365515.1. Classification (NCBI taxonomy): domain Eukaryota; kingdom Metazoa; phylum Arthropoda; class Insecta; order Hymenoptera; family Torymidae; genus Torymus; species Torymus aiolomorphi. The sequence goes on from CM070874.1 coordinate 218,671,980, forward strand.
TTCATTATTGTCAAAAATTGTTTATAATCTGTTGATTCGATTTCCTCAAAATCGATTGCTTGGTCATTATTTTCGAAAGCAATATTAATATTATTTATTAATGACTTAATATTATTTTCGTCATTTTCCAAAATTTCCTCATAATGTAAATCATTTATATTTTCTGGTAGAATTTCATTTCACATTTTTTGTTGTAAATCCTTTCCTTCTGCCTTTAATATTGGAATCGTATTTAAAATTTTCATAACGTCATCATATAATGTTATTTCTGAATTTATATTTACTTCATTTTTATTGATTAACTCAGGTTCATAAGATATTAAACAAGATGATTTCTCCCTTTCATCTTCAATTTGTAAATTTTCAGTTTTTTCGTTTATTTGTATTACTTGTTCATAATCCCTATGAATTACAGCTGTTGAATTTTGTTTTTCATTCGTATCTTCCAACATTTTCTTTAAAAATTCCTTTTGTTCTATTGTTACTCTTGATTTGATTTCTTTATCCGTTTTTTGTAGGTTTTCAGTTACTATATTAAGATTATGATTTAGTTTATGGGCTGGTTTTAGCTTGATTTTATTATTATTTATTTGTAAATAACCCTCGTCTAGTCTTAATTTTTGTTCAGTAAGAATTTTAATTCCTAAAATTCCGTCGTAGGGTAGACAAAAATCTTCTGGTGCAACATGAAAATCAATATTTAGTCCATTGATTTTCATTTTTATTACTCCTAATGTCTCAATAGTTTTATCTGTGATACCGGATAAACGAATTTTTCTATTTTCCAAAATTATGTTAGAAAGTATTTGATTTCCTTTGATAATATTTAATTGAGCTCCACTATCTACGAGTAAATTACATATTTTATTTGTATAATGATTCTCTATTTCGATATACTGAAGTGAGTTTTCCAACTTCAGAAAATACATTGCAATCTTGGTCGCCATTATTTTTTCTTGTATTTTTCCTTTTCAATACTATTTATTTCGGTTTCGTTAAAATTGATTTTGTTAACATTTTTTCCTTCCAATTTGTCAGCTTCCTGATTTTCCTTCATATTTTCATTAATATCGCTAAAATTCTTTGTAATTAATAAATCAATGTCCGTATCTTTCCCTTCGCTGCGATTTATGTTTGTAATATTATCGCCATTAAATGTACTTATTTTAATATCTGCCTTATTTTCGAGTGATTTTTTGTTAATCCTTCTAGTCCACTCATTTCCAGAAGAATTTGTTAGTTTTCCGAAGTTTGTTGATTAAGTACTGATCGCGAAGCACATTCCTCAGTTGTGTGATTCGTGTTTTTACAAATCTTACAAAATTTATCTAATTTATTTTGTAGCATCTTGATTTCATGGCAATTGTTTATTTGATGTCCATTTTTATTGCAAAAAGAGCATTTAATTTGTGCCGTCAGATTTTTTAATTTTCTACAATCTTCCAATGTATGCCCGGTGTAATTACAATATTCGCATTTTATACTTTGCGTATTAAGTTCCCCCGATAATTACTGTTTGAATTCCTTGAAAAATGATTGCTGTTCTGGTTATTTGTTCGGAAAAATCCATTCCTATTTTTATCTCGATATTCATAGGATTTATTTAAGGCATTGTAATTGTTACTTGGGAATGTACCTTGTTGGTTATTGCCTATTTTCCTACAAGTTTTTGCTGAATGCCCCGGCATCTCGGAAAATTGACAAACTTCTTTATTCTGAGAGTTTTGTTGTCTATTTTGCATAATTAAAACTTTAATGTTCTCGCAATCCGCGGTTTCGTGACCTTCATCTGCATATATCGCGCACCATATCATTCCTTTGTTTATTGTGCAGTATTTCATTAAATGCCCGAGGTTGTTGCACCTCTTACACAATGCTGACGGGCAATTTTTAGCGGTGTGTGACGCGCTGCCACAGGCGTCGCATACTTTCGTAATTCTTACCGAATTATTGCACGTAAGCGGATCGTGTCCTCTTTCCTTACATCTCCAACACAGCTCGTATTCTGTAATAGTAGGACATTGTGTAACCTCGTGCCCCATATTTTGGCAGTATTGACAGTGATTACTCTGCATCTTATTTAACTTACACGCATCTATTGAGTGGCCTTCCGTAATACACAATTTGCAAATTAATTTTATTACATGCTTAGCTGTTCTGCAATGATATGATACATGCTCTTTGCTTTTACAATAGACACATGAAGCTTTCATGCAAAATAATGCTTCATGATTTATTTTCTTACATAATTGGCAAAAAACTTGTTTAATTGTGTTTGGAATTGGAGTTTCGAAATTAAACAATATGCTCGTAGTATCATTTCTTAAGCTATTTTGCGTTTTTAAGTTTGATTCTATTTCAATTGCTTTTTGTACTGCGTTATCCATGTCTTGGTGTTCTCCGAGTTCGATTCTAATTTCTTGTTTAATCCTTTTTTAAAATTACTGAGTATGTCAATTTTTAATCTAGTTTTATATTCTGTTAAAATTTCTCCTGTTACATTACGTTCTAATTTTTTTAATTCTTTGTGTACCCAACACTCGTAATTTGTTTGCAAAACATAGTACATCTTCATCTGATTTTTGAATTTGTTGTGTTAGGTTTCCGTATAATGAATGTATATTATCCGTTGATGGATATATTTTACGTATTGTTTTAATAAATGTTTCAATACTTTCAATTTCTACATTTGCTAATGCTTTATAAATTTTTCCTTTGAGCTTTATTTTGAGGATCTGTACTAGGTTCGATTCATCATTATTCGATATTATTCTTTTTGCTTGTTTTAATTTTTCTATATACTCCTCTAGTTGGATATTTTTCCCGTCAAAATCCGGTACTAACTTTGCAACTTCTTTAAGTGGTAATTTTAATGCTTGATTTGCCATTTCTGGTTCTAGATTTATTAAATCTTCGTTTCTTTGAATTTCTGGCTGTTCGTTATTACTTGTATTATCTCTAGCTAAAATCAAACTTTGTTCATTAAAAAATCCTTCTATATCCGTGTAGTCGTGTTGCCTACCGTTTTCTACATATATTGATTCTTCAAAAAATGCTGGGCTCTGACTTGGTGTGTTTGGAGTATGAAAATTTGTTGGTGATAATATATCCCGTTTTATTTCCAGAATAAAAAGATTATTTATATTTTTATTTGATATATCTTGTTTTTGTGTGGGGTTTTTAATATTCTGTTTTTTGTTTAAATTGACTGAATGTTGTGCATCTAGTTCGTTATGGTCTATTTTTGAAGTTGATGGAATTGAAAGTATTTCCTCATATTGCTGTGTTTTTGGTTTAATGTAGATATCCGATGAAGTTCTATTTGATTGTGTATTTGGAGGTGATCTTGGTACTTTTGGTCTTCTTTCAAAAATGTTTGTTTGTTTATTTATATCATCTACTTGCTTTTTAAGTTCTGGATTTCTTTGGGTAGTCCGTCTGGTTGTAATCCCTTCGTTTCCCTTATTTCCTATACCTTTCTGATTTGACATGACATATTACTTCTTTGTTTATACTATACTTAATATATATTTTAAAATATGTTTTTATTATTAATTCCATTATTTTTCTGTATATATTTTGTAATTGTTTATTTCACAATATTATGTATTTATTTATTTGTCACTTTTATAAATTTTTTCCTTTGCTTAGTTTTTAGTGTTTTATCTTTTAATGTTTAAACTGTAATGTTTATTTATGCAATTTTTATTTAATTTATCAATTTGTTACTTTTGTTAAGGATGATATTTCATTTAAATATCATCCTTTCGATTTCACATTTAAAAGTGCTGATTCTAAACAAAGATTCGATGAGCGGTTGGTTTTACAAGGTCAGTGGCTCGCTACGTCACGCTAGCTGTTGCGTAGTCGAAATTGCTGTACTGTTAAAATTCGCACTCGCATCGTTTTGTGGGTCAAAGAAATGAATATTGGGATTTAATAACGTCACAGACATATCAGTTTATAATATGTCTTGCCCCATCGCGATGCCGCTTGCGTTGGAATGCAACGTTGTCAAAATTCGCATATACGACATTTGTATGTCAGAAAATTACTGGTGATAAATACGCATTGTTAAATTGAATTTAGAGATACGTCACAGACGGAACATAGAAAACTCGTTTTTTTCATTTTTCAATTTTTTTCTCTAAAACTAACCAAAAGAATGGATTCAAGTTTTTAGAGCTTATAGCTATTTATATTCTGCATTATCGTGATTTTTCTCAAAAAAATTGACCGTTTAGTTTCGGAGTTATAAGCTTTTTAAAAAAAGAACACGTTCTTGTCAATAACAAGAGAACCGGGATAGTTAGAGAAATTATTTTTTTTGGAAATTATAGGTTTTTTTACGCTCTTTCGAATGCTACCCATCAGATTTAAATATCTCGATTCTATCATTGAAAAAAGCCAAAAACAATTTTGAGAAAATCGAAAATTCAAAATAAAACAAAAACGAATCGGCCCAATCAAAAAACGGATTTTTGACCCGCCATCACACAAAAAAAAAACAAAAAGTATGAGACCTGTCCGGTTAAAATCGATCGAGTAGAAGCTGAGATCCAGGCGTATACACACACACACACACACACACACACATCCATACAGACATTTTTCAAAAATCATGTATTTTGGTTCCTAACACCTCGAATATCAATTGTAACATGTTTTTACAACAACTCAAAAAATTACAATCACAAAGCTTCCTCTAGGAGGAAGCAAAATATTTAGTCAAATCAAGGAAATGTTTGATTGACGAGATAAGGAAATTAACGAATCTCTTTTGCACAGACTGCAAAACCTGTTAGTTGCAGTTACTGAATATCTTATCGGTTTAATAAAAGTTTTCTTCAAAACAAGAAAATATTTAGTAAGAATGACAACATATTTGGATATACAGACATTGGCACTTCAACTAATTATTTATTTGAATCTAAGAAATAGTTAGTAGTAACAAGTAAAGATTTTGTAAAGTAGGATTCGATTGTTTAATAAATCCTTTAGCTAGTTGAACAAAATCATGCTGTCGAAGTTACTAAATAAATAGTTGAGTTAACAAAATATTTGTTAAAGGAATGAATGCTTTATTAATGCGTTGGAGATATTTCCTTGCTTTTAGTTGTTTAAATCAACCAAATATATAGTTGTTTCAAACAAACATTTGTTTTTAGAAATTGGGTTCATCAATATTTCAGTTATTTGATTTAAGTAAATATTTCGTTAACTCTACCAATTGGTTTTGCAAAAAACAATAAACATTTATTTGAAGTTATTTTCTTATTTCAAGAAAATGAATTTAGTTCTTTCAATGAAACCTTTCAATTGAATCAACCATACTATATTTGAAGTAACTAAATGTTTAATTAAATTTACTAATTATTATTTTAACTAAATAATTTAGTTGATTTTACTCTTTATTTAGTTGTTTCAGAGAAATATTTAGTTGATTTAACTAAAGATGACTTTACAAAATATTTTACTAAATATTTAGTTGAAACAACTAATCTTTTTTTCAGAGTAGTAGATATAGCCATATATGTATATATAGTAGATAGAGCCTCTCTGCTACATTGCCACGCGTCAGAGATTGCGCATATTATGAGTAATTCCGCGGTACTGTTAAAACTCGAGTTACTCTTTGATATCTTTAGATTTACTGAATATACGGAATTCTGTAAAGGGTGCATTTCTTAAATGGGGTTAGAACATCATCTTTGTACCAAAATCCAAATTAGAATAGTACAAATCGTCGGCTGGCAGGAAAAACGTGCCATCTCGTTATTTCGGTAAGAAACATGCCCCGCTGAGTTGGTACTTTTCTTTCCGAAATAACGAGTTGGTACTTTTCTTATCGAAATAACGAGATGGGGCTTTTCTTATTGAAATAACGAGTTGGTACTTTTCTTAGCAAAATAACGAGATGGCACGTTTTTCCTCCCAGCTGATGAAATTACGTATGGTAAAGAGAAAGACAAAAATTAAAGGCACACTCAAGTGGTACACGTACAAATTATTATTTTCTTTACGCGATTATAAAAAATACTATTCTTTAAAGGATTCAACACAAGTTTTCTTACAACTATTTTAATATGTACTTTCAAGAAATCAACTCCAGATATGTGTGCCTATTAATAAACAACGTACACAATGAGTTATTTAAGAGTTACCAGATTTTTGCAAAAATTGAATTTCTTTCTTTATACGGCTTTTTAAAAAGCGTTTTCATTTTCTATAGCGCTAAACCCTTTGTTTTAGCATAATGAATGAAATGCTCTGCTACTCATTATTGTGCTGATTATAGAATTAATTTTACATTACTTTAAATGTCATTATAACGAAACTGGTTTTTGAAAAACACTATTAGTCGCTGGCACACCTACAAGGTTAATAAAAAGTTACTTTTTGTGGCGTGATCAATACATTGTATCCCTTTTAGAAAAATACATCCCATATCGAAGTTGGCAAGTAAATATTCGTTCACTTATTTCATAAAAACCGATAACTTTTTATCACGAACTGCTATAGCTTTCATATGAGTTATCCGGTAAAACGAAATGGCTTTGAAAAAAAAAATGAGTAACTCTAATACTTTTTCACTATTTAAGGTCTAGAAGGGAAGAAAAAAGGTCTTGTGAAAGTGTGATCTTAATTTTTTTTAGGAATCGATTTTACAGAGATCTAAATGATGTTAACAATAGGTAAAACTGCATAAAAATAAAAAATAACAAAAACTGACCCCCCACCATCCCATTATGTCGTGGTGGAAAATAAAAAAATTCTAATACCGTCCTTTCTGAGATCGACAATAATTTTATTACTAGAATACAATGAAGAGCATGCAGGGTAACTACAAAAAATTGGCAACCCTCTAAGCACCGCGGAACACTCTCAAACTACACAGAGAGCAGGATTTCTTGTATTTAAGAATATTTATTAACAGTTAACGAATATGGATTTGAACCCGGTTGAAATGAATATTCATTAACAGTTAATTCCTGAGGAGAGATAAATTTTGAAGCCGCGAGGCTGCGCAGCGGCGTTCTAATTACCTGTTTTCTCATCTTCGTTCTGCATTATTTCGCTCCTGTGCTCATCGAGTCTTCTTTCCCCTCTACTCTATTGTCCAAAAGGAATCGTTTTACATATGCACATATGTTTTTTAAGTGTCTAAAAGTGTTTGGTTTTAATATCTTTTTTGGATTTTAGACAGTGTTTTGGGCCGATCTCTTGCAAACTCGCGAGTTCTTAACGGCTAATAAATCTTTCATTTGACACAAAGTAAATGGATTTTCCAATTTCAAGAACACGATTCATTAAATACAAGGAATCCTTTCTCTCCGCTACTCCTGTTTACTCCGAAAAAAAGCAGAAAAATTCCAATTTCGCCCTTTTTGAGGTCGGCAATAATTTTATTGCTGAAATACAAATCAAAGCGCACGGATTAGCTACAAAAAAATTGTACTTAAAGGGTTGCCAATTTTTTTGTAGCTAGCCTGTGCCCTTTAATTTGTATTTCAGCAATAAAATTATTGCCGACCTCAAAAACGGCGACATTGGAATTTTTCCGCTTTTTTCGGAGTAAACAGGAGTACACAGAGAGAAAGGATTCCTTGTATTTAATGAATCGTGTTCTTGAAATTGGAAAATCCATTTACTTTGTGTCAAATGAAAGATTCATTAACAGTTAAGAACTCGCGAGTTTGCAAGAGATCGGCCCAAAACACTGTTTAAAGTTGAAAAAAGCTATTAAAACCAAACACTTTTAGACCCGTAAAAAACATATGTACATATGTAAAACGATTCCTTTTAGACAATAGATTAGAGGGGAAAGAAGACTCGATGAGCACATGTGCGAAATAATCGAGAATGTACTTGAGAAAACAGCTGATTAGAACGCCGCTGCGCGTCCTCGCGGCTTCAAAATTTATCTCTCCTTAGGAATTAACTGTTACTAAATATTCTTAAATACAAGAAATCCTGTCCGCCTGTGTAGTTTGAGAGTGTTCCGCGGTGCTTAGAGGGTTGCCAATTTTTTATAGTTACCCTGCATGCTCTTCATTGTATTCTAGTAATAAAATTATTGTCGATCTCAAAAACGACGGTATTAGAATTTTTTTATTTTCCACCATGACATAATGGGGTGGTGGGGGGTGAGTTTTTGTTATTTTTTATTTTCATGCACTTTTACCTATTGTTAACATCATTTATATCTCTGTAAAATCGATTCCGAGCGTATATCATAATTTTGTAAGTTTTGATTTTCGTTGGCGTCGCAACATTGCAAACTTCAACTACATGAGACAAGAACGCTTTCGTCTTATTTCGCGGTAGCGACTTACTTAAGAAAGTTACATATACTTTTTGTTAACACTTGAGAATTTGAATATAAATAATACTGCCTCATATGGAAATGTAACTATTGATTAATCAACCATAGAAGCCAGTTTAAAAATGAACACATAGCATTTAGAGTTAAGGTTATTTAGTTTTATTGGTACTCTCAGACTCGCGCTATAAGCTTTAATTTCCTCAACAATTATCTTTTGGGCTTGCGAGTGCAGTCATACACTTGAATATGTCTCAATATCCAGTTCATCGTGTCGAAAAAGCCACTGGGTACTCCCAGATGCGCACAAAAAGCTATGCTTTGCTCAAAAATAGTTTTCTGGGCGGGCGCGTGCATTCATACACGTGAATTAATCTCAAATTTAAGTTGAGCGATACGAAAATCCCCTAAAACTCCGAAATTCACGCTAAAGGCTATATAATTTACTCAAAAATGGTCTCATAGGAATACAAGTGTAGCCATATAGGTAAATCGACGTTGGAAACAAATCCGGACACTCAAAAATCCGCCTGGGTACCCACCGATTAACGCTTAAGGCTTTAATTTGCACAACAATCGTCTACTGCACGTGCTCGTTGCATTGTACACACAAATAGATGTAAAAATCCAAATCATCAGTTCGAAAAACCTTCTGAATTACCGCGAATATTAATTATATATAACAAATGGGACGTTTTTATGCGCCAAGCTGAGATGTGACGTTCTCCCACCCAACGATATGTAATAACGGCCTCATAGATTTGATGCAGCTTTTCTTCCCATTTAACTGAATTTTCTATTGTCAAACGTTATTAGTTATTTTGAAAAAACTTTACTGAAGTTATTTCGATTCCCCATATATTGAATGCTCCTCTGGTGTCGATGAATCTTGTACGAATATTGCTGCAATACTGCTTAATCGAGGAAAAATTGGTGAAACTTAATTATATATTTGTCTAGTATTAATTAATCTTGTACGAATATTCCTGCAATATTACAATAATAGGTAACCTACCTGATCATTTTAGAAAAGGAATGGAAAAACGGTCATCAAGGTTTGCAGGAATATTCCCTAAGGGTTTCTTTCATGTTCATTAACGTTGAGCGAATATTAGTGAAAATTGCGAAAATGGCAACTGAATATTGAGGGAATATTCCTCAAATATTCAGTGCTATAGGGGTAGTTATTTGCGAACTAGCGAGTAAATTTATTTTAATAACGCGGTGAAATAATATTTCTAAACTTATATTTTCTATTAACACGAGGAGAAGTTAATGATATGAAATATTTTATAATATTTACATAATTTGGATTTTGTGGCAAATACAACTTGCTTGTAGTTTTCAAAGTAACGGCTGGTTATTCTTTTCTCTGTGTAGTCTCAAGTTTGGAAAAAATATTCCCGCAGACGATGTTCGCTACTTGCCGCGGGACACACGCGAGCGCGTAGGGCTGCCACTACAAAATTGGAGACAAAAATTCCGCTTGAGATGGCGCGTTCTTGGGAGCTTGCGCTGAAATAGCGTGTTCTTCGCTGCTCGTGCCGAGATAGCGGGTTTTGCGAGCTCACGCCGACATAGCGCCTTCTTCCTCTCAGCCGTGCGTATGGACTCCAGTTTATCGATACTTTTATCAGGGACCTTACTGTCAATTGAAGTATTATATTGAGTATTGTTTCAAATAATTCTTAAAAAATAAAGTTAACAAGCTAAATAATAAGTTAAGAAATTACTTAAGAAATTACTTAAGTAATTTCTCATTTTATTACTTAAATGTCTAAATTATTTTTTAAGTAATTACTTAAACGATTACTTAAATATCGGATTTATTTCTTAAGTAATTACTTAATCGGTTACTTAAATATCAAACGTATTTCTTAAGTAATTTCATAAGTAATTACTTAAGAAATGAGTTAAGACGTAACCGTTGGTAACGCGAAGTTGACCCCAAAAAGAAAACATTCCGTTGGACAGAGCGTCTGATTGGCGGTTGTCATAATGCGCCCCGCGCTCCTATTGGTGGTTATTTCTTCTGTTGGTCGGATCTTCGGGGATTCGTTTTTGTTAGTTATTGTTTTAGCTTTTTCATTGGTATTTAAACGATATCTATATCCTTTGTATTTAAGAATTCTATTGGAAATCAATTCTTTGTACGGTAAACAAAAATCGTCTATTTTATGTATATTTTGGCGTTTAAAACCGTTTTTATTAGTTTAACTCGCCAGGAATTAATTTTACATGATAATGTTAAATAGGAAAAAGTTTTGATTTAATACCATCTACAACTTTTGTATTTAACGTTTATGTGTAAAATCAAATCCTGTTGAGTTATAGCCTAAAATCGTCCATTTTTGACATTTTTTGCCATTTTTAACAGTTATCTTGGCAAATATTACTCGTAGAAAAAAGTGTCCGAAATAAAAAAGATGTATTTTAATTAGTTTTAGCAGATGGGCCTATAGACATTAGTTTAAAATTAATTTTTCTAGACATTAAGCTTAAAAATCGATTTTTTAAAATGTTTCTTTGTGCTCGCATTTTGAAAGTTTTTCATCGATCTTTCTCAATTGAGAACCAGCAGTTAGATATAATTAGAGGAGTATTTTCCCGCAATCCCGATGGAATCAGTTGAAAATTCATTGAGATAATCGATAAACTTGATTACATACGGACGTACAGACATACATACATCAGAGAAAACGTTTAAAACACACTCATTTTGGCTGGGAACGACTATTCACATATTAAATTCTTAGTTTTTGAAGTGGCACAATTTTCGCTATGGTGAAATTATAAGGCTCTCCCGAGTAGCGGTCGTGCCTAATTATCCAATCGTCCTGTAGTTTGGCACAGATAAAGCTTTTACATATGTTCAGATAGAGTTCGGTGCCCAAAGACAACGGCCCATTACAAAAAAATGTAATTGAGTTTCAATATTTTTTTACAAAATATTCGGTCGCGTTTTCCTGGAAGGATACTTGATTGTTTGACCTATAATTTTAACCACTTGTTAAGCTCATTGAAGAGTATATTTCGTGAAAATTTCAAGAGATTATCTTCAGTAGTTTTTTAGAAAAAAGGTGTTTTAGAAAAAGTTTAATTTCGTTTTTCACACGATAACAAGAGTAAAATTATCAATCGCCCTGTAGTTTGGCACAGATGCAGCTTTTATATATCTTCTGATAGAGTTCATTGCCCAAAGACAACGGTCCATTACGGAAGAAGATATTTAATGTTAAATATTTTTATACAATATTATCTAATCCCGTTTTCCTCGGAGAATACTTGATTCATCGATTTATAATTATGACCGCTTGTCAAGCTCATTGAAGAGTATATTTCGTTCGAATTTTTAGACATTATCATCAGTAGTTGTTTAGAAAAAGTTGTTTTAGATAAATTTGCATTTTCTCTTTCACGCGATAATAAGAGTAACAGTTATCCAATCGTCCTGTAGTTTGGCACAGAGGTAGCTTATATATATCTTCATATAGAGTTCGCTGCCCAAAGACAACGGTGCAATACGAAAAAAGGTAATTGATGTTAGATACTTTTTTACAAAATATTTTATTCGCGTTATCCTCGAAGGATACTTGATTTAACGAGTTATAATTTTGACCACTTGTCAAGCTCATTGAAGAGTATATTTCGTCCGAATTTTAAGAGATAATCATCAGTAGTTGTTTAGAAAAAAGTTGCTTTAGAAAAACTTTTCTTTCGTATTTCACAAAATAACAAGAGTAAATATTATCCAATCTTCCTGTAATTTGGCACAGAGGTAGCTTTTTTATATCTTCAGATAGAGTTCGCTACCCAAAGACAACGGTCCAACACGAAAATTGGTAATTGGGTTTCAATATTTTTATACAAAATATTCGATTCGCGCTTTCCTCGAAGGATACTTGATTTAATGACCTATAATTTTAACCACTTGTTAAGCTCATTGAAGAGTATATTTCATAAAAATTTCTATAGATTATCTTCAGTAGTTTTTTAGAAAAAAGCTGTTTTAGAAAAAATTTTATTTCATTTTTCACACGATAACAAGAGTAAAATTATCGAATCGTCCTGTAGTTTGGCACAGATCAAGCTTTTATATATCTTCTGATAGAGTTCATTGCCCAAAGACAACGGTCATTACGGAAGAAGATATTTAATGTTAAATATTTTTTTACAAAATTATCTTCTCACGTTTCCTCGGAGAATACTTGATTTATCGATTTATAATTTTGACTGCTTGTCAAGCGAACTGAAAACTATATTTGTTAAAAATTTCAGGAGATTATCTTCAGTAGTTTTTTTAGAAAAAAGTCGTTTTAAAAAAACATGCATTTACTTTTTCACAAGATAACAAGAGTAAAAATTATCCAATCGTCCTGCAATTTGGAACAGAGATACCGTTTATGTATCTTCAGATAGAATTCATTGCCCAAAGACAGCGTTCCACTACGAAAAATGATATTTGATGTTAACATTTTTTTACAAAATTTTCGATTCATGTTTTCCTCGAAGAATACTTGATTTATCGACTTACAATTTTGACCATTTGTCAAGCTCATTGAAGCGTATACATGGTTAAAATTTCATGAGACTGTCTTCAGTAGTTATTTAGAAAAAATTGTTTTCGATAAAATTTGCATTTTATTTTTCACACGACAACAAGAGTAAAAGTTATCCAATCGTCCTGTAGTTTGGCACAGCTTTTATATATCTTCTGATAGAGTTCGTTGCCCAAAGACAACGGTCCATTACCAAACAAGATATTTGACGTTAAAAATTTTTTACAAAATTATCGATTCACGTTTTCCTACGAGAATACTTGATTTATGGACTTATAATTTTGACAACTTTCCAAGCTCATTGAAGAGTATATTTCGATAAAATTTCAAGAGATTATCTTCAGTAGTTTTTTAGAAAAAAGCAGTTTTCGAAAAAATTGGCATTTTCTTTTTCGCACGATAACAAGAATAAAAATTACCCAATAGTCCTGCAGTTTAACAAAGATATGGCTTTTATATATCTGTTGGCAGTGCAATTTTGTCTAAAACAACATCTTTATCGCTTTTGTTTTCTCTGTTTTTTTCAAGATTCTACACACTTTTCACGATATATTAGGAAAATATTGGTAAAAACAGGCATTTCTACCATAAACCTACTTTATTTTGACGAAAACAATGATCCAAATCCATATTTCCAGCTTATTAAAAGCAAAAAGTACTGAAAATCATGGTTTGTTGCTGATTCATGCATGATTCCTCGCACTGTTCCACCATATCTTAGGAAAATATTGGTAAAAACATGCATATTTTGCATAAGCCTACGTTATTTTGTGGAAAACAATGATCCGAATCCATATTAGCTGCTAATTAAGAGCAAAAAATAATGAAAATCATGATTTTTCGCGGGTTCTTTTCAGGATTCCACGCACTTTTAACCATAAATTTGTATAATACTGGTAAAAACAGGCATTTGTGGCATAAACCTACGTTACTTAGAGGAAAACGATGATCCAAATACATATTTCTAGCTGATTAAGAGCATAAAGTACTAAAAATCATGGTTTTTCGCTGTTCACCATATAAATGAAAATATTGGTATAAATCAGCACAGACCTACGTTATTTTGACTGTTCTTATCGCTTTCCGTTGTTTTTCTTTCGTGATTCCACGCATCTTTCTCCATATATTAGGAAAATATTGGTTAATACAGGCATTTCTAGCATAAACGTACTTCATTTTGAGGATAACAATGAACCAAATCCATATTTCCTGCGTTTGAAAACCACAAAGTATTGCAAATCATGGTTTTTCGCTATTTTTGGCAGGATTTAACGAACTTTTGACCATACCATATACTAGGAAAATATTGGTAAAAGCAGGTTTTCCAACATAAACTTACCTTCTTTTTAGGAAAACAATGATTCAAATCCATATTTCCGCCGTTTGAAGAGCAAAAAGTACTGAAAATCATGGTTTTTCGCTGTTTTTGGCAGGATTCAACGCTCTTCTCACCATATATTAAGAAAATATTGTTAAAAACAGGCATCCTTCACGATATATTAGTAAAATATTGGTAAAAGCTGGCATTTCTAACATAAAGCTACGTTATTTTGAGAAAAATAAAGAATCAAATCCATATTTCCTGCGGTTGAAGAGCAAAAAGTACTCAAAATCATGGATTTAGCTGTTTTTGGCAAGATTCCACGCACTTTTCACCATATATTAGGAAAATATTGGTAAAAACACGCATATCTAGGATTAGCCTATGTTATTTTGAGAAAAACAATGATCCAAATCAATATTTCCGCCATTTCAAGAGCAAACAGGACTGAAAATCATTGGTTTTCACTGTTTCTTGCAGGATTCCACGCACTTTTAACAATATATTAGGAAAATATTGGTAAATACCTGCATTTGAAGCATAAACGTAAGCTATTTTGAGGAAAACAATGATTGAAATCCATATTTTCAGATGATTAAGAGCCATTCCCTGGATTTGGGCTTTCCCTGGATTTAGCTCAATGTTTTTCTCAAAATAACGTAGGCTTATGCTAGAAATTCCTGTTTTTAGCAATATTTTCCTAATATACCGTGAATAGTGCGTGGAATCCTGCAAAAACAGCAAAAAACCATGATATTCAGTACTTTTTGCTCTTAATCAGCTGGAAACATGGATTTGGATCATTGTTTTCCTCAAAAGAAGATAGGCTTATTTGAAATGCCTGTCTTTACCAATATTTTCCTAATATATGGTGAAAAGTGCGTGGAATCCTACAAAAAAACAGTGAAAACCCATCATTGTCAGTAATTTTTGCTCTTAATCAGCTGGAAATATGGATATGGTTCATTGCTTTCTTCAAGATAACGTAGATTTATGCTAGAAACGCCTGTTTTTACCAATATTTTCCTAATATGCCGCAAAAATTTCCTGGCGTCCTGCAAATAACAGCGAAATACCATGATTTTCAGTCCTTTTTGCTCATGAAACGGCGGAAATATTAATTTGGATCATTGTTTTTCTCAAAATAACGTAGGTTAATCCTAGATATGCGTGTTTTTATCAATATTTTCCTAATATAGGGTGACAAGTGCGTGGTATCCTGCAAAAAACAGAGAAAGACCATGATTTTCAGTACTTTTTGCTCTTCAAACGCAGGAAATATGGATTTGGTTCTTTATTTTTCTCAAAATAACGTAGCTTTATGCTAGAAATGCCTGCTTTTACCAATATTTTACTAATATATAGTGAGAAGTGCGTTGAATCCTGCCAAAAACAGCGGAAAACCAAGATTTGTAATACTTTTTGATTTTCAAACGCAGGAAATATGGAGTTGGTTCATTGTTTTCTTCAAAATGAAGTACGTTTATGCTCGAAATGCCTGTATTAACCAACATTTTCCTAATATATGGAGAAAGAGGCGTGGAATCCTGAAAAGAAACCGTGAAAAATCTTGATTTTCAGTACTTTTTCCTCTTAACTAGCAGGTAATATGGATTCGGATCACTGTTTTCCACAAAATAACGAAGGCTTATGCAAAAAATGCATGTTTCTACCAATATTTTCCTAATGGTGAAAAGTGCATGGAATCCCGCAAGAAACAGCGAGAAACCATGGTTTTCAGTACTTTTTTCTCTTAATCAGCTGGAAATATGGATATATTTCATTGTTTTCGTCAAAATAACGTACGTTTATGCTAACAATGCCGGTTTTGACGACTATTTTCCTAATATTTGGAAATTAGGTGCGTGGAATCCTGAAAGAAACAGCGAAAAAAATTAAGGCGATAAAAACAGACAAAATAACGAAGTTTTATGCTGAAAATGACTTATATGATATTAAGGTTTATAGCAATATTTTCCTAATATATGGTGGAACAGTGCGTGGAATCATGCATGAATCAGCGACAAACCATGATTTTCAGTACTTTTTGCTTTTAATAAGCTGGAA
This sequence comes from Torymus aiolomorphi, assembly GCA_036365515.1. Classification (NCBI taxonomy): domain Eukaryota; kingdom Metazoa; phylum Arthropoda; class Insecta; order Hymenoptera; family Torymidae; genus Torymus; species Torymus aiolomorphi. The sequence goes on from CM070874.1 coordinate 218,688,250, forward strand.
ATATGGATTTGGATCATTGTTTTCTTCAAAATAACGTAGGTTTATGCTAGAAATTCCTGTTTTTACCAATAATTTCCTAATATATCGTGAAAAGGGCGTAGAATCTTGAAAAAAACAGAGAAAACAAAAGCGATAAAAATGATGTTTTAGACAAAATTGCACTGCCAATAGATATATAAAAGCCATATCTTTGTTAAACTGCAGGACGATTGGGTCATTTTTACTCTTGTTATCGTGCGAAAAAGAAAATGCCAATTTTTTCGAAAACTACTTTTTTCTAAAAAAACTACTGAAGATAATCGCTTCAAATTTTATCGAAATATACTCTTCAATGAGCATGGAAAGTTGTCAAAATTATAAGTCCATAAATCAAGTATTCTCGTAGGAAAACGTGAATCGATAATTTTGTAAAAAATTTTTAACATCAAATATCTTGTTTGGTAATGGACCGTTGTCTTTGGGCAACGAACTCTATCAGAAGATATATAAAAGCCTGATCTGTGCCACACTACAGGACGATTGGATAATTTTACTCTTGTTATCATGTGAAAAACGAAATAAAATTTTTTCTAAAACAACTTTTTTCTAAAAAACTTCTGAAGATAATCTCTTGAAATCTTAACCAAATATAGGCTACAACGCACTTGACAAGTGGTCAAAATTATAAGGCGATAAAACAAGTATTCTCCGACGAAAATGTGAATAGAAAATTTTGTAAAAAAATATTTAACTTCAAATAACTTTTTTCATAATGGACCGTTCTTTTAGGGCAACGATCTCTATCTAATGATAAATAAAAGCTACCTCTTTGCCAATCTTAAGGACGATTGGATGACTGTTACTCTCGTTATCGTGTGAAAGAAAAAATACAAATTTATCTGAAACAACTTTTTTCTAAACAACTACTGATGATTGTCTCTTAAAATTCGAACGAAATATACTCTTCAATGAGCTTGACAAGTGGTCAAAATTATAACTCGTTAAATCAAGTATCCTTCGAGGAAAACGTGAATCGATAATTTTGTAAAAAATTTTTAACATCAAATATCTTGTTTGGTAATGGACCGCTGTCTATGGGCAGCGAACTCTATCTGAAGATATGTAAAAGCTTCATCTGTGCCAAGCTACAGGACGATTGGATAATTAGGCACGACCGCTCTCGGGAGAGCCTTATAATTACACCATAGCGAAAATTGTGCCACTTCAAAAACTAAGAATTTAATATGTGAATAGTCGTTGCCAGCCAAAATGGGTGTGTTTTATACGTTTTCTGTGATGTATGTATGTCTGTACGTCCGTATGTAATCAAGTTTATCGATTATCTCAATGAATTATCAGCTGATTCCATCGGGATTGCGGGAAAATAATCCTCTAACTATTCCTAAGTGCTGGTTCTCAATTGAGAATGATCGATGAAAAAGTTTCAAAATGCGAGCACAAAGAAACATTTTAAAAAATCGATTTTTAAGCTTAATGTATAGAAAAATTAATTTTAAACTAATGTCTACAGGCCCATATGCTAAAACTAATTAAAATTCATCTTTTTTATGTCGGACACTTTTTTCTACGAGCAATATTTGCCAAGATAACTGTGAAAAATGGCAAAAAAGGGCAAAAATGGAGGATTTTAGGCTATAACTCAACAGGATTTGATTTTACACATAAACATTAAATACAAAAGTTGTAGATGATATTGAATCAAAACTTTTTCCTATTTAACATTATCATGTAAAATTAATTCCTGGCGAGTTAAACTAATAAAAGCGATTTTTATTTGCACGATGTAATGCAATTTTTGCGGCATATCAGGAAAATATTGGTAAAAATAGACGTTACTAGCATAAACCTACGTTATCTTGAAGAAAGCAATGATCCAAATCCATATTTCCAGCTGATTAAGAGCAAAAAGTACTGAAAGTTATGGTTTTTTGCTTCTATTTGCAGGATTCCACGCAAGCTTTCACGGTATATTAGGAAAATATTGGTAAAAACAGGTATTCCTAGCATAAGCCTACGTTATTTTGAGAATAACAATGAACCAAATCCAGGGAATGGTTTTCCCTGTTCTTTGCAGGATTCCACGCACTTTTGACCATATTCTCGAAAAATATTGATAAAAAGAGGAATTTCAACATAAGCATATTTTCTTGTGAAGAATACAATGATCCAACTCCATATTTCCAGCTAACTAATAGCCAAAAGCACTGAAAATCTTTGCTATCCCCTGTTTTTTTGCAGGATTCCAAGCACTTTTCACCATATACTAGGAAAATATTTGTAAAAAGCGGCATTTTTAGGATAAACCTACGTTATTTTGAGGAAAACAATGATTTAAATCCATATTTCCAGCTGATTAATATCAAGAAGTACTCAAAATCATGGTGTTTCGCTGTTTTTTGCAGGATAACACGCACTTTTCACTGAATATTAGGAAAATTTTGGTATAACTAAGCATTTTTAGCATAAAACTACCTTATTTTGAGGAAAACAATGATCCTAACCCATATTTCTAGCTGACTAAGAGCAAAAAGTACTGAAAATAATCGTTTCTCGCTTTTTCTTTTAGTATTCCATGCACTTTTAACCATATACTAGGAAAATATTCATAAAAAGAGGCATTTCTAGCATAAACCTACGTTATTTTGGGGGAACCAATGATCAAAATCCATATTTTCAGCTGATTAAGAGGAAAAAGTACTGAAAATCATGGGTTTCGCAGTTTTTTTCAGGATTTAACGAACTTCTCACCATATATTAGGAAAATATTGGCAAATCCAGGCATTATTAGCATAAACCTACGTTATTTTGTGGAAAACAATGATCCAAATCCACATTTCCAGCAGATTAAGAGCAAAAAGTACTGAATATCATGTTTTTTCCCTGTTATTTGCATGATTACAAGCACTTTTCACCATATATTAGGAAAATATTGGTAAAAAGAGGCAATTTTCAAAATATACTAGTAAAATATTGGTAAAAACAGGCATTTCTAGCATAAACCTACGTTATTCTGAGAAGAACAATGATCAAAATCCATATTTTCAACTGATTAAGAGGAAAAAGTACTGAAAATCATGGTTTTTGCAGTTTTTTGCAGGATTTCACGCCCTGTTCACCATATATTAGAAAAATATTGGTATAAACAGGCATTTTCAGTATAAACCCACGTTATTTAGACTGTTTCTATCGCTTTTATTTGTTACGCGGTTTTTTTTCAGGATTCCACGTACTTCTCACCATATATTAAGAAAATATTGGCAAAGCCACGCATTTCTAGCATAATCCTACGTTATTTTGAGAAGAAAAATAAACGAAATCTATATTTCCTGCATTTGAAGACCAAAAAGTTCTGAAAATCATTGTTTTTCGGTGTTTTTGAAAGGATTCCACGCACTTTTCAACATATACTAGGAAAAGATAGGTTAAAAACAGGCATTTTTGGCATAAACCTACGCTTTTTTGAGAAAAACAATGATCAAAATCCATATTTCCTTCGTTTGAAGACCAAAAAGTACTGAAAATTATGGTTTTTCTCTGTTTTTGGCAGGATTCCACGCACTTTTCACCATATACGGGGAAAAGATTTATAAAAACAGACATTTTTTTTTATGGAACATTATTTTGTGGAAAACAGTGATTCAAATCCTTACTTCCAGCTGATCAAGAGCAAAAAGTACTTAATATCATGATTTTTCCCTGTTTTTTGAATTATTCCACGCACTTTTTACGACATCTTAGGAAAATATTGGTAAAAAGAGATATTTTTCACCATATACTAGTAAAATATTGGTAAAAACAGGCATTTTCCTCATATATTAGGAAAATATTGGTAAAACAGCCATTTTTTGCATAACCCTACGTTATTTTGAGGAAAACAGTGATCCAAATCCATATTTCCAGCTGATTAAGAGCAAAAAGTACTGAAAATCTTGGTTTTTGCCTGTTTCTTGCAGGATTTCACGCACTTTTCGCCATATACTAGTAAAATATTGGTAAAAACTGAAATAACAGAAATTTTTAGCATAAACCTATGTTATTTTGAGGTAATCAATGATCAAAATCCATATTTCCAGCTGATTAGCAACAAAAAGTACTGAAAATCATGGCTTTTCAATGTCTTTTTCAGGACTCCACGCATTTTTCACCATGTATTAGGAAAGTATTGGTAAATACAGGCATTTTTAGCCTAAATCTACGTTATTTTGATTGTTTTTATCGCTTATATATTTTTTGCTGCTTTTCTCATGGTTCTACGCACTTTTCACCATGTATTAGGAAAATATTCGTAAAAAGAGGCATTCCTAGCATATGCCTACGTTATTTTGAAGAAAACAAGGATTCAAATATATATTACCAGCTCATTATCAGCAAAAAGTACTGAAAATCTTGGTTTTTGCCTGTTTTTTGCAGGATTCCACGCACTTTTCGCCATATACTAGGAAAATATTGGTAAAAACAGGCATTTTTATCATAAACCTACGTTATTTTGAGTAGAACAATGATGAAAATTCATATTTTCAACTGATTAAGAGAAAAAAGTACTGAAAATCATGGTTTTTCGCCGTTTTTTGGAAGATTTCACGCCCTGTTCACCATATATTAGAGAAATATTGCAATAAACAGGCGTTTTCAGTGTAAACCTACGTTATTTAGACTGTTTTTATCGCTTTTACATTATACGCTGTTTTTTTAGGAATTAACAAACTTCTCACCATATATTAGGAAAATATTGGCAAAGCCAGGCATTTCTACGATAATCCTACGTTATTTTGAGAAGAAAAATGGACGAAATGTATATTTCCTGCGTTTGAAGCGCAGAAGATATTGAAAATCATGGTTTTCCCTGTTTTTTGCAGGATTCCAGGCACTTTTCACAATATATTAGGAAAAGATTGGTAAAAACAGGCATTTATTGAACAAATCTACAATATTGTGATTAAAACAATGATCCAATACAAATTTCCTTCGTTTGAAGACCAAAAAGTATCGTAAATCAGTGCTTTTCGCGGTTTTTGAAAGGATTCTACGCACTTTTCACCATATACTAGGAAAAGATCGGTAAAAACAGGCATTTTTGGCATAAACAACGCTTTTTTGAGAAAAACAATGATCGAAATCCATATTTCCTTCGTTTGAAGACCAAAAAGTACTGAAAATCTAGGTTTTTCTCTGTTTTTGGCAGGATTCCACGCACTTTTCACCATATACGGGGAAAAGATTTATAAAAATAGACATTTTTTTTTGTGGAACATTATTTTGTGGAAAACAGTGATTCAAATCCTTACTTCCAGCTGATCAAGAGCAAAAAGTACTTAACATCATGATTTTTCCCTGTTTTTTGAATTATTCCACGCACTTTTTACGACATCTTAGGAAAATATTGGTAAAAAGAGATATTTTTCACCATATACTAGTAAAATATTGGTAAAAACAGGCATTTTCTCCATATATTAGGAAAATATTGGTAAAACATGCATTTTTTGCATAAACCTACGTTATTTTGAGGAAAACAATGATCCAAATCCATATTTCCAGCTGATTAAGAGCAAAAAGTGCTGAAAATCTTGGTTTTTGCCTGTTTCTTGCAGAATTTCACGCACTTTTCGCCATATACTAGGAAAATACTGGTAAAAACAGGCATTTTTATCATAAACCTCCGTCATTTTGAAGAAACCAATGATCAAAATCCATATTTTCAGCTGATTAAGTGCAAAAAGGTCTGATAATAATGGTTATCCCTATATTTTGCGGGATTCCACGAACGTGTCACCGTATACTAGGAAAATCTTGGTAAAAACAGGCATTTCAACATAAGCCTGCATTATGAGGAAAACTGTGATTCAAATCCACATTGCCAACTTATTAAGGGGAAAAGTACTGTCAATCATGGTTTTTCGCTGTTTTTTGCAGGATCTCACGCCCTGTGCACCATATATTAGAAAAATATTGGTATAAACAGGCATTATCAGTATAAACCTACGTTATTTTGCCTGTTTCTATCGCTTTTATTTGTTACGCTGTTTTCTCCAGAATTCCACCAACTTCTCTTCATATATTAGGAAAATATTGGCAAAACCAGGCAATTTTAGCATAAACCTACGTTATTTAGACTGTTTTTAGCGCTTTCATATTTTACGCTGTTTTTTTCAGGATTTAACGAACTTCTCACCATATATTAGGAAAATATTGGCAAAGCCAGCCATTTCTAGCATAATCATACGATATTTTGTGAAGAAAAATGAACGAAATCTATATTTCCTGCGTTTGAAGACCATAAGATACAGCAAAATCATGGGTTTCCCTGTTTTTGCAGGATTCCAGGCACTTTTCACCGTATATTAGGAAAATATTGGTAAAAAGAGGCATTTTTCACCATACACTAGTAAAATATTGGTAAAAATAGGCATTTTTAGCATAAACCTACGTTATTTTGAGGTAATCAATGATTCAAAACCATATTTCTAGCGGATTAAGAGCAAAAAGTACTGAATATCATGTTTTTCCCGGTTTTTTGCAGGATTCCACGCACTGTTCACCATATATTAGGAAAATATTGGTAAAAAGAGGCATTTTTAGCATAAACCTACGTTATTTTGAGGTAATCAATGATCCAAATCCATATTTCCAGCTGATTGGCAATAAAAGGTACTGAAAATCATGGCTTTTCCATGTATTTTTCAGGATTCCACCCATTTTTCACCATGTATTAGGAAAGTATTCGTAAAAACAGGCATTTTTAGCATAAATCTACGTTATTTTGACTATTTTTATCGCTTACATATTTTTTGCTGTTTTTCTCATGGTTCTACGCACTTTTCACCATGTGTTAGGAGAATATTCGTAAAAAGAGGCATTTCTAGCATATACCTACGTTATTTTGGGGAAAACAATGATTAAATCTATATTTCCAGCTCATTAACAGCAAAAAGTATTGAAAATCATGGTTTTTCGTTGTTTCTTCGCAGGATTCCATGCACTTTTCATGGTATATTAGGAAAATATTTGTGAAAACACGCATTTTTCACATAAATCTACTTTATTTTGAGGAAAACGATAATCCAAATCCATATTTCCAGCTGATTAATAGCAAAAAGTACTCAAAACCTTGGGTTTTGCCTGTTTTTTGCAGGATAACACGCACTTTTCACCATATACTAGGAAAATATTGAAAAAAACGGGCATTTTTATTATAAACCTACTTCATTTTGAGGAAGCCAATGATCAAAATCCATATTTCTGGCGGATTAAGAGCAAATAGTACTGAATATCATGTTTTTTCCCGGTTTTTTGCAGGATTCCACGAACTGTTCACCATATATTAGGAAAATATTGGTAAAAAGAGGCATTTTTAGCATAAATCTACGTTATTGTGAGGTAATCAATGATCCAAATCCATATTTCCAACTGATTAGCAACAAGAGGTACTGAAAATCATGGCTTTTCGATATATTTTTCAGGAATCCACCCATTTTTCACCATGTATTAGGAAAGTATTCGTAAAAACAGGCATTTTTAGAATAAATCTACGTTATTTTGACTATTTTTATCGCTTGCATATTTTTTGCTGTTTTTGGAAGGATTCCACGCACCTTTCGCAATATACTAGGACAATATTGGTAAAAAGAGGCATCCCTAGCATATACCTACGTTATTTTGAGTAAAACAATGATCCAAATGCATATTTCCAGCTGATAAAGAGCAAAAAGTAATGAAAATCATGGTTTTCCCTGTTTTTTGCAGGATTCCAGGCGCATTTCACCATACATTAGGAAAAGATTGGTAAAAACAGGCATTTGTTGCACAAACCTACGTTATTTTGAGAAAAACAATGATCGAAAACAAATTTCCTTGGATTGAAGACCCAACAGTTCTGAAAATCATTGTTTTTCGGTGTTTTTGCAAGGAGTCCAGGCACTTTACAACATATACTAGGAAAATATTGGCAAAACAGGCATTTTTTTCATAAACCTCCGTCATTTTGAGGAAACCAATGATCGAAATCCATATTTTCAGCTGATTAAGTGCAAAAAGATCTGATAATCATGGTTATCCCTATATTTGGCGGGATTCCACGAACGTGTTACCGTATACCAGGAAAATCTTGGTCAACACAGGCTTGTCAACATAAGCCTACATTATGAGGAAAATTATGATTCAAATCCACATTGCCAACTGATGAAGGGGAGAAAGTACTGAAAATCATGGTTTTTCGCTGTTTTTTGCAGGATCTCACGCCCTGTGCACAATATATTAGAAAAATATTGGTATAAACAGGCATTTTCAGTATAAACCTACGTTATTTTGACTGTTTCTATCGCTTTTATTTGTTACGCTTTTTTTTTCAGGATTCCACCAACTTCGCTTCATATATTTGGAAAATATTGGTAAATCAGGCAATTTTAGCATAAACCTACGTTATTTAGACTGTTTTTATCGCTTTCATATTTTACGCTGTTTTTTCAGGATTTAACGAACTTCTCACCATATATTAGGGATATATTGACAGTCAGGCATTTCTAGCATAATCCTACGATATTTCGGGAAGAAAAATGAACGAAATCTATATTTCCTGCGTTTGAAGAGCATAAGATACTGAAAATCATGGTTTTCCCTGTTTTTTGCAGGATTCCAGGCACTTTTCACCATTTATTAGGAAAATATTGGTAAAAAGAGGTATTTTTTACCATATACTAGTAAAATATTGGTAACAACAGAAATTTTTAGCATAAACCTACGTTATTTTGAGGTAATCATTGATCAAAATCCATATTTCCAGCTGATTAGCAACAAAAGGTACTGAAAATCATGGCTTTTCCATGTATTTTTCAGGATTCCACCCATTTTTCACCATGTATTAGGAACGTATTCGTAAAAACAGGCATTTTTAGCATAAATCTACGTTATTTTGACTATTTTTATCGCTTACATATTTTTTGCTGTTTTTCTCATGGTTCTACGCACTTTTCACTATGTATTAGGAAAATATTCGTAAAAAGAGGCATTTCTAGCATATACCTAAGCTATTTTGAGGAAAGCAATGATCCAAATGCATATTTCCAGCTGATTAAGAGCAAAAAGTACTGAAAATCTTGGTTTTTGCCTGTTTTTGGCAGGATTCCACGCACTTTTCGCCATATACTACGACAATATTCGTAAAAACAGCCATTTTTATCATAAACCTCCGTCATTTTGAGGAAACCAATGATCAAAATCCATATTTTCAACTGATTAAGAGGAAAAAGTACTGAAAATCATGGTTTCTCGCCGTTTTTTGCAGGATTTCACGCCCTGTTCACCATATATTAGAGAAATATTGGAATAAACAGGCATTTTCAGTGTAAACCTACGTTATTTAGACTGTTTTTATCGCTTTTACATTATACGCTGTTTTTCTCAGGAATTAACGAACTTCTCACCATATATTAGGAAAATATTGCCAAGCCAGGCATTTCTAGCATAATCCTACGTTATTTTGAGAAGAAAAATGGACGAAATCTATGTTTCCTGCGTTTGAAGAGCAAAAGATATTGAAAATCATGGTTTTCCCTGTTTTTTGCAGGATTCCAGGCACTTTTCACAATATATTAGGAAAAGATTGGTAAAAACAGGCATTTTTTTTTGTAGAACATTATTTTGTGGAAAACAGTGATTCAAATCCTTACTTCCAGCTGATCAAGAGCAAAAAGTACTTAATATCATGATTTTTCCCTGTTTTTTGACTTATTCGACGCACTTTTTACGACATCTTAGGAAAATAATGGTATAAAGAGATATTTTTCACCATATACTATTGGTAAAATATTGGTAAAAACAGGCATTTTCCCCATATATTAGGAAAATAGTGGTAAAACAGGCATTTTTAGAATAAATCTACATTACTTTGAGAAAAGCATTGATCCAAATCCATATTTCCAGCTGATTAATAGCAAAAAGTACTCAAAATCTTGGGTTTTGCCTGTTTTTTGCAGTATACCACGCACTTTTCACCATATACTAGGAAAATATTTGAAAAAACAGGCATTTTTATCATAAACCTACCTCATTTTCAGGAAACCAATGATCAAAATCCATATTTGCAGCTGATTAAGACGAAAAAGTACTCAAAATCATGGTCTTTCGCTGTTTTTTGCATTATTTCGCGCCCTGTTCAACATATATTAGAAAAATATTCGTATAAACAGGAATTTTCAGTATACACATATGTTATTTAGAATGTTTTTATCGCTTTTTTATTTTACGTTTTTTTTCAGGATTTAACGAACTTCTCACCATATAATAGCGATATATTGGCAAAACTAGGCATTTTTAGCATAAACCTACGTTATTTTGTGGAAAACAATGATCCAAATCCACATTTCCAGCTGATTAAGAGCAAAAAGTGCTGAATATCATGTTTTTTCCCTGTTTTTTGAATGATACCGCACTCTTTTCACGATATCTTAGGAAAATATTCATAAAAAGAGACATTTTTCACCATATACTAGCAAAATATTGGTAAAAACAGGCATTTCTAGCATAAACGTCCGTCAGTTTGGTGAAACCAATGATCAAAATCCATATTTTCAGCTGATTAAGAGGAAAAAGTACTGAAAATCATGGTTTTTCGCTATTTGTTGCAGGATTTCACGCCCTGTTCACCATATATTAGAAAAATATTGGTAAAAACAGGCATTATTAGTATAAACCTACATTATTTTTAGGAGAACAATCATCCAAATACATATTTCCAGCTGATTGAGAGCAAAAAGTACTGGGAATCTTGGTTTTTCCCTGCTTTTGCATATGTCCACTCACTTTTCACCATGTACTATGAATATATTGGTAAAAACAGGTATTTTTAGCATAAACCTACGTTATTTTGAGGTAATCATTGATAAAAATCCATATTTTCAGCTGATTATGTGCAAAAATTCAAAATTTAGGAAACACAATTATACAAGAAACAATAAAATATTCAGATATTTGGCCACTTTTCAATATAATGAAGTTATAAAAAAATATTCGTTCTAACAATGAAGAATTCGCTTCATTTCTATTAGATATTGTAGAGGGAATAATTAATCCATTCAAAGTACCAAACAGTTGGAAAACTGACGGTGTTTGTTTGAAAATATATAAAGATATAATTTATTATTTATCTATGAATAGTGTCATTTTAACGTCTCATAATGAAGATTCAACTATTCTAAATAATAAAATATTAAAATTTTTCGATAACGTTGAAATTACTTATTATAGTATAGATACTGCTACATATAAAGGTGTTGATCTGTCCGATGATAATATTTACATAAATTTTCCTATTGAATATTTGCATAATATTCGTGAATGTTTACCTCCACATAAATTAAATCTGAAAATTAATGCGATAGTAATGTTAATAAGAAACTTAAGTATTAATGATGGTTTATGCAATGGAACGCCATTAAAAATAACTAGACTACTGATATAGGAACCATAATAATATATTTATTCAAAATGATTCGGTAAATACAGAAGAAATTATCAATATTGTGTGGAAAGAAATTTTTGATGAACAATTATAATTATTCTTATATTTATTATGTAATAATAAATATAAGAATAATTACAAATTATAATTTATAATATTTATATTAATTCAAGGTATATTAAATTAAAAAACATGGCAGACCAAGGTGATGTAAAACCAATACCATTAGGTTTCGATCCAAAAGAGAAAAAATTTATAGAAGTTCACACCATTGAACAAGCTCAAATTCTAGATGATTTAAATAAACAGTTGTTAGAACATGACCACGAGGACAATAATTATATGAACAATTTAATAGATGAATATAATAATCATTTAAACCAAAATAAAACAGAATTTCCAGTATTATGGGATCAAAAAAAAAAAAAATATGTAGATGTGTATACATTGGAAGAAGAAAATCGACTGTCCGAATTAAATACAAAAATAGAAGAAAATATAAAAGAAACAAATAAGTATAATGAATATTTAGAGGAGTCATTGAAAGAATATAATTTAAATTATATAAAAAATCTAATTGAAAATCTTAGTAGGTAATTAGTCTGCTTTCAGCGATCTTCAAAATTGGTCTGCTATCAGCGACCTTCAAAATCGTTCTGTTATCAGACCTTCAAAATTGATTAGCTTTAAAAAATCGGTCTGCTATACGCGACCTTCAAAATCGGGCTGCTATCAGCGACCTTCAAAATCGGTCTGCTATCAGCGACCTTCAAAATAGGTCTGACATATACATGTATTCAGACCTCTAAAATTGATTAGCTTTCAACAACCTTTAAAATTAATATATTTTCAATGACTTACAAACTGATCTTTTGCTTAACCTTCAAAATCGATCTACTTTTAGAATTCAACAACGGTTTCGATTTAAGTTTCGGTCTGCTTTCAGCGACCTTCATAATTAATATTTTTAGCGTCATACTTTGAGCGACCTTTGAAATCAATATGAAGTGCAAAAGCTTTGAATGACTTTCTAGCTTAAAATTTATGTTATTTAAATAACTATAAAAATGTTTAAAAATATAAGATATGTTTATTTAATAGAATAAAAGTAATACTTCAAAATTATACAGTTTTTTAAACAGAGGAATAGGCCTTTTTTTACTAACTTTTTATTACGAAAACGAAAAATGTCATATTTAATGGAAAATGAATTCAAAGATAGTAAAAAAGGGGAAACCTCTATAAAAAAACGCGCCTATCTATCTACCTCTTGGGTGGCGTGGAAAAGATAGACTTTTTATATCTCTATATATTATATAGAGTCTTTGTCACTGTTCAGCCCATATATTATCTTTATCTAGAGATATACAATTTCCTCATATGTCGTACAGAAAGTTATTTGTGCTTATCCATAATTTCAGGATCAAGCGAAGCGAAGGCCCAACTCACGTGCGTTCGTGGTCCTCGTTGCTACCGAAGATAATATACAATTTTTCCACATACCGTATAGAAAGTTATTTGTACTTAATCGTTGATTTCATGGTCGAAAACGTCACATAACCTCACTCCTAGAAACGGTGATGTCTATGCTCGTATGTTAAATTTTTTTTTAGATAGACTTATGATCCTTACTTATTTTTAATAATATATATATAATAATCTCTACCACTTTTTTAGTTTTAGAGTAAAAACTGATAATATATATATATATATATATATATATATATATATATATATATATATATATATATATATATATACACACACGGAAAAAAATTTACAGGGGTTCGAAAACTTTTTACATAATGCAATGCAACAAGCGAAATGACTGACGTAGAAATTGGTAGTGCTACAATTCAAGAAAACATTGAACAGCTGCAATCCCAGCGATCGGCGTCTCAGACTCCCAAAGTCGAGTTAAGGCACGTCGAAGGTGACCTCCTCAGAGTCCCAACATTGACTTGCCACAGTACAACGCTTTATTGAGCTATAGCTATACCAAAATCAGACTGCATTACGTACATATTGGCAATCTTGTATTTCGAATACTTTTTGAACGCTTACATTACGAAAACTTGCAGTCGGTGAGGACCATTTTTTTCCGTTGAGTTCGCTTAGGACCAAATTTCTCTCCGTGTATATATATATATATATATATATATATATATATATATATATATATATATATATATATATATATGTGTGTGTGTGTGTGTGTATTCATATATTTATCTGAAACGTTACTTATGCGGACCAATTCTCAACGAAAACGGACATATGCAGACATTTCGAGTGTCCACACGAGAGGGATATTATTTCTTTAGCTAGCGTGACTTATGCGGACAAATTCTTACTGGGAACGGTACTTATGCGGACAACTGTCTTGGAGAGAACAGTATTTTATATATATATATATATATATTAGGGCGCTTCGCCCCCCTGCATGCTTCTCGCGCTAACCCCCCACTTTTACTTTATAGAATTTTAAAGAAACTTATCACTAAACCTAATTTCTTATTCTTATATATCTATATCTTATCTTCAAAAGTCATACTCCCCAATTAAACACTGATTATTAAAAAAGTTATGTTATAAAAAAATAAAAATTATTTTATTTGAGAAGTCGCATTAGTGAAAAGTAAAATGTTACTGTATATTATTTTAAAGAAACTTAGCACTTTTGAAAATTATATATAGATATATAAGAATAAGAAGTAAAGTTTAGTAATAAGTAACATTTTAATATTGTTTTCTATCTTTTCCACACCACCGATGAGGTAGATTGACAGGCGCATTTTTTTTGTAGAGGTATCCCATCCTGTAATAAATTTTAATTTACGCTGTTATTAGATTTAATTATAAATTATTAAAAAAAAGTGTATTACAGAAAGGCCTAATCCCCTATTAAACACTTTGAATTTTGAGAATCTATATATAAATGGATGGCAAAATAAGTAAATCGGGAATACGTAAATTTCTTCTACTAACCTATAAACCTACTTCTCTACTGAATACTATGAATTTGAGAATTATATAAAGGAATAGAAATCATATAAAATAACTAAATTGGGAATACGATTTATTTAGTAAGACCTAATTGCCTATAAAATAAATTTGAAAATAATTGAAATAAATAATGCTAGGTACAAAGGAGGTTAATTTTGCTACACGTGCAGAAAGGAGTCAACTTGACTGTGTGTTAAAAAAGGGGTCGACTTGTTTGCACGGCAAAAAAGGGAGGGTAACAAAGAAAAATAACCTTTTTTTTTATTTTTCAACTAATGTTACTTTTCTTTTTCCGAGCAGTTAAATTAACTTCTTTCTTAACGTACAGATTAGTTAACTTCCTTCTTAATGTGCAATTTGCGTGTAATTTGAAAGGCAACTGAATAAAAATTATTATTTCAGAATTCTAATGAAGGAAGCGTATTTTAAACATAAAAATAGGGTTATGTGGACATTCGATTTACAAATTAGGACTTTTTTAAGTGTATACTTACATGAAGTTTTCTTGGAAAAATTCTACAATGAAATTTTTTTAACGAAATATCTCAAATTAAGTATTACTTACGCAAAATACTGAATAATAATATTTGGAAAAGATAATATTACTTAATGCTGAATATTTTTCCGTTGTATAATATCCTTTTTCCTCATAATCGACGAATATAATTTTTGCATCATTCAATATATTTTTCTAAATATTTTTATTCAGTATTTTACATGAACAATACTTTATTCGAGATCTTGTATTAAAAAAAATTTGTAGAAAAATTTGTGAAAATCGTCATTTGAGAATACCCATGAAGTAGTCCTATTTTATTTATCAAATTCCCAAATAATCTTATTTTCATGTTTATTTTAAAAAAACACTTCATATGAACTTTAAAATAATTTTTTTTTTGTCGATTTTCGAATAATGATTTTGTCATAATGAAATGATGTATTTCGGGAAAGACTATATGTATAGACTACTTAAATTAATTTTATAACGAATCATAAAAAGTATGATTGTGTAGTAACTTAAAATCTGTAATAAAAATTTAGGTTATTCAATAAATCCAATTTAATTAATTATAACGAAGTACTTAGCTTTATTTTATTTGAACCGACATCCTTTTTCGTTTAGCTATTCTCAGTCCCGTTTCAAAATCTCTCCTCCCAATATTAATTCAGCCATCGATAATTTTTCTTCATTTAGTATTTCAATATAGGTTAAATTTTGAATTTCTAAATAGATGTGTCCGTTTTCTGTAAAATAATAAATATATATTAATTGCACCATGGATGTTTACTATAATGTAAGATATTAATTGAAACGTTTTTTTACCTGCTATATATATTTCCCCTGTTATTCTCAATTTGGATCCTTCTGTAAATTTGTCTCGTTCTCCAGTACCATTTATAACAACTATTTCTAATTTATGGGTTTTATCTGTGATAGCACCAAGTAATTTACTTAAATTTGTATTCGAAATAGCAAATTCACTCATTAAATATCCTTCAGTTTCTGAAATTTTAATTAAACATGTTGAATTCTTAATTTATTTCTAATATATATACATATGTAATAAATATTACTAATAAGTCCATTTGATTGTTTCACTTCTTCAAAAGTTTTAATTGTTAAGGATGTAATGTCTTCCGATACATCGCGATTAGCTATCGTAGTAATTTTGGAATAATTTTTTAAGTGGAATTCATATTGCATATTGCCGCTATTAAAATTAGAACTTTCTTTGGCAACTACTGTTTGTAATAGAACGATCTAGAAATAATTTTAATTCATAATAGTTGTTATATTATTTTTATGAAATTATATTAAAATGACCTCATTATAGTTGATTTTATCTTCAAATATTTCGATATCCTTATTCCATATATTACATTGAATTTTGCATCCGTCATTATTATTTAAAATATATTTAAATATGTCGTATGATTTTCCAGTAGCCTTAGAAATTATCGTACGGGGATTTTCTACTACTTCAATATATCCAATAACCATACTTTTAAAATATATAAATTTAATAAATATTTTTTTAAAGTATATTAAATTTATTAATTTTTTAAGAATAGAATAAAATAATTTACACATTTTTGTCGCCAATATGAATTTTATTTTTCAAAAAATCAGATGGTGTGTACGTAAATGAAATTTTTGATTTTTTTTCCTGGTGTTCCATTAGTACTATTTGGTTTTGGGCGTTTCGACATTTTGGTATCTGTAAATGATATTAATTTTATATGTGTTTTATATTAATGGAGTTTTAATATTCATTTTCATATTGAAATTGTATAACGTAGCGTTTTAAAAAGAAGAAATTAAAAATGATCAAAATTTTAATAATTGTTCGATTCTTTTAATTTATAGTTCTGTCAATGATAGAACTTATTCACTTATACTTAAACGAATAGTGGTAGTAGTATAGTTACATGACAACAATTAACTGAAAAGTTATTTTTGTCGGCCGTGTCTTAGTTGTCGGAATGTTCCACAGATATTGAATGGTTGTAGTATATGCAAAAAAGCAATTGATGTCGTTTATGCAAAAAAGCAATTGATGTCGGTAGCCGTGGCTAACTCGTCTTGCGAATTGGTGTCTTCGTTTATAGTTTAAAGCTCTTCATTTTATATTTCAAAATAATCTTTATACATCATTCAAAAATTTCCTTCCATTCTATATTTTCAATTTCATCAGAATGACTCGAATCATTTTCTTTTCAATAAAAAAATTTTCTGGGTTTGTACATCTTGACAAAGCTACATATAATTGGCCATGAGAGAATAAAGGCCGCCTAAAATATATTCCAAGTTTATTGAAGCTTTGACCTTGTGACTTGTTAATAGTTATCGCGAAGGCTAAGACGACAGGAAATTGTTTTCGATATAATATAAAAGGTAAAGACGATGATTCTCCTGAATTTAAAGTTATTTTAGGTATGTAAGCTATTTGTCCTTTGTTGTAACCAGTTACTATCATGGCTTTTATATTGTACTTGTGCAATTCTAAAGTTTTTAATCTTGTACCATTACACAATCCATCGTTAATACTAATGTTCCTTATGAGCATAACAATGGCATTGAGTTTTAATACTAATTTATGAAATGGTAGCCCTGGAAATTTTAAAGAATTTAAATATTCTATTGAATAATTTAATTGAACATCTTCATCACTTTGATCTACTCCTTTTGGTTTAGCATAATCAATACTATAATAAATTTTCTCTGTTGAATCTATTCTTTTAAGTACTTCATTATTTAAGTGATAAATATCTTGATTATGACCAGATAAAATTGCCCTATCTGATAAATCTTCCTTGTCAGTTATAGTGGAACCATAAATTTTTTCACAGATATTGTCGACTTTCCATTTTTCAGATATTGATAACGACGATACTTGTCCGTCACCGATTTCTAACAAGAATTTTGAAAATTTTATTTTATTGGATCTCATATTTTTAGTTAATTTTATTATTTTAAATTTTGGCCACAAATTAGAACGTTTGATAGATTCATTAATTATAGTGATTCTACGTCCATTTTTCCATACTGGCAAAATTTGTCTGAAATCTCCTCCTAAAATTAATAATTTTCCAGCAAAAGGTATTGAATCGATTTGGCAACAATCTCTTAAAGTTTTATCAACAACTTCTAATGCTTTTTTAGGAGTCATTGATGCTTCATCCCAAATGAGTACATCACATTCACGTAACCTTCTTTTATCTGAATCTAATTTCAAAAATGTTGTTTCAATATTTGATAAATCTAATGGCAATTTAAAAGTTCTGTGACTTGTCATTCCTTCCGGAAGTAGTATAGAAGCAATTCCAGTCCATGCCATAGAAACAACTTTTTGTCCTTCTCCTAAATAATAATGAATTAATGTTTTGTAAAGAAATGTTTTCCCAGTACCTCCGGGACCATCAATAAAAATCATACGATCATTAGTTTGTATTATGAAATTGAAAATATCATTTTGTTCATTATTTAATTGATTTTTATGTTCTTGAAATAACTGTTTGTGTTTATCAATTATTTTTTTTTTCATGAGCCGATAGTTCATAAGTCAAATCATTAAATGTTGGTAATCCGAATTCAGAACATGACAAATTTTCACCTTTTAAAATTTCATCAATTTCTCTTAATGCTCGATACTCTTGATTATCTTTGAAATCTTCACTAAAATATTTTTTGGAAGATTCCCAAAGTTCACAAGCTAAAGGAATATCATCATTAATAAGAAACCAAGCAAAAAATTTTCTAAATTCTTTTGGTATCATAATGGAACATGCTTCTTCAAAAATATTCAAAATTTCATTATCATTTTTTACTAATCCCATTGCAATTGCTATTTCTTTAAAAGTTTTGTAGGATACATTTTCGAACTTTTTTAAATCTGCAAAACATATTGCTCCTTTTACACGATTTAATATCAACTTTAAATGGAATCGTTCTATATCCTTAGGACTGACACTATTCATTCTACCAATAGATTTTGAAAATATATTTCTTTTTTGCCATAATTTTTTGATGAATTGAATAAATAACACTTTGGTACATTAGAATATTTAGTTTTTCTCGCTTCTTCATCTTCTAAATTTAATTGAAACCACGCCATTAGAGTTGTATTATTATTTTTATTTAAAACTTCGTCTTTTTTATTTTCTTCAAAATATATATACTGTTGATTTTCCGTATGAATAGCTAAACGAATAATTGTGTGTGACCTTCCTGACAATGGTAATTCTTCTATTCTCCATGCTGCTTCTATTGGACTAACATATCTCCCATTAAGATAGTCAGTAATTTCATCATATATTTCACATTGATCTGTATCAGAATTTTTTTTCGATACACTTACATATGCTTTGTCAAACCCTTTATGAATATATTTATAAAGATATTTGATAGACATGACCGAATAAGATATTTCGCAATTTATATGACATTGATATTTTTTCAAAAGTGTAGGATTGTAAGGAACTACCATTGAATTATCTACTTTCACTATTTCACCATTTACTTTTGAATTATATGTATAACTATTTAAATTATTTCTTCGTTTATATTGGGGAAATCCATTTTTGTCAAAATGTGTAAAATCACTGAATTCTTTTGGATAGTTTTTCGAACAAACATGTTTCTCCTCGTTATAACAGAGGGAATTTTCTGTATGGGGACCATGCAACATGTGTTTGATAACTAATGCTTGTAATTCTTTATCATCATTTGGAATTTCAGCACTCACATATTTATCAATGTCTTGTGGATTCAATAATTTGTTTTCATAATTTAAGACAAATAATAAATGAGCATGAGGTAATCCTCTTTTTTGAAATTCAATTGTGTAAATATATGCCAGTATTTCGCCAAAAATATTTCCACTTAAAATATCTGCTAAAATTGCTCGTAATTTAGTATTAAATAATCTTGCTGTTAAATTAGGAATATCATTACATGTGGTTCCTCGAGGGAAGTTTGATAGTACTCTTTTAAGTTCCGGCCAATTTGGATTACATGTTACAGTAATAAATAAATCAGGTCTTCCAACAGCTCTATTTATAGCCATTGCATCTTGATATAATTGATGCATATGTCTAGGACTACCAATATGAGTTGATGGTAAAATAAAAAGATGTCCCAAACGTTCTTTGTTCTCGAAATTTTTTGATTTATTTGAAGCATTTTTTCCAACATGATCTAATAACGCTTGATAACATGCAACTCTTAATTTTCCTTGATTTTGTCTAAAATAATCCATTCTTGTACTTTCTATGACTATATATGCATGTATTATGTATTGTTGAGTCAATCGTCCACTACATAAAATTGGATTGAAAATTGGTCCTGGCCGATAAGCAATTCGGTTTGAATAATATTGCAAAGCAGTCAATCTTTTATTATTTTCTGAATTTTGATGTAAATCGGGATTCCATCCTAAGTCTCCTGAAGGAAATAAAATAGGAAATACCATCGGATCCAAATGATGAGATAACTTATGTATGAAAATATGTGATGTACTGTTATCCGGATTTCTTGGATAAATACACAAATCAAAAGATGATGGAATTTCTCCTTCTCGTGAAATAATTAAAGCGGCACATTCCGCAGTTTTTGGTTTACTATAAACATTTTGGTTCAATTTTATATTTCGAACAAAATATAACTTGTATTGAGGAATTTGAGTATTTTTTGATAATTCATATAAATGCTTGTATTTTTTTGCATATGGGTTGCCATTTAATATTCTATTTAATATTGTGAAATGTTCTTCTAATAATGCTTTGTTATTTTTCAATCTTAACTGATTTGCTGTATACTCATCATAAATGTAAATTTGACCATTTTGAGGATGTTGATTAGGTTCAACGATAACTGATTTCGGAGATGTATGACAAACTTGGCCTTGGATTTT
This sequence comes from Torymus aiolomorphi, assembly GCA_036365515.1. Lineage (NCBI taxonomy): Eukaryota > Metazoa > Arthropoda > Insecta > Hymenoptera > Torymidae > Torymus > Torymus aiolomorphi. The sequence goes on from CM070874.1 coordinate 218,709,121, forward strand.
TAAATTATAAACTCCTTTATTTTTATTGTTAATTACTGTAGCATTGAAACTCGCAAATGAGTATTTATTATTGTAATAACGGATTAGTTCTTGAAATTTTTTGTCATACAGAAGTTCTTTCAAATCTTCGTTATACTCTGATAAAGGAGGTAAAATAACTTTTCCGTTATGACAACAACTTTTTTTTTAAATTCTGTTTCCCAAAAAACTGCAGAACAATTAGAGCATACATAATCCATATTGCCTGAATCTACATAATTTAAGTTTGAAGGGCACATCTTTCTAATTTTTTGTATCTTTCTTCTCTTATAAATTCGATTTGAAGACATAGTACTTGCAATATCAAGCTTACGTTTCTTAGCCAACCGTTTTTCATTCAAATTGCTTACAACATTTGTACATCTTTTCTTATTCATTCGTCCTTCATTTATGTTGACAACCCGATCGTTTTGTCTTTTATTATTTACTCTTACTTCATTCATATTAATTACTCTATCCTTTTTTCTCTTGTTCTCTACCCTTTCTTCATTCATGTTCGTAATTCTATCTTTTTCCCTTTTATTTTCCACCTTTCCTTCACTCATGTTCATAACTCTATCTTTTTCCCTCTTATTTTTCAGCCTTCCTTCACTCATGTTCATAACTCTATCTTTTTCCCTCTTATTCTGCAGCCTTTCCTCAATCATATTAAAAACTCTATCATTTTGTCTTTTATTTCCTATCCTTCCTTCACTCATATTTATAATTCGATCCTTTACTCTCTTGCTCTCTATTCTATCTTCTTTCATAGTAGTGATCCTATCACTTTGTCGCTCTCTGTTTACTCTTTCTTCATTCATATTACAAATACGATCAAGTTTTCGTTTCTTCTCTAATTTATCACCATTAAGATACCGATTTTTTCTACATACGTTAATTTCATCTTTATTTTTAGCATAATGTAACCGACGATATTGATTTTGATAGTCTTTAAGAAAAAAAGTATTTTCGATTTCAAGAACATCATAATGTCCACTATCCAAGTTTCCAGATAATAAAAGAACTAATTTATCTCTGCTATTGCACGGACCGTATTCCCTTGCATTATAATATCCTTGATATACTGTAACTTTTACATTGTAAATACTGACAAAAGCGGCAATCTCAACTTCTCCACCAAAACTACCATTTTTAGACATATTTAGTTGGTAAGAATTTGGATCAGTAATTGTTGTGTTGTAAGAACTGTTTCCTAATATAAAAGATTCATAAATTATCCAATCATTTATAATTTTATTTACTAATTTCAATCGAATTTGTCTATGTTTCTCTTGATTATTGAATACAAATTCTACAAATGCGCGGAAAAGACAGTTACCATCCGGTTTCATTTCATGTTTTATATCTCTTTTTAAGATATCATTCATTTCTTCATTCATGTTCATAACAGTTTACATTAAATACATTAAATACAACATAGTTTTGTATTAAAATTTTCATTTCAATTAATTATTTATATTATTTATATTATTTTTAAAATATTTGGTTAATTTTATGAGTAAATCAAAAGTTTTTGTTTTCATTCATTTTATAATTTTTAAAGAGTTATGAATAATTTCAAATAATTTTTTAACATATAAAAACAATTTTTAAAGAATTGTAAATAAAAATTGTAAATATATAAAATTGTTTTAAAATTCAAATATGTTGAATTAATAATGAAATGAAAAAATTGTAAATAAATTTATTGACAATGAAAATGCATTTTTTAAATAAAGATTAATTGAAACAATTGTATATACTATAACGAGGTTCCAAGATAAAATACGGAGAAGATAAGCATCTCGGTCCTCCGTATTCTATCGAACCCGTTAGGCTCTCGTTCCCGCGAATTAGTATATCTCGAGCGAGTATTGACATCGCTCGGACGATGTATTCGCGTTAGCTACGCGCGGGGCAGGTGCGACTTTGACCGTTGCTAAGTCGCGCCCGATTCTTTTTGAATCAGATTCTCTCGGGCTGTCAAACCGCGCGTACGCGAGTTAATTTGATCGTCTGCGAAGAAAACGGTATCGTGCGTCCTCACCGGTGCAGAGCAGCGCCCGTACACGTACCGACCACGAAGAGCAGCGCACGTGAGCAATCCGAGCCACTCCTGGGGTCCGAAGCGTCTGTAGGTGAACGCTGGACGTTAAGACTCGGCCTGAACACTCCGAAGTCGACCGGAGGATAAGGCCTGACGCAGGAGCGGATTCGTCAGCGAGCGACGAGGGGAGTGCACTCCCCTCCCGGTAAGACTCTTCGCCTATTTTTCGCGCGCAGCGGCGAGCGGCCGGTGTCTTGATCGCCGGCCCAGCGAAAAACAATCACATCGATCCGCCCGCGCCGAGCGGCGGATCCCCCGCCTTCTTGTCAACGCGCAACGCGACGCGTATTTTGTATAGGATAATTTAGAATAGATCTTGTTATAGTTTTGAATGTAACTAAGACCACTCGTTATTTATTAACCTTCACCTAACCTTCTCCCGGATACCGCCGCCTCCGCGGGATCGTCGAACCGAGACGACGATCATTCTGAGTGGCCGCGCCTCACGTCTAGCTAGCGCGAGTATTAACCCTTTCCGGCACACGGAAAAGTTGAGTTCAATCGTGAACTCGACATTTGTAAACAGGGATCCAGAGAACATCAACCCCGAGTACTCGTCGTAGAAGTAGCACTCGACGGCACCGTGTTCTAGGGTTCGGTTCGCGGAATTACAAAAGATTTCCCCAGGCCTCCCGTTACAATACATATTGTAAATATGTATTACAAAATTGTAAATACATATTTATTATAAAATTGTAAATATATATTTATTATACAATTGTAAATCTCTCAATGAATAAAATCAATAAAATGGTATCAATAAAATTTCATCACGATAATACGTTTTGTTTTCCATCCTTCTCCTCGTCCACGTCCTCTACCCTACCCACGTAACATTTTTTTACAGTTTGTTAATAGTTATTAACATTTTATTATAGTGTTTCTACATTTTTTTACATTTATTAACACTTTATTAAACTTTTTTTACACGTTCTTAAATTTTTTTACAGTTTTTTAACACATTCTTGCAGTTTTTATATATTTTCTTAAAGTTACATTTTATTTACATTTTAATATGTTTCTATTTTACTATTTTTAATATTTTTTTATACTGTTTTACATTTTTTGACACATTCTTACATTTTGGGAAACTTTCTTACATTTTATATTTATAGACTTTTACGGCTAATAACAATTTTATGAACTGTAGAATGAAAGTGTAGAAAACTGAAAATTTTTATGGATTTTTACAAATTTTTAATTATATATCTTTAAATATGTTGGATTCATTAATATAAAAATAATTTACCTTTTTGAAATGAGGAACCACTTTGGATAAAACTTAGGATAAAAGTTTACCACTTATTAATTTTTCACATCAATTTCATATTTGCCAAGCTTTTGGTTATTGGTTCCTTGGTTGCCGGAATTCACCAATCTAGGCCTAATCCCCTATTAAACACTTTGAATTTTGGGAATCTGTATATAAATGGATGACAAAATGAGTAAATCGGGAATACGTAAATTTCTTCTACTAACCTATAAACCTACTTCTCTACTGAATACTATGAATTTGAGAATTATATAAAGGAATAGAAATCATATAAAATAACTAAATTGGGAATACGATTTCTATAGTAAGACCTAATTGCCTATAAAATAAATTTGAAAATAATTGAAATAAATAATGCTAGGTACAAAGGAGGTTAATTTTGCTACACGTGCAGAAAGGAGTCAACTTGACTGTGTGTTAAAAAAGAGGTCGGCTTGTTTGCACGGCAAAAAAGGGAGGGTAACAAAGAAAAACAACCTTTTTTTTATTTTTCAACTAATGTTACTTTTCTTTTTCCGAGCAGTTAAATTAACTTCTTTCTTAACGTACAGATTAGTTAACTTCCTTCTTAATGTGCAATATGCGTGTAATTTGAAAGGCAACGGAATAAAAATTATTATTTCAGAATTCTAATGAAGGAAGCGTATTTTAAACATAAAAATAGGGCTATGTGGACATTCGATTTACAAATTAGGACTTTTTTAAGTGTATACTTACATGAAGTTTTCTTGGAAAAATTCTACAATGAAATTTTTTTAACGAAATATCTCAAATTAAGTATTACTTACGCAAAATACTGAATAATAATATTTGGAAAAGATAATATTACTTAATGCTGAATATTTTTCCGTTGTATAATATCCTTTTTCCTCATAATCGACGAATATAATTTTTGCATCATTCAATATATTTTTCTAAATATTTTTATTCAGTATTTTACATGAACAATATCTTTCCTCGGACATGCGCGCGGGCGCTGAAGCGCCGCGGGTCAGGAAATTTCGGCAGCCAATCAGAGGGCGCGGTTGGTCTAAAATAGGATGCGAACGTTTCTCTTTCGGCCCGGAGATGCGGGCCGAAAGTACGCACTTTCGGGTGGGCGAGTAAGAAAAGACTATTTTAAATTAGCTTTTACGTTATTTTTATGTTATTCTACGATATTTTTTTCATTACTAAACGTTAATTTCATATAAAATATCATAATATAACGTAAAAATAACGTGAAATTAACGTAATATAACAAATCTAGTCGGAAAATCGCATAAAATAACGGAAAAGAGCATGCTTCTCGATTATAAAAATAATATCAACTGTAATCTAATATCAACTGATAAGAATTTTTTTATCGGTCTTACATTCTTATAAATTAAATTCTTATAAATATTAATGGCAGTCAGATTGCCCTTGTTTATAATCACCCCCGTAGAATCTGAAATAGAAACTTAATTAAAACCTGAACTGTAATACCGATAAAAAAATTCTTATCAGTTGATATTAGATTACAGTCGACATAAGTAATATTGTTTAATGATAAAAATAATAAGTAAAATGTTGATTCCTTCCAAACTTATGAATGTTTAAAATAGATCATTGAAAGTGCATAAAAAATATGTCTGCAATTAAACAATTTAATTTTAGGGATTAATCAGTATATTTTCGATGTTTTACTTTGAACTTTCATAACTTTGGAAGGAACAAACATGTTATAATTATAAAAAAAGCAAATGATAGCTGATTTTCTCAAGTTTCATTTTTAATTTTCGAAATTATATTTTCTATGACTAACGACTACGTCGACATGCTTTACTTATACTATAAAATAGTAAAGTGCGCCCGGCGGAAGTAATATGGTTCTTTACACCCGGCGGAAGCAATATGGCTCTTTACGCCCAGCGGAAGTAATATGGCTCTTTACGCCCAGCGGAAGTAAAAATGGGTCTCTACGATCGGCGGGAGTAAAGCGTATTTTTACTCCCGGCGGGAGAATAGCCCCTCTTAAATCTAAAATGGCTCTTTGACGGGAGCAAAGTGGCTCTTCACGCCCAATTATACGACACGGCGGCGGCGGCGCACACTGGGGCCGAAAGGTTCAAAACCACCTAGAGGTCATAATTCTCAACCGAATTTGAAATTTTAAAAACAGGAAATTTTGTGACAAAATACCAAAGACCGCTACGAAGCCTAATTTTGAAAATATGAACCTATAAACCTAATTTATAACCTATAACCCCAAAACTTACACTTGTGATTCCCAAAAATGCTATAAAACTTCAATTTATAAATCCTTGACACATGCTCTCTTAACCTTGATTCATAAAATTGGTCTACAGATTAAGTCTTGGGCCATTCTGTCAGAAATAGTGTATATTTTTAGGATATTCATTGTATGTGGTTTAAATAACATTTTTCTCTTTTTTATAGCTGATTTTGGCCTCAGAAGCCACTAGGTGTAAGACCCCCTCAAAACTTATGAGGTTAGGGCTTATAGGTTTAGAGTTTATGAGTGCATGGCTTACTGGATCAAAGGTCAAGAGTTCACGAGTAAAGAGCTTACAAATTAAAGGTTTATCGTATTTTTGGGATTTGCAGATCAAAAATTGAATTGATTGGTTGATGTGATAGGATTATATGACTCCTTAGATTTATAGGTTATTTTTTTGGAAAATCAGGCTTCGTAGGGCTCTTCGATATTTGATAATGAATGTTCCAAACAAAAATTTTGAGATTCCGTTGAGAATTGCGACCTCTAGGTGGTTTTGAACCAAAAAATCCGTATGGCCCCAGTGTGCGGCGGCGGCGGCGCGGCGGCGGCGAAATATTTTTATATTATAGATATATATATATATATATATATATATATATATATATATATATACTTTTTGCAGGTGCGAAATCACGAAGAACATGTAGTAAAAGAAAGAAAAAAAAAACATTCAGAATATGCTAAGAGAAAAGCTAGGAATTCTCGTAGATTTTCCTACTCAGGGTTCAGGCAACACCAATAACGGTAACACTGGAAGAAGATTCTTTAACGCCATCGATATAGCATCTGAAGTTACTGGTGAATTAAAATTTCATATTTATTTAATCAACTTATTCTGATAAAGTTTTAACAAATAAATTAACTATTAATAAATATTTTTTAGGTTTTGATAAAGATTTTTATCAAGATTCAAAATAATCCTGGCTGTCATCAATGCTCATAAACAAATAAATGTGGAAGCCTTTAGGAGTTTTTGTTTAGAAACTGCTAGATTGTACATTTCGTTATATTCCTGGTACTATATACCCATCGTAATGCATATAATTTTGATACATGGATATCAAATTATAGAAAATAAAAAGGAACTATCAATTTCCTTTTTTCTGAAGAGGCCCGAGAGAGCCACCATGAAAACGTTAAAAAATTCAGAGAAAAATTCGCAAGGAAAAGTTCAAGGTAATATTTATTTAATAAATTTTCTATTTAAATGGTACCAACTTGATTTTGTAATTTATGTTAAAGGGTTGCAACAAATCGGGACATGATCAACAGATTATTTTTATATTCTGATTCCATGATATCCTTGTCAAAAAAGCTTCCGAAAAAAAAGATCAGCTATTAACAGAAGAAATGAATACCCTCATGATTTTAAATGATGAGATTGATAATGATTTCAATACAGAATTAGGCCGAGAAAATTATAACGGAGATAATTATGAATATGATTCTGATGATGATGGAGCACTGGATTTTTTTTTCCTATGAAAAGTCGAGTTTTTCGGCAGACTTTTAAAGCTGGGGGTTGTATCTCCTATTTGATCTTTTTGATATAACAATGTTTTAATGAGCTAAATTTGATTGAAAATTGCCATGCAATAAAGAAAATTGAAAATTATAGTTGACCTGTTTCGAGATTTAAAAATAAAAACTCGTTGACTGGGTGAATTACCCCTAATCTAATTAATCACCTTTTTGTTAGTGTCTGCCTCCGATTTTTATGAAACTTTGCAACTGGTTAGAGTATCGAAAAATATTCGACACGTATTTTTTGTTATCTCTGGAGAAAGATATCTGGGGGTGAAAACCACCCTATATGATATCTAAAGTCAAATAGTAAGTTTGATTAAAAGAAGTGATATCATGTAAATAGGGTTATTATGAAAACGTAAAATAAAATAATTCGAATAATGTTCTATTTATTAATATAACCATGATAAGAAGAATATTTGTAAAAAACCATCCACTTGTTTTTTAGGCACGACCGCTACTCGGGAGAGCCTTATAATTTCACCATAGCGAAAATTGTGCCACTTCAAAAACTAAGAATTTAATATGTGAAAAGTCGTTTCCGGCCAACATGAGTGTGTTTTAAACGTTTTCTGTGATTTATGTATGTCTGTACGTCCGTATGTAATCAAGTTTATCGATTATCTCAATGAATTTTCAACCGATTCCATCGGGATTGCGGGAAAATACTCCTCTAATTATATCTAAGTGCTGGTTTTTTTTCTAGAGTTAATAGAATTTATATTATTTATTATATACATAAATATCCTATCATGATATATTAATGAATTTTTCGTTTGCCTTTTATTGAGTGTATGTTAAATAATTACAATTATCTAAAAAAGTCGTCAGATTTTTCAACCCAAATATCTCACAGATACTATAACAAAAATGATCCACAAAATTTCTGAAAATTATCTCCGCACAAATCGAAGGCCTGAAGTCGAGATTATATCAAATAAATGTTTACAAATTAATTTTTTAATTAGAACACGTGGTGGCCGATAAAGTTTCTTATTCTTATTCGACATGCCATCAATAACTATTTTAAATAAAACTAGTATAATATTTATTGTAATGAGTATTTTGCCCATTTAATACAATTATTAAATAAAATTAATGAAATCGTATGAGCGTCCGTGTGTAAGCGTGTGAGTGCGTGCGCGCGCTTGGATGTAAATACATATATTCAATTTTATTATTGTATGTATTTAATATATTAAACTGGCACGATTCTCTCAACCATATAATAAACAAATAAAATAAATTAAATTATTTGTGTGTGTCACATAATATTGTAGTAATTATAATATTTTTATTTCAGTACAACAGAACTTTATTTTAAAAAGAAGACTAGATCAAACGCCCACTGTGCGCGCGGAGATGAACTATGTTTGAATACAATATTCAAAAATGGGAAAATAACCGTATAAAAAAAATATAAACAAGCAACATAGCGTTGCCATGCACATAGTTACAGCATGGCAACGCTTCCGACCAATCAGATTACGAATAAAACGTGAAATAACATAACCATCAATTTTAATAAAGGGGATAAAATTATGAAATATCTGAAATAAAAGTAAGTTCAATTGACGTTCATGAAAATAAAATAAAGTTATTTTAAGTAAAATAATAATTATAGAATAAATAATCTACGGCTGTTGCTTGAACGTCATTGCCTCAAATAAAATTAAAAAATGGCTATTAATCCACTGGTTGTAATATCTTTATTATCTATAATATTTAATCCTAACAATGTTGAAACTGAAGAATCACAAGCTAACGATAAAGAGATAACTTTATATCATGTAATAGAAAATATAATAAAGGTGAATGTAAATTACAATTTACATACAGAAGAAGAATATACTTTACTTTTTGAGGATGACTACAGTGATACACTTCCACAAGATATTGAAGAAGAGGATGAATTAAATAAAGATTATGCAGAGGTTCCAGCTTGTTTACCGAATGAAGAAGATGTAGATTTTGAATATAAGAAATAGACAATGCAGTATTGGCGAAGTGGAAAAAGAAAGCCATTATCCTTGACAAGTGTACAATCGAATTATATAAAAGTTACTTCCGATCGCCAGTCGAAATTACAAATTGAAGCAGGTGATACCAGAATAACTATTCTATATGGAATAACAACTTATGTACTTCAAAAAATCAAAGAAGCGATAGAATAAAAAATGACTGCATGATATTGATATAAAAAGATGGGCTCTCGTAAAGAAAGCAGACCTAAATATTCCGTGGTTTAAAGCTTCACATAGATGGATACAAATATTCAAAAAAAAACATCACATTGTTTCACGTAAAATAACAAAATTTATTACTATGTCATCTAGACAGAAGGCAATAGAAGTAGAACAACAGAAAGAAAATTTTGTTAACGATGTCAAAAATCTCATTAAAGTACATGGTGCTCAAAACGTTTACAATTCTGTTCGATGAAGATTAAGATTGCACTCCAGTTGTTGATGTTGAATTGAGGTGAGGGATCGATCTGACGGAGGCCAAGGGAAGAAATCAAAATGCAAGATTACTTATAATTATTTTACGCGTTTCGTTGGCATGATCCGCCAACCTCTTCAGGCTAAACAATTTATTTAACAAAAAGAAAGAATTTAACAAATTTGTATAAACTACCACTCGCATTACAATAAAAAAAGGAAGAGACAATTAATACCTTATCTAATAAGTGTCACACAGTGCACATAGCGTCAAATTGAGAGAATATCGCAATAATAAGTCGCATTTATAGTCGACAATGTTTGTGTGTTAGTGCATGTGTTTACAAACAGTAAATACAGTGTGTATATATATATATATATATATATGTACATACACACATACACACACACATACATATATATATATACACACATACACATATGCATGTATATATATGTGTGTATCCATATCTATATATGCATAGGGGAAACCAGCCATACTTTTATTCAATTTAAAATTCGTAATAATGAAACGTATGTAGAATTTAGAAATTTCACGTCATCTTTTCTATTGATGTTATTTTTATCGTTTTTAATGTGAATCATTTCTGATATTAGTCGTTTTTTGTAAATTGATTCGTAATCTATAATTTTAGTATGGTTCCAATCACATTTATGTGAGAATTGGTTCATATGTTGAGAAACAACTGCTTCACTGTTGTTGTTCTTTTTATGTTCGTTAATTCTAGTTTTGAGAGTGCGCTTGGTTTCTCCTACGTATGACGCCGGACATGATTTACATACAAACTTATATACAACATTCGTCCGATCCCACTTATTTGTGATATCTTTACCTAGAGTAATTATCGAGTTTAGATTTTTCTTAACTATAGGGGAAACTCGAAAGTTGAAGGATTTTAATATTGCTGTAATTTTGTCGTATCGTTCGTTGAGAGGTAGAGAAATGTGCGAAGTAAATCTATTGGGTACAGTAGTGACATTGTAGTGTTGATAATGTTTGATTTTCTTTAAGGGATAGTTGTTATTTTGAAGAGTTTTTAAGACTATGTCGAGATTTTTCTTATGAAACTTTTTATGTGATAACGCATATATAGATATGTATACACCCATATATATACATGCATATGTGTATGTGTGTGTGTATGTATATATGTATATACATGTATGTGTGTGTATGTGTGTGTATGTGTGTATGTACATATGTATGGGAGCGTCCAGCATAAACGGGCCACCGAGCGCGCGCAGTGCCTTTTTTCGCGTAAAAGGCGCTCTGTTTAACTTGTTCATAATCGCTGCGTCTTTGAAAAAAAAACCAAGGACCTATATCGATAGATTTTTTCCTGCTCTTTCCAATGGTGCCATTGTTTTTATTGCGAAACGCTTTCTTCCGGACGAAAACTCGAGTTGAATATTGAAAGCCATTTTTGTCAAAGTATATCATGTTTTTTTTTCAAAATAAACTACATCATTGGAAAGTACAACTCTTAAGCTTCAAAACCCTATCTTGGAGAAGTTGGAGAAATAAAGGGTTTAAAAGTAACAATATGAAAAAGACAGCGCCGGGGGTCCGTGCGAGCCCCTCGCGCCCGTGCGTACGGCAAGTTTAAGTGCACGCTCTATTCAATTCGCTAATAATCGTGTACCAAGTCTCTGAAAAAAGAACTAAGGACATATATCGATAGATTGTTTCCTGCTCTTTCCAATGGCGCTATTATTTTTATTCCGAAATGCTTCTGTTCGGGATTAGTACCCGAAGTGCCCGCTAGATGGCAAGCATCAAGTTTCATGTTTTGCGTTAACATGGACTTCATGTGTACTACGTAACACACGTTATAATTTAAGCCTGAAGAGGTTGGCAGACCAAGCCAATGAAACGTTACCTTTTCTAATGAAATCGTTGAATTTTTTGATTTCTAATCCTCGCCTCCGTCAGATCGACTTAACTCACTAGCTTCTTAGAAAAAATTTGGGAGTGCGATATTTTACTCATATTCTATACATTGATTATTATTATAATGAAATGATTGTGCTGCATCTTGTGCTATAAAAGCATAGTTTTCTGAAAAATCTAGGGAAATTAAAAACTCCTCTTCGGATAAGGATTCTCTCAAGAATTGAAAATAAAAAGACTGTTGTTTAGAAATAAATGAATGAGTCTTAAGTTTATACAAAAGAGGAAAAAAATATCGATAAATGAAGACTTAGAAACGTTTCCAGTTTGCAATGTTGATCTATCGGTAGTTTCCCACATTTGAAACTTTATTTCATTAATCTCAGAGCTTTCGAATAATAATTCTAGATCATTTTTTAGAGGTTCGACACCAGGACAATTTTCGCACATATTTAAATAGCATTTCGCTGTTGGACTTTTACAAACTATTTCGGCTATGCAATCTTTATAAGTGTTCATTCTATCAAAAGAAACTCCTGAGTTTCTTAAACCAACTAACAGAAGTTTAACATTTTGACGATAAACGCAAACACACACTGAATGTGTCACACTGCTACCAGCTAAAACACAATATTTAGGACGACATTCGGCAAATTTACTGAATCCTATTTTCGATCCAGGATACTGTTGCTTATATTTTAAATATAGTTCTCGAAGATTGTATAAAACAAGCCGTTTCTGGATGTAACTTTTTGTGCCATCATCATTTTTTATACATTGGTTATCTTTATAGCCTGGCATAATTCTACTATTCTCCTCACTTTCATAGAAGAGCTTTACTTGATCTAAAGTATCACTTGATATTTTTTTATTTCCTCTGTTGTCATTTAATTGGGCTGGGTTATCAAATAATTTACATTTCGATGAAAGTCGACGAGACAAGTTCGAAAATCTAGCTACTTTGCGAGTGCTCCAGTTTTTAGGAAGTAATTTCAAAAGTAATATCTTTTCCATTTTTGTCAAATTTTGGTCATTCAACAATTTTTTCAAATTAAAAATAATTTCTTTAGAATCTTCTATTGAAATCTCACTCTCTTCTTCAATCTCAGCATTAGATTTTATTCGACAAGAATTGCATATTTTGTCTCTATCAGTTAAATGCGGATAACAAGCTCTAAGTTTATCGGAAACAAACCTAAGTTTCGATGAATGCTTTATTTCATCAAATGGATTACAGCAACGATTTAAAATGTTAGACATTTTATTAATCTTTTTTTTATTAAGGCAATAAGACAAAGGGGCAAAGTAATAAGGCATGTGCATAAAGCACCTCGCTAGTGGGCGACGCAGGCCTCTATTTAAGCCCGCGGGCTGATGTTTTTCATTGAAGGTAGCGCGCTTGGTGCTTGCCATCTAGCGGGAACTTCGGGTACTAATCCCGAACAGAAGCATTTCGGAATAAAAACAATGGCACCATTGGAAAGAGCAGGAAAAAATCTATCGATATAGGGGCTTGGTTTTTTTTCAAAGACGCAGCATACGATTATGAACGAGTTAAGCAGAGCGCCTTTTACGCGAAAAAAGGCACCGCGCGCGCTCGGTGGCCCGTTTCTGCCGGACGCTCCCATATATATGTACATACACACATACACACACACACACACTCACACACACACACACACACATACATGTATATACATATATACATACACACAGACATACACATATGCATGTATATATATTGGTGTATACATATCTCGACATAGTCTTAAAAACTCTTCAAAATAACAACTATCCCTTATAATTCATTAAACGCGCCATATACACTCGATTAAAGACAAGCAAACATTATCAACACTACAATGTCACTACTGTACCCAATAGATTTACTTCGCACATTTCTCTACCTCTCAACGAACGATACGACAAAATTACAGCAATATTAAAATCCTTCAACTTTCGAGTTTCCCCTATAGTTAAGAAAAATCTAAACTTGATAATTACTCTAGGTAAAGATATCACAAATAAGTGGGATCGGACGAACGTTGTGTATAAGTTTGTATGTAAATCATGTCCGGCGTCATACGTAGGAGAAACCAAGCGCACTCTCAAAACTAGAATTAACGAATATAAAAAGAACAACAACAGTGAAGTAGTTGTTTCTCAACATATGAACCAATTCTCACATAAATGTGATTGGAACCACACTAAAATTATAGATTACGAATCAATTTACAAAAAACGACTAATATCAGAAATGATTCACATTAAAAACGATAAAAATAACATCAATAGAAAAGATGACGTGAAATTTCTAAATTCTACATACGTTTCATTATTACGAATTTTAAATTGAATAAAAGTATGGCTGGTTTCCCCTATGCATATATAGATATGGATATACACACAGACACACACATATATATATATATATATATATATATATATATATATATATACTGTATTTACTGTTTGTAAACACATGCACTAACACACAAACATTGTCGACTATAAATGCGACTTATCATTGCGATATTCTCTCAATTTGACGCTATGTGCACTGTGTGACACTTATTAGATAAGGTATTAATTGTGTCTTCCTTTTTTTATTGTAATGCGAGCGGTAGTTTATTCAAATTTGTTAAAATTCTTTCTTTTTGTTAAATAAATTGTATAGCCTGAAGAGGTTGGCGGATCATGCCAACGAAACGTCGTAAAATAATTATAAGGAATCTTGCATTTTGATTTCTTCCCTTGGCCTCCGTCAGATCGATCCCTCACCTCAATTCAACGTTTACAATTCTGATCAAAGTGGGTTCAATTTAGAGATACATAGTGGTCGCACTCCTTGTTATGGAGGGATTAAAAATGTAGAAAACATCGTTCAGTCGGTATCTTCTACAACACATAGTTACACTATTCAACCAACAATATCAGCAGAGGGACAGCTTATGTCCCCGTTATTTATAGTTTTGAAAGAGGCTCATGGGCAATTTGGAACTAAAGTAATGAAAACTTTATTGAAACCAGAAAATATATACGTAGAAGCATCAGCGTCCGGTAAATTATCCAAGGAACTATTTCAAATTTGGATTCAAAATGTATTTTTGATTCACAGTGGGAATTCACCTATACTGTTATTAGATTCATGGAGTGGACAATGTGAAAACGCTGTAAAAGAAGCTTTACCGAAAGAGTCAAATCTTATATTGAAAACAATACCAAAAGGCACAACTGGTCAGATACAGCCTCTTGATGTATATTGGTTTCGATTATGGGAAAACTTTATAAGAAAATTATCAGACATAACACTTCTTATGAATTATGATGTTAAATTACACGAGAGAAATAATGTAATCAAACTACAATCTCTAACCCATAATCAATTTTTTTCACCAAGATTTCAGAATGTTTTTAAATATTCCTGGTATAAAAGTGGATACCTAACGAAAAAACCTCCAAGACATCAAAATCCAGTAGATTTCTGTTTTCACACTCAAGAGGAACCAATTTGCGACATATGTGGAGGAATTGCAGTCATACGATGTGCATGGTGTAAAAAGCTATTATGTTTTGAACTTTTTTTCACAGATTATCATTATTGTCAAACGTATATTGAATAACATTTGCAAATTCACCAATTTCTGTAATATTTATATATGATACATTGACAAATCATCACATTGTACAAATTAATAAAAATGAAAAAAAGTTTTCGCTCATAATCTAGTAATAATAATGTTAATAGGGGTAGCCACCCCCACTAAAATTGAAATATTTTTTATTTTTTTAAATTTTAATAGTAAATATGAGTCAAAATAAGAATTACAAAATTAAAAATCCAAAGGAATGTTCTGATTAATTTTTTTTAATCACTAAAAGATAAGTAACTAAATAGGGGTAGTGTACCCCTTCTATGTGTTTTCTTAAACCTCGAAACAGGTCAACTATAATTTCTAATTTTCTTTACAACATGGCATTTTTTAATCAAATATGGCTCGTCAAAACTTTGTTATTTTAAAAAGAGTGTGAAAAAAATTATATTTACCCCCATATAAATAGGGGGTGCAACCCCTTATCATTAAAACTGTGTCCAAATACTAGTCTTTTTATAAGAATCCAATAGGTGTGGTTTCATTAAAAAATTCCGATTCCATCTCGAGATATTAAAAACCGCTGCCAATTCATTGGCCTGTTGCTTCCTCAAACTTAATTTTGTAATTCCTTTAATTAATTTTTAATAACAAAATTTATAATTTTTGCAACAAATTATGCCATAATTATAATTAAATTTATTTTGAAGATTAAAAAGTATTAATTTTCAAATTTATTCATTCGTTTATTTATTTATATCAACCCGCAAGAATGCTCCAGGTTCATCATAATATATACATATATACATATATAACGTCACTAGTATTCTCGAAGCGCGCGGTGTGCGCTGTGATTTTATCGAAACTACACCACTTCTGTTTTTGTGACCTAGCAACCCGTTACACCCGCCAACCAAACCACTAATAAATTGATATCATAACTAATCCATCATTTTTTGAAGATAGGAGATGGGATCAAGGAGTTATAAGCTTTTTTGAAAAAAATACGTTTTTGTTTTTGTTCATCCCTGTTGAAAATATCCATGTGGAAATCAGTCCCAAATCGTCCTGTGGACTTCCACATGGAATTTCATATAGATTTCTATATGAATTTTTCTACAAACATTTGTAAAACAAAATACGTATGGATTTCCATGTAGATTTCCATGGGGAAATCCAGGTAAAAACGACATGATCCATATAGATTTTCACATGGATTTCCATATGGTAATTTTAATGTTTATAAAAATGTTTATTTATAAAATTGTTATATTTTTTTTTACTAGGATACATATTTTTGACAACAAGTACTGTAGAATCTTTTCGAAGAATTACATAAGAGGAAATTATAGTTTATAATTTTTTATGCTTTACTGATATGGTAAAAAACGTATCCCTAGTAAAAAAATTTTAAAATTTTATAAATAAACATTTTTATAAACATTTAAATTACCACATGGAAATCTATATGGATCATATCGTTTTTACCTGGATTTCTCCATGGAAATCTACATGGAAATCAATACGGATTTTATTTTACAAATGTTTGTAGAAAAATTCATATAGAAATCTATATGGAATTCCATGTGGAAATCAACAGGACGATTTGGGACTGATTTCCACATGGAATCGACGTGGAATCCATATGGAATCCGTATAGATTCCATATGGATTCCATATGGATTCCATGTGGAAATCAATGTAAAATCCACATGGATATTTTCAACAGGGATAACAAAAGAACTGTGATAGCTAGACATAACAATTTTTTTTTTTGCAAATATAGATATTTTAATTCTCTTTCCAATGCTACCCATCCGATCCAGATACATAGAGTCGTTCTCGAGAAATTGCGATTTGAAAAAAAGGTTAAAAAAACTTTAACCTCAAATATCTCTGAAATTTCTAGACCAATCATTTTGCCCAAAGAACTCGACCGAGAACTATACAAAATCTATCTCTACCTACTTGAAGCGATTGAATTGAAGTTTTTTAGATTGAAGATTAAAAATTGATTTGATCTTGTGTGTGAGAGTATTGATAGGCGAGCACAATCGATCGTTCCGAATTGTACCATTCCGCTAGGTGAAATTAAGAAATGCATACACTTTTTATATAACAATACTTGTTTCACTTTCAGCAATGAATATTATAGATAAATTTTTGGTACACCGATGGGTTCTCCGATTTCTCCGTTATTTGCTGACATTGTAATGGATAATTTAGAAAAATCGTGTTTAGAGACATTAAAAAACATACATAATTGCACCCCTCTTTTTTACTACAGATATGTAGATGATACAATTATTTGTGTAAAAAAAGAACACATAGAGGATGTCATTAACACTTTCAATTTATATCATAAAAATCTACAGTTCACACATGAATTAGAACAAAATAATAGTATAAACTTTTTGGATATAACGATCATCAAAAAGAATAATAGATTAATCACAAATTGGTTTCAAAAATCAACATCATCGGGGAGAGTAATCAACTTTTCTTCAAATCATCCAATACAGCAAAAGAAAAACATTATTTATAACCTAGTCGACCGAGCAATACTTTTGTCACACAAAAGATTCCATAAGAACAACTTGCGAAAAATCCAAAGGACGTTACTAAACAATAATTACCCATGGGACTTTATCCAAAAAAACATCCGATACCGTAAAATATCTTTGAAACACAAACGCAAAAAAACCAAGACAATTTTAAAATTCTTCCAAAAATGCAGCTACCATATATAAAGAATAATTATAAAAAATTATCGGCAATTTTGAAACAATACAATATTATTTCCATCCCGTTAGTGAAAAAGAGTCTTAACTCGATTATAAAATTAGGCAAGGATGTAACCAAAAAATGGGACCGAACTAACATTGTATACAAATTTACATGTAAAAATTGTCCGGCGGCGTACATAGGAGAAACGAAAAGAACTCTAAAAAAACGAATCAATGAACACAGAAATAACAAAAACTAAGATTCGGTAGTTACCATGTACCGAAACTCGTTTAACCATCAATTTGATTGCGAGGGAGCGGTAATTCTGGATAATGAGAGCAATTATAAAAAAAGATTAATGTCCGAAATGATGCACATAAAATGTCATAACAATAACATAAATAAAAAAGAAGACATATCCACTATGAATAAGTCATATTTTCCGGTATTAAGGAAATTCAAATGCTAACGATCTGATGTTATTGTTTTGGTTTCGCATCTATACTCGTTTCGCTGTCAGATATATAAGTGCGAATTGTACGGCTTATCCATCGCATTTCCGAAATCGAAAATTCGGTGAAATAATGTCGGTCGTTCGACTTGTTAACATGCGTTAACATACACAACTTTTAAGAGGTAACATTACGTTTTACTATTTTTTGTTAAAAAATTAGAATATTTGACTGTTTGTTAAAAAATTAAAATATTTGACTTTGTACAATTTGTTTCACAATAAAAAACTTTTAGCCTGAAGAGGTTGACACACCAGTCAACGAAACGTCGCTTTAAAAAAAAAACTTACATGAAATAAGGTGTTTTATTTCATACATGACCCCCGCCTGATCAAGAAAAGTATCACTTACGAATTTTGAAGCGATTAAGTCAATTTTACTTCCGTAATCGTTGGAAATAGAAAATTCGTTTTTTTCATTTTTCAATTTTTTTCTCAAAAACTAACCAAAAGAATGGATTCAAATTTTTAAAGCTTATAGCTACTTATATTCTGCATTATCGCGATTTTTCTCAAAAAAATTGACCATTTAGTTTCGGAGTTATAAGCTTTTTGAAAAAAGAAACACGTTTTTGTCAATAACAAGAGGACCGGGATAGTTAGAGAATTTTTTTTTTGGAAATTATAGGTTTTTTTACGCTCTTTCGAATGCTACCCATCAGATTTAAATATCTCGATTCTATCATTGAAAACGTGTGTTGCATATTTAACGTGCGATCCCTCCCCTTAGGGTTACTCGCACGTCCCCCCATGGGGCGCGGGGCCGAGATACGCTCGGCCAACGCGGCGCGGTGTGGACGGTTCAGCCGAAGCCGCTCCGACAACACCACGCCTACCGATTCTCTCCCGGAGTGGCAAGCTCCGGGAGAACCCTCGGTGGGGGCCGGGGCCCTTCCTACCCCTGACGGCTATGCAGGCCGCTACCCGAGTTGAAACGCAACACACACGTCGGGTCCAGAAGGGGGATCCAAACTCCGATGGTGCAAGCACCCAAAGAGTCCTTCACCCCCTCCCATTCCCTAGCCCTAAGCGATATGGGCTAGCAACCACGGCCACCACGTAACCAACCCAGCGACCGGGCCAGGGCAGAGCAAGCCCTACCCTGTGGGTCGCCCGGTCTCCCGTGGTACCGTTTACCCCCTGGTATGGGCACCGGTTGGAGATCTTGCCATCTCCAGCACTGGCGGGCTAGCTTGGGTACGTGGGGTCGCCAAGCCCAAACAGCGGTGGATCGACGTCAAAGCGCCTGTCCAACCGCTGCTCCTGCGTTTTGTTGGTATCCAACTACTTCCCATACATTCACCATATCCCATTTTATTCCCTACGATCCTTACAAAACTACTTAGACCCCATCTGCATCCACATTCTCATCCCTGACCTCCTCTATTGCCCTATCCCTAGCCATTCGCGCCCTAATTGACTCCCTCATGCGGAATGCTCTTTCGGCAAACGTACATACTCCTTCGTAGGTCCGCCGCTTGGCCATCACCGCGGAGACGTCCCAACCATCATTGGTTTGTATGATGCCCATACCTTCGAAATCCCGGAAGTGCGCATACATTGGACATTCACATAACACATGCAACCAATCTTCGTTTTCGTTATCGCATGCACAGGTAGATGTGTCACTCAAATTCCTTTTGTGCAAAAAGGAGTTGAGGCTACCGTGCCCCGTCAGGATGTAACCTACTCTATGGCTAGGCTCGAAAAGAGCTATTAGCCCAGAAAACGTAACATCCTTAATCCACTCGCGCGTCACTCCCCCCTTCTCGCAACTATCCCACCTTCTCTGCCATGCCTCATTTGCTCTTACATCTATCAGGTCATACATTCCCCATCGGTCCCTACCATCCCAATCTGCATCACTAACCAGATCCATGTGTCCCATGTCCAAACCCTTACGAACTTTGTATCTCCCAGCCAGTCTTAGGCACTGCAGATCCCACGGAAGCATGCCGGCAATGACCTGCATTGCCTCCATGGAGACTGTCCTGCATATTCTAGGGCTGGCATACAGTACTCTCCTCTGGCACCTATTTATTTTATCACGCATTCCCTTCAATCTCATCGCTTCCTGCCACGCACTAGCTCCATACATCACCACTGCTTCAATCAGCCCTTTCACAATTACATGCACTATCCTCTTCTTCAATCTCCAATCTTTCCTTAACACCCTACGCAACTTACCAACTAGTTTCTCCACTTTAGGCCTCATCTTCTGTACGTGGATCTTAAAATCCATCCTTTCTGACATCCATACACCTAAGTACTTTAAACTTTGTACAAATTTTAACCTTCCGACCCCCACTTCATTCATATATACATGCACTCTTCTGTTCGCCATAGATAATCCTCCACTCATCATCATACATACCGTTTTCTCTTGACATACACTTACCCCTGCACGTAAACCCCATTCATACACTATTCTCATGTACTCTGCCGCTTTATTTTCCAAATCTTCTCTCGTATTTGCCCGAACAATTATGACAATGTCATCTGCATACGCTATTGCTTCTACATCCGCCTCTTCTAGCTGATTCAGAAGCTCATTTGCCCCAAGGTTTCATAGGGGGGGACCCCCGATAGAACCCTGTAGGCACCCTCTCTGCACATTCTTGGAGACATAGTCTGTTCCATTGTACATATGGACCACTCGATCCTTGCAGTAGTCGCGCCACATGACCATATCTACATTCGACGTTCCAGCCTCCCTCAGTTTACTCAACACATACCGCCATAAAATAAAATCAAATGCTCCCTTAAAATCAGTGAATATACCCACAGCATACCTATATACATTTCTATTTACAATAATTTTAAGACGCTCTATAGCATCCTCAGTGCACCTCCTCTCTACGAACCCATACTGCCGCTCATTCCATTTGTCACGCATGCACCACATTAAGCGCCCAACCATCATTCTTTCGAGGACTTTACCCAGGCCGCTCAACAGGCTAATGGGCCTGTACGATCTGGGGTTAGTGAGGTCTTTATCCTTACTTTTCAGCAGGGTTATGACCCACGTGCTTTTCCTATGCACGCGGAAGATCCCTTCCCACAGGCAACCATCGTACATTGACTTAACAAAGGGTCTAATCGCTCTCCATGCGCTCCTTATCATTCTGTTCGAAATTCCATCTATCCCTGGGGATTTCCCCACGCTCATCCTTCTAACAGCTTCCTTCAACTCATCCAAACGGAATTCATGCTCTCCCATATCGGGGCCGGGAACTATATCGTTGGCTTCCTCATCGATTGGAATGCCGTCGTCAGGAGGAAAAAACTCATCCATAAGTACTGTTGCAGTCTCTCTCCAAGTTCTTGTCCACTCATTTCCAATTTTCAATGTGCTGACGCTCGCTCCGCCGTTCTTTTCCATACAAATCTTATATACTCTTCCCCATGCATCACCGTTCCTTTCTCTCCTGACGAACTCCTTCCAATTCTTTTCCTTCGCCTCTTTCATCATGTTCCTATATACTTTTGTGCACTCTTTCCACTCGGTCCATTTTACACGTTCAGGATCCCCAGATCTCTTCCTTTCCTTCTGATAAGCCCTTCTCAGCGCCCTAACTTCCCTCCTCTTATTCTCCAGATCTACCTTCCACCAGGCTAGTCCCTTACTCTTTCTGGAATCCTTCACCCTCCTCATACACAGGTCATTAGCCTTCTCAATCCATTCGTGCATAAGTCTAACCCTTCGCCTCGCGTCCAAATTGACATAAGCGTCATACCCTAGGTCGGTCGCAAACGAATCCAAATAGCATTCATATTTTTCCAGTCACACTCCCTTTCGTACCATTTCTTACATTCATCTCCAGGTATAGCCATCTCCAACTGATCCTTAAATATTCTGATCGTGATCACATTATGGTCGCTCACATTCCACTCATCAGATAGATTCCATTAAAAATTATAGGACCCGCCCCTAGATATTGTGACGTCAATATCACTCTCACCGTTCGGCCCACTAAATGTGAAGGTGGGCGATGGCTTATTCAGCACGTTTACCCCTTTTCTAATCATCCACTCTTCCAACAACTCACCCCTAAGCTTGCTATAGTAATTCCGCGCACTGTTTTTGCTGAACCAGGATCTCGAAGTAGCGTTAGCATCCATCCCTATAATTACACACTTCCCTCCTGCAACTTCAAACACTTTATCCATATAATTTACGGCCTCATCCGCTCTCTCATTCACACCACAATATAAAGATACTAAATACACTTTACCTAACTCGCCCTTCAGCCCCACACACACTCCATCCTTAAACTCACATTCCTGAACCAGCATACATTCATACGCATCACCAAGTACTAGCACACATGCACGCTCAGATTCACTAAGGAATCTCCTGATGCCCATCGGCACTCCGCATACCCTTCCTCTGTGCACATACGGTTCCTGAAGGAGGGCAACGTCGATACTCTCCTGTAGGAGGTACTGACCAAGGTCGCACATAACTACATACGCATGCATACAATTTAATTGGAGCACATTCATTCCTACACAATATGCTGTACGTCTAGCCGCCATCGAAACGCTTTCTATATAGCTCCAATCTCCAGACATACTCTGGGCATATAGGCGATCTCACCGAATGCTCAGAGGGACGCCCACGCGCACGACAATTTCTACAATCCTCCTTATCTGTACAAGATACCGCCTTATGTCCTGGTCTTCCACAGTTGTAGCACAACAACTCATTTCTACAATCCTTCCACCTATGTCCATATTCCATACAATTAAAACACCTCTGAATCATCTCCCAGGGACGAAGCCTGTACGAGCTCCAACCCACGTAAACCCTTCCCTCGTTAACCATCTTTACCTTGCATATATAGGGCATTTGGACAATCACACGTCCATTCCTGTCATCTGCCCTTGCCAACCTTTTAATAACCCGCACTTGCTTTACAAACGCATCTCTGTCAATGGTACCATTCAAACTCTTTTCAAACATCCCATTCAGCAAACGATCATCCGTGAGATCGTTAGGGACGTCATAGATGACAACCCGAGGATCCAGACGCTTGGGCTTTTCAGCCCTGAGACCAGCCTCATGAAGGCCAGTATTCTGGGCTAGGAGCCCGCGATCAGCCTCACTAGGAGTCTCCACCACGACACCACCACTCCTCACCGGTCTTAGTACATTCACTCGAACGTTTTCACCAGCATGTATAACCTCATTCATACGTTGCCTGACCTCCGCTGGGGTCAGGTCTTCGTTGGCACCCTTTACTATTAATGCATACGATTTCCTCCTAGTATCGACATCTTTCGTGCTCTCATGCGTCACATTCACATACTCTTTCACCGTTTCTGTCAATCCATCAACGTGAGAACATACATTGTCCACCTTCCGGCCTACACACTCAATCCCGTCACACAAGTTCTGCATTTCGTCGCATACTTCGTCATGAGCCTTAAGCCTACTACGCAGTCTTACGTTCTCAAGCATAAGACGCTGGATGATGCCCTCATACTGGGCGGTGCATCCCAACGCCTTATCTGCAATGTATCATGGAACCTTATTCACATCACTCAGTAAAATATCACGTAAATTAGTAGTGACCTTTTGCATCTCCGGCAATGGGTCGTAAGCCCTTTCCCGATCTACTCTACTTGCACTCATTTTATCAGTCTTACCCGTACTCTTCTTAGTCATTTCTGCTGTTTTGCGTACTTCTTCATCTGGTGTCTCCTTCTTTATTTTCCTAATCATATCCTGAACATTCTCACACACTACATAGAGATCCTTCCTACCTCCGTTAGTCCAATCCTGCCCGCAGACCTCACTTCTCATAGTACCATCCTTGTTCAGAATTCCATGCTCCACTTCCATATCTGCATCCTGCTCTAAAGAGTCTATCAACCTCGGGGTGAGCTGCCCACCCCTACCCTCCGCTTTGCCGAGAGGAGACCTTGAACGGGGGCTCTCACCTCTCTTGTTCTTTTTACCCTTCCCTTTACCTGTATCGCCTCTTTCCTTGTCTTTCAGTCTCGAGTTTCTTTGCGCCACCGTCTCATCATCCGAGGCTGATGAGCTCAGTCTCCTCTTCCTCTCATCATCTTTCGTTCCAACACATCCACTTTCAGATGCCTCTTTTTTCTCCCTCTCCCTATCTTTCTTCTTTTCCTTCTTCTTTTCAACCCTTTGAGGGGTGCCAAGGGTGGGAAACCCTTATCTTCAGCGTGCACCTTTTGATCGTGTTGCTTATTTTGTGACATTTTCATGGTTTATTAAAGGGGTTTTTTGTTTTGGATATCAACAGGCGGGTTGGGCAAGTCTCCACTTCTCACTCCCCCGCAGCCCGGCTCCGGGGAGATTGGCTTAGGCCCGCGGGTTGTGGCCTCGACGAGGCAACACGCCGCCCCCTCACGTTTCCCACCCGGGTGCCACCCGGAACGCTCGGGTGTTCAGCGCTTTTAACACGTGTTACAAAGCTCAGCCCACCCATGTGGCTAGTACAGGTCGGGACCCCCGCTACCACGCGGCCCAGGCGTGCACCACCCCCCTATCCGAAAGGGGGGCGCCTGGTTTTCTCGCTGTACCCTTAACGCAAAAAAAAAGAAATTGGGGGGGTGAACCCCCAGCTCGGATACCCCGGGTGCGCCAGACCCGTAGACCAAGCAACCACCGAGGCGGCGACTTGGTCCCCCTGGGGGGTCTATCATTGAAAAAAGGCCAAAAACAATTTCGAGAAAATCGAAAATTCGAAATAAAACAAAAACGAATCGGCCCAACCAAAAAACGGATTTTTGACCCGCCATCACACAAAAAAAACAAAAAGAATGAGACCTGTCCGGTTAAAATCGATCGAGTAGAAGCTGAGATCCAGGCGTACACACACACACACACACACTCATACACGCACACAAACACACACACACACACACACACACACACACATCCATACAGACATTTTTCAAAAATCATGTATTTTGGTTCCTAACACCTCGAATATCAATTATAACATGTTTTTACAACAACTCCAAAAATTACTATCACAAAGCTTCCTCTAGGAGGAAGCAATTACGTACTGAATGTTATCAAGGTTTGAGGGATCATGTTATAAATAGTGCATTAAATATATCAGAAAATTTTGAAAAAAAAAGAAAGACTAGAAAATATTTTTGTACTACCAGCAACTTATATAGGTAGTCCTAGATATATGCAGCAACATTATCAAGATGCAATGGCAATAGTAAGAAATATTGGTCGACCTGATTTATTTATAACTATGACGTGTAATCCTAAGTGGAAAGAAATAAAAAATGTATTAACAACATTTCCTATCGGAACTACGCCCAATGATATACCAAATATTACAATTAGATTATTTTATACAAAGTTTAAGTGTTTACTCAATGATATAGAAAACCATCAAATTTTTGGAAATGCTTTAGCTTATGTGTATACTATTGAATTTCAGAAAATAGGATTACCGCATGCACATCTTGTAGTAACATTAGATCATAAAAATAAGTTAATGACATCAGAAGCTATTAATAAACATATTTCTGCTGAGATACCTTCTAATAATGATATAAAATTACAAAAATTAGTTATAAAACATAGGTTACATGGACCACATAGAGAAAATTCTCGTGTTACGATAAATGTAAAGACGCTTGTAAAAAAAAATTTCCTAAACCTTTTCAATCGTCAACAACATTTAAAAAAAATGTTTATCCTTAATATAAACGAACAAATAATTCTTCTGATAATTACACATATCGACTTAAAAGAAGTAAAAAAATTATTCCAGTAGATAATTCAGTGGTAGTTCCTTACAATAAATTTTTATGAGAAAAATATAAATGTCATATTAATGTTGAATATTGTGCTTCAATTTAAAGCATCAAATACATTTTTGATTATATCCATAAAAGTAGTGATAGAGCTTTTTGTACATTAAAAAAAATGATGACAAAAGAAATGGAATATATGATGAAATTACTGAATATATTGATGGCCGGTACTTGAGCCCAATGGAAGCAGCATGGCGGTTACAAAAATTTCCCTTATGTGGAAGGAGTCATGCTGTTATCCATTTAGCAGTTCATACAGAAAATCAACAAAAAATTGTTTTTGAAGAAAATTATGAAATAGATGCTCTTGATAATTGGAAAACAACTTTAACAGTGTGGATTGACTTGAATAAAAATGATAAATTTGCAAATAATATAAAATACGTTAATATACCGCATTATTATATATTTAACGCAAAAAAAGTTTGGGTAAAACCTGAACGTGAACAAAAACGTTATGCTATTGGACGTTTAAATATAGTATCTCCAAAAGATTCTGAAAGATTCGCTTTAAAATTAATATTAAGTCGTATAAAAGGCGCTACATCCTTTAAAGATTTACGTACCTATAAAAATGTAATGTATAATACTTATAAAGAAGCTGCGACTGCAATGGATTTAATAGAAAACGATTTACAAATTTAAAAAATTTTTGAAAAAGCATGTCATATCATGTTACCTTGTCAATTACGTAAATTTGTTACTTCGTTTCTACTAACAGAAAATATTCAAGCCAATATTATTTGGGAAAATTTAAAAAAATACTTTCGTGACGATTTTCATGAAAATAAAGATAACTTAGCTTTATATCATATAAATAAATTATTATTGTTGGAAGATTTA
Source organism: Torymus aiolomorphi (assembly GCA_036365515.1). Taxonomy (NCBI): domain Eukaryota; kingdom Metazoa; phylum Arthropoda; class Insecta; order Hymenoptera; family Torymidae; genus Torymus; species Torymus aiolomorphi. Next base: position 218,736,154 of record CM070874.1, read on the forward strand.
TCTTGTACAGATTTTGGATTACTTGGAACTGATCCCATCATAAATGATATAAAAAACCGCTGCCAATTCATTGGCCCGTAGCTTCCTCAACCGTAATTGGTTGATTCCTTTATTTATTTTTTAATATCAAAATTTATAATTTTTTAAAAAATTTATTGCATAATTATAATTAAATTCATGTATGAATATTAAAAAATGTTAATTTTTAAATTTATTTATTTATTTATTATTTATTTATATCAAATTTATATAAATTTTGAGCTGATAAATAAAGTTATCATTTGAAATAGAAGTAAAATATCTATATTTTATAATAAAACAAATAGCTATCACGGTTGTTTTGTTATTAACAAAAACGTGTTTTTTTATATTATATTTCATAATTCATATTTTAAAAAAAAAAGAAAATTTATAGCTATCATTGTTCTTTTGTTATTAACAAAAACGTGTTTTTTTAAAAAGTTCATAACTCACAAATAAATTATAATAATGCAGAATATAATGCATTCATAATGCATAATTCATAATTATAATAGATTATAATAGAATTAATTTTTAAACATTTTAATTAATTTTGTTACACATCATTGGAGTTATGATTTAAAAAAAAAAAACACATTTTTGTTTTTGATGATAAGTAATGAACCGTCATAGATAGAAAATTAATTTTTTTAGAAAATATAGGTATTTTAATTCTCTTTCGAATTCCACCCACCCCATTCAGATACATAGAGCCGTTCTCGAGAAATTACGATTTTAAAAAAATGTCAAAAAATTTTTAACCTCAAATATCTCTGAAATTTATGGACCAATCATTTTGCCCAAAGAACTTGACCGAGAGCTATAAAAAATCTACCTCTAAAAGGATTTTGGAGGCCATTAAGTCAATTTTACTCTTGTAATCGTTGGACATACAAACCTGATTTTTTTCATTTTTCAATTTTTTACTCAAAATCTAGCCTACAGAATGTATTCAAATTTTAGCAGATTATAGCTATTTATATTCTGTATTATCGTGATTTTTGTCAAAAAAATTGACCGTTAAGTTTAGGAGTTATAAGCTTCTAAAAGAAATCGCGTTTTTGTTAATAACAAAAGAACCGTGATAGCTAGAAACTTTTTTTTTAGAAAATATAGGTATTTTAATTCTCTTTCGAACGCTACCCATCAGATTCGAATAACTCGATCCTATCATTAAAAAAAATCAAAAAACAGTTTTGAGAAAATCGAAAATTTGAAAAAAAAACAAAAACGCATCGCCCCAATCAAAAAACGGATGTTTCACCCGCCATCACGCAAAAAAAAAACAAAAAAATGAGACCTGTCCGATCAAAATCGACCGAGTAGAAGCTGAGATCCAGGCGTATACACACACACACATACACACACACACACACACATCCATACAGACATTTTTCAAAAACCATGTATTTTGATTCCTAACACCTTGGAACACAAACATGTTTTTACAACAACTCAAAAATTTACTATCACAAAGCTTCCTCTAGGGGGAAGCAAAAAAAAAATGTTTTTAGGGGTGAACTTTAAGGGTGGTTTTCACCCCCAGATGTCTTTCTCCACAGATAAAAAAAAATACGTGTCAAATATTTTTCGATACTCTAACCAGTTGCAAAGTTTCATGAAAATCGGATTCAGACACTAACAAAAGGGTGATTAATTAAATTAGGGGTAATTCACCTCGTCAACGTGTTTTTATTTTTAAATCTTGAAACAGGTCAACTATAATTTTCAATTTTTTTTATAACATGGCATTTTTCAATCAAATTTAGCTCATTATAACATTTTTATATCAAAAATACAAGGGAAAATATCATATTTACCCTTATAAAAAATAGGGGATGCAACCCCCAGCTTTAAAACTCTGCCGAAAAACTCGACTTTTCATAGGAAACAAATAGGTGTTGGTTTCATTAAAAAATTCCGATTCCATCTTGAGATATTAAAAAAAAAGGTTTTTGGGGTGAACTTTAATGGCGGTTTTCACCCCTTAGATATGTTTTTCCGCAGATAAAAAAAAAAATATGTGTCGAATATTTTTTAACATTCTACTCATATGCGAAGTTTGATGAAAATCGGAGGCGGACACGAAGTATCCTTTCCTTGTAAGAATACAAAAAAAATGTTTATTTTACAAAGAAATATTAGGATTTTGAATGGATTTTTCGTGATTTTCTTAGATTTCTGCAATTTCGGAAACGTTTATGTAATGTTCATGGAATGTAGGGCATTTGAGGGAAATAGATATTGATAGGTAATTTAAATGACTACAAAATAAAAAAAATTTTTTCATTTTATAAAGAAATGTTGGGAATTTGTATGGATTTTTCGTAATTTTCTACGATTTCTGCAATTTCGGGAACGTTTATGCAATTTCATGAAATGTAGAGCATTTGAGAGAAACGGGTATTGATAGGTAATCTAATTACCTACAAGAATCTGTTCCTAGAAATATTTTTCAACGATTCAGAAATTGAATCAGCACTTTTTCCGGTTTTTTCCGTTAACCAGCCCACTGTGCGACGCTGCCGCGGGTCACGAGTCACTCTGTCTCCAGCCCGCGTCGAGAATGGTTATTCTTCTATATCATTAGTTCTAAGTTTATCAATAAACTATATTATTCTATCCAATCGGTGTGTCCTTTATTTAACAATAATCAAATCTATCTAATTTTCCTACTCAACGTGCAAGTTGGCCTTCAAGTTCTCTAAAAGATAATAACCATGTTAACGAAGCATGGTCAGTTCTAATAAAAAATTGTTTTCCTAGTAAATATCGACGGAAATGTTCAGAAGATACTATTACTGCTAGAAGTTCACGACGAGTAGCACAATAGTTTTTCTCTGCTTTACTTAAAGTACGACTAAAATAACCTATAACCCTTTCTAAATTATCTTGTATTTGTGAAAGAACTACTCCTATTCCGTCACCGGAGGCATCTGTATCTAAAATGAATGGAAGATCTAAATGAGGAAAAGCTAAAATTGGGGGGGGGGGGGGAGAAGTAAGGAATTCTTTCAATTTTAAAAATACTGTCTGACATTCATCTGACCAATGAAATTTAGTTGCTTTTTCACTTAGTCTGTGTAAAGGCTTTGCAATGGAATAAAAACCTTTTATATATATTCTATAATAAGAACAAAAACTAACGTAACTTCTAACATTCTTCTTGCTTGTTTGAGTGAACCAGTTGATGACAGCTTCGATTTTTTTCAGATCTGTTGTAATTCCTTTTTCTGAAACGATGTGACCCAAATACTCTGTTTCACGTTTAAAGAAATGACATTTTATCTTATTGAGTCGCAATTTTGCATCTCACAATTTTGTCAAAATTGGTTCTAAATTGGTCAGCATTTTTTCAAATATTTTTCCCATTACCATGATATCATCAAGAAAAATTAAGCAAATTGTATCCAAGTATTCTTTAAGAAGTTGTTCCATCAATCGTTGAAAAGTGGCAGGTGCCACTTTTCAACACACAATCCGAATGGCATGACTGTATACTGCCATAAACCTTTTCCAACAGAAAATGCTGTTTTTTCTCTGTCTTCTGTACGAATTTTAATTTGCCAATAACCACTTTCAAGATCCAGTGTAGAAGACCAAGATTTACCAGCCAATCTATCAAGTGTATCATCAATTCTTGGTAAAGGGTATGAGTCTTTAATAGTTACAGCATTTAATCTGCGATAGTCGTTACAAAATGTAGTAGATCCATCTTTCTTTTATTTCGTAACTACTGGCGAACACCATGAACTTGAAGATTCTTCGATTACACTTTATTCTTTTATTTCTAAAATTAATTTGTCAACTTCATCTTGCAAATGTAAAGAAACACTTCGTAATGGTTGTTTTATTGGTCGGAGATCGTTAAGTTCAATTGTGTGTTGAATTAAGTCACATTTTTCGATGACATTTGTGTCATCAAAAATGTCTTCAAATTTAATTAATAATTGGGCAATTTTCTCCTTTTGTGTCGAATCAAGTCCAATTGAATTTTTGTCGAAGACTTCTTTTAGTGTTTCAGGAATGTTATCTTCTGGATTAACGATTCTTGCACATACTTAAAAATCTGTAATACTGTTGATTGAACTTGGTGCATCAACATAAAGTTTATAAATTAAATTTGAAACACCAACTTTATCTAAAAGGTCATTAAAAAGTATGCAATCATCAGTTATGTTTCCTACAAATACAATTGTATCGACAGAATATTTTCCTATATGAATTTTGACTGATGTTTTAAACATTACAGGAACCTTTTCTCCAGTAGGGTCAAAGTTCAGTATTAATAGGAATTCGTATATTTTAAGATTTTATAAATTTTAAATTTACAATAGTTACATCTGATCCTGAATCTATTTTAAAATTGCAAAATTTATCATTCACAAAACCTTTAAGGTAAAATCTATTTGAATTCCCATTAATTCTTCCAACATTAAAATCAGAAAAACGAGAAAATTGTTTATTTGAATTTGTAGGAGCTTTGTCGCAATTTGTTGAACTCGCTCCCTTAAGTTCAACATAACCTAGTTTTCCTGTATATTTAATTGATTCGGATAATATATTCTAATATGTCCTTTCCTTCCACATTGCCAGCATTCTATTTTTCTAAAATCTGTTTGCTTATTTCTATTAAAAACTTTTTTGATCTTGATTTTTCTTCATGTTTGAGCTTGTGTCCTGTGTATTTTGAATAACTCGAAGATCTTGTCTAGAATTTTGAGTATTCAGAAATACATTATTTGTTCGGGCAAAATGTATCTTATTTTGATCACGAATAACTTTTATCTCCATAGCTCGTGCAAGAACAATTTTCATTGAAGTGATTTTTTCTAATTGAAGAATTTCCTTAATTGATGTGTCAAATATTGCTACAATAAATTGAGCACATGAAATGTTATCTTGAGTCTCTACGGAGCACTCAGGATATGTCAAGGCTGCTAATTTTTCGAGGTCATTTGCAACTGTTGGAAAATCTTCAGCAGGCTTCTGTCTTCTATTTTGGAATTGATACGTTGGTGATAAATGTTTGTCACCAAAACGTAATTCAAGTTTCGACATTAATTTTTCAAAATCCAAATCTTCATTATTTGACAAAACTGTTCTTGCTTTTCCACGCAAATCGGCAGCGAGTGCGATCATCTTTTGATTTTCATCCCAACTATTTGCTCTAGCTATCAGATTAAAGTGATTCAAAAATTCTCGTAGAGACGTCATCCCATCATAGATATCTGGTTTTAATTTATATCCTAACCCTGCTGAAAGTCTTGATGTATTTAAACCTATTTCAATATGTGAATCTACTCTACCTGGAAATTAGAGGTTAAAGTATTTGTTTCTAAACCTAGCCCTGGTTGAATCAAGTTAGTACCACTACTTGCTATTTCCTGTACTAATTGTCTTAATGTATGTGAGTTAGATGAGCTATGTGTATGTATGTGTATTTTTTAATTGACTTAGCTCGTTTTGGAGGTCCCTGATTTTTTGTAACAGCGTCAGTCGTTCAGCTTCTTGTTTTTCGTTAAGCCGCCGTTGTTCCATCAATTCTTTATTACTAACTTTAAGAGTGACTGAGAACTGTATTTCTTCTTCGCTTCTCTCTTGTAGTCGGGTCTCGAGATCTCTATTTTCTTGGAGAGCAGATTCCAATTTCTGTTGAAGGTGTAAATTTTCTCCACGAATAGCATCAAGTTCTTCATTTTTCGAAGATAATTCTTGTAGTTCTAACTGGAGACTGGGCTAAGTATCTGTTTGTGTTGAAATCTCATTATTTTGAGGTGATGCTGATCTTGTTCTTATTGGAGATCGAATCATGATGAGGTTGTGTAGTCATAAAAACTTTCTTCAATATTATTTCACGTAATGAAAATATCCCGGAGGGCCGCCAAAATGTTAGATCCGGGTTCGGGTAATAAATAAGTATGTAACACACGATTACAAAAATACGTTGAAACTTTATTTTACTTCAACCCAACCGTCAAGGTCAAACTCAAAATCAAAACTGAACTATTTACAAACAATAAAACAACAGCTGCTTCGCCGTTGTTATGTGCGGCGGTTCACAATGTTCGAACCGCGCACATGTTCGATTTGCCGATTATAACAATATTATAGACTTAATATTATCCGATCGGGCCGACAAAAATATGGGTAGATAGGAAATTTCAAGACCTTTCAGAAAATGGGCATACTTCCGGACGATACCCAAACCCAGAGAAAATTATTTTCTATTTTTCCATATTTTTAGGCACGACCGCTACACGGGAGAGCCTTATATTTTCACCAGAGTGAAAATTGTAACTTCTCGAAAACTAGCAATTTACTTTATATAAACTATTTTTCTCCCAGAAATAGTTCATTTTGAGCGTTTTCAATACTGTATGTATGTATGTACGTTCGAATGTAATCAAGTTTATGGATTATCTCAGCGAATTTTCGACCAATTTCTCGGAATTGCGGGAAAATACTCCTCTAAGTATACCTAAGTGCTGGTTCTCTAACGAGAAAGATTGGTCAAAAATTTTCAAAATGCGGGCACAAAGAAAAAAACCGCTGCCAATACATTGGCACTTAGCTGCTTCCTCAAAATAATGTATTTATTCATTTTTTAAAAATTTTTTATAACAATAATTAAAGTCACCAATCAAGTCAATCAGTCAAGAGACTTTCCTAAAAGGTTACATCAAAAATACTGTCATATTCTGCAAGTAAAATGCAAACTTTTTCCCAATCAATGTTCTATACAAAAAATTTCGATATTTTGAGTAAAAAATAAAGATAATCTTTTGAAATTTCAACCAAATATATTCTTCAATGAGTATAATAAGTGGTTAGAACTTGATCGCGCTGTAAATTACCCTCAATAAAAAACAAAAGCAAGTGAACAACATGCACGCATAGCACGTGTTATTACCATTTTCTAGTATAGATATATCCAAAAAATTACGATTTGAAAAGAAGGCTAAATCAGTTTTAACCTCTAATATCTCTGAAACTCATAGACGAATTCTTTTCCTCTAAAAACGCCTATAATAAATAATATACACTCTACATCTCCGCCAAATTAAAAAAAAATGAAAACAAGTTTTCTCTAGTTATCAAGCGGCAAATAAAATAACTTTGTAACATAGGAAAATTTTGAATATCAAAAAGTAATCGTACGATCTTCATGAAAATTCACATACATAATATCTATATCACATACAAAATTGTCTAGAAATCTGTAGCTGATTCATAGAACCGTTCTCGAGAAATTACGATTTAAAAAAAGTTTAAAAAATTTTAACCTCAAATATCTCTGAAATTTATGGACCAATTATTTTGCCCAAAGAACTCGACCAAGAGCTATACAAAATCTACCTCCACAAGGAATTTTGAAGAAATTACGACGATTTTCCCGCCGGAATCGTTGGCCATACAAAACTCATTTTTTTCATTTTTCATGTTTTACATATTTGTTAATAACCAAAGAACCGTGATAGCTAAAAACTTTTTTTCTTATAGAAAATATAGGTATTTTAATTCTCTTTTAAATGCTACCTATCCCATTCTGATACATACAGCAGTTCTCGAGAAATTACGATTCGAATAAGAGGTTATAAAAATTTTAACCTCAAAAATCTCTGAAATTTATGAACCAATCGTCTATCCCAAAGAGAGGTGCAGGTGGCAACCAAAAATCTACCACTGCAAGGAATTTTGAAGCGATTAACACAATTTTACTCCCGTAAATTGTCGCCACCCAAAACATGTTTTCTTCATTTTTTTTAATTTTCTTCTCAATAACTAACCAACAGAATGGATTCAATTTTATACAGATTATAGCTATTTATAATCTCCATTCTCATAATTTTTCCAAAGAAATTGACCATTTAGTTTGGGAGTTATAAGCATTTAAAAAAAACACGTTTTTGTTAATAACAAAATAACCGTGATAGCTAGAGAATTTTTTTTTTTTAAATATAGGTTTTTTTATGATCTTTCGAACGTTATCCATCCGGTTATAAACTTTAAATCCAATCATTAAAAAAAATCAAAAATAAATTTTGCGAAAATGAAAAATTCGACATAAAACAAAAACGAATCAGTTAGTCGTACAAAATTATTTCTTTCTCGAATTCGGAAGCAAAAAACAAAAAAGATGAGACCTGTCCGGTTAAAATCGACCGCGTAGATCCGAAAATAAAGCGGTATACATACACACACACACACACACACACGCACATACATCCATACAGCCATTTTCTAAAATCATGTGACACATACTTCTAACACCTTTATTCATGTTTCTAGAGCAACTTAAAGAAAATTATAATTTTACTATTACAAAGCTTCCTCTATGAGGAAGCAATTGCAAAAAATTGATTTTCAAGCCTTATATATAGAAAAATTAATTTTAAGCTAATATGTACCGGTTTATCTGCTAAAACTAATTAAAATACACATTTTTTCTGTTGTATACTTTTCTCTACGAGCAATATTTGTCTAAGATAACTGCGAAAAACGTTAAAAAAATTTTAAAAATGGACGATTTTCGGCTGTAACTTGACAGGATTTGATTTTACACAAAAATGTTAAATACAAAAGTTGTAGATAACATTGAAATAAAACTTTTTCTCTTTAATATTTTTGTCTAAAATCAATTCCTGACGAGTTAAGCTTATAAAAACGATTTTAAACGCTAACATATACATGAAATGGAGGATTTTCGGCTGTAACTTGACAGGATTTGATTTACACAAAAATGTTGAATACAAAAGTTGTAGATAATATTGAAATAAAACTTTTCTCTTTAACATTTTTGTCTAAAATCAATTCTTTGCGAGTTAAGCTTATAAAAACGATTTTTAACGCCAAAATGTACATGAAATGGACGATTTTCGGCTGTAACTTGACAGGATTTAATTTTACACAAAAATGTTGAATACAAAAGTTGTAGATAATATTGAAATAAAACGTTTTCCGCTTTAACAGTTTTGTCTAAAACAAATTCCTGACGAGTTAAGCTTATAAAAACGATTTTAAACGCCAAAATATACATAAAATAGACGATTTTTGCTTATCGTACAAAGAATTGATTTCCAATAGAACTCTTAAATACAAAGAATATAGATATCGTTTAAATTCCTATAAAAAAAACTAAAAGAATAACTAACGAAAGCTGTTACATAAAAGCTGTCAAAACTTACAATTTCTCGTCAATGATCTAGAGAACTTAGTATGTAATAAAATCAAAATTGGAAAAATGTTTAAAAATTCGGTTGTTAAAAATCTCTAATTATGTTATCTTACTCTTTTGATAACAAATAGAAATTTCATATAAACTTACACAGCTTAACTTGTTAATTATGTTCACAGAACCTAAGCGATTGAACTAAGAGAATCAAAATTGTTTAATATTATAAAAGTACATGTTAAAGTAATATTACATTACGCAAAAAAATAGTGTAATGTATGTCTTATAGATTTTATAATATAGTAAAGTTCAATGTATAAAGAATGCAATATTGACTTTGTCAGTCTCACAGTGTGCTGGAAAACTATTAAATAGGCAAGTGTCACATCATAAAAGTCTGCGAATTACATAAGGATGTATTTTAAAACAATAGATATCCTGAAATGAGTTCGTATACCCTGATTAAACTCAGAAATTAACTAGATGAGCTAATATGACCAGAGACAACTGCCTACCCGTATCCCATTTAACCACACACACAGAACTTTTATGTTATCTCCCAATTCCTAATTATCTATCCCCTCACATTCTAAAGCACTAACGCTTGAAGATCACTGATAGAGCTGGAGAAGCTGCAAAATGAGGCTGGATGGCCCAGGCCGGGCACTACTCCTAGGATGACAGTCTGCTCAGAATCATCTAATAGCCATCTGGGAGGAAAATACTGGTAGGGACTGTCATGTGTGTCTCAATCTCAAGGACTGCCTCACAGTAGGGATGAACAAAATACATGAACAGATCAGCCACTGATATGAGAGACAAGCGAGAAGAGTTGAGCACCTAGAAACCATATATGAAGCGTTTCACGTCAAATGTCCCAGCGCGGCGCGCGAGCGCCAAATCGTGCTATATCTAGCTCATGTTTACGATATTAAAACGTACTTAAATAAATTTTGTGATAAGCATTTCCGACGTACTTTTTCCTCAGCTTTCCAATGGTGTAGGCAGTTTTCCCGAAATTTTCCATTTTCGCCTTCAAAAAGTACAAAATGTGTTATATCTTAAATAGTGTATTTTTAATATTTTTTTGACCCTCTAGATCGAAAGCTGAGCATTTTTTACGTAGGAAAGGATAGTTTCCAAAGAGTGCCCGAAAGGTTTTCTGCGAGAAATAGAATGCGAAAGAGTAGATGCACCGCCTTTCCGGCGCGCAGGACTACGCGGTACAGCGCGCGGGCTGCGCTCGCCTCGTTGCCTAATAATAATCTTTTATAATCTTTAATTCTTTACCTGTTTTTTTTTTATTCTTGAATAACGCATGGAGTAATATTTTATTAATTATTTCATAAAAAAATAAAATTTCAAAATTAACAGCAATATGTGCAAACTCTTGAACTAACGTTTGTTTTTCAGTGTAGATAATTTTTTTGTTTTTTTTACGTGCTATATCTCGAAAAGTATATTTTTAGTATTTTGTTTTACCCATAATATTGAAAGCTATCCTTTTTTTAGGTAGGAAAGGATATTTCCCAAAAAGTGTCCAAGATGTTTTATGCTATGCAAATAAAACGCGAAAGATTATATGCACGGCAGGGCGAAAGCATATTCTACGCTACGCGCTGTACAGCGCGGTTTGCCGTGCGACACGGAGTCATTTATTTTTCATTCGGTAGGTGGCGTCCACACTTTTTACTTTGTATGCAAATTGTCACGTCAAAAGTATATAATTACCATAACTTTTTATCTTTATCCTCCTCGAATTTTTTCGAATTTGTCGTTGATAGCAAAGAAAAAGCTTGCCATTTCTGTTATAAACGATTAAAATGGATTCACATTGGAAATTGAAATGTATAAATCCTTTAAATAAAAATGATCACTCTGCATCTAAGAATTTGACTGATTTTCCAAGACTTTTAAGAAGTGCATTTCCTTTAGTACCTGAAAATGCTAAAATATGTTTAACCTGTCGATGCCAAATTTATAATCAGAAATGAAATTTACCTGAAACTGATGCTAAAAAAGCTAAAATAGTGTGCGATGATAAATATCATAAAGCTGGTGTTACAGTGGTAACGTCTGATTGTCTTCTCGACCACCTACGTTGAATCCTCTTAACATCTGCTTTAAAAGAAAAGGGAAAATATATCTTTCTTCCAAACAGTCCAAAAGATTTCTCGTATTCGAAACATTGGTCCGCACAAAGTAACGGTCAGATTTTATGTCATGCAGATGCAAGACACTGCATTCCGATCCTTTCCCACGAAATAAGATAAAAAAAAGCATAACACCATGCAACTGGAAACTTTCATCAAGAGTGAAAGCATTTCCTCCTATGTGAAAAAAAAGGGAATGATTTTACGACCTTACCCCGAAAGGCAGGCCACCTCAGCTGTGCACATGCGCGCCTACGCGTCGCCAAAAAGCCATAAAATTTCGACCGTTACAACTTCCTTCGACTTTACATATAGCTAATTTTATTTTTACATTTTCACTTGTAGTTATTAACTTATGTTAATTTAAATTTTTCTGATTACGCTGATCTAAATTTTACGATAATAGGCCTGGTAGAAGTAAAGATAATTAAATAAAACACCTCACAACAACTTCATTTTAGTAATAAATAATAAACAAACTCATAAATAAAATGAAAAATAGGAATATAATGATATTTGTGTACTTTAATTAAAATCTTTGTAAAACCACGTTACACACTCTTTTACATATACTATTTATAAAAGTTTACTAAAATATATGCTGTAATGTAGGATTCTAGCTTATTCGTGAATATATTAATAACGTGGGATTCTGGTTATGGTGAATACCTTTTCAATACTCAAAGCAGAACAACCAAACATTACTTAAAATAATAAAGAAGATTTATTAACGGCCGAATCCATCTCAAATCAGACAGCCCGCGTATGCCTATTTCACCTATCATGTTGAAATAAAAATATTTATGTTCTACTCGAAAAAATATTTTACACGTGTTTTTTTATTTTTTTGTTTCATCAAAATTTCATGCGTTCAGCGATGCCGAAAAATTCCGAGAAAATTCTTTCATTGAGAAAAAAAATTTTCAATGTGATTTTCAGACTGCTATTGTTTCAGCAGTTTTTCGAGCTTTTAAACGTGTAACACACAATTTCACTCAGTTTTGAGCCCTCTTTAACGGCCTTAATGTCATTTTCAAAAAAAATAAAAAATCCACGAGCTATGCACTTTTTACTGAAAAATTCATTTTTAGGGAAGTGCCTTTTTCTCGAAAACCCCATGTTTTTTTTGCACAATTTTTGTTGTCGTGATAGAGGACGGTAATGCCTAGCTAGACGTATTTGTGAGATTCGGTACTTTTTTCCTGGGATAGCGATCACTAATGAGATAACACACAAACAAATTTTTCACGCTTAACGCTTATATATAGTCAATGATATTAGAGTCAATGTAAAGGTATTTATCTTTGTGCGTATGTAATATACATGTACGTGCGCCTACTTATAGGAGTATATGTACTAGTACATTTGTCCGCTAGATGGATATGGTTTGACTTAACATTTACAAAGAAAAGTTCGGTTTCTGCTATATATCACACATCTCGTCTTATTTAAAACCATCATCTTTTGGAAAATTATTACATATTTACACCTTATCAACTCAACTACGATGTCTCAATATTACTCAACAGAGAGAATCAAATGTGCAGACTTTTTAGACAAACACAAACAAATTATTTACAAATCTAGTTCCGTACGTTTAAAACAACTTGAGAATCTTGCTCATCCATTGAAGCACCTCTATCCTCATTTACCTTTGACACCTTCTACATATCTGTGTCAACATTGTTACAATCGTGCTTTAGAATTGGTGAGTAGTACTGACAATGAATTTATAACGGATAATGAAGTTACCGATAACGTAGTTGATAGAGATGAAGATTTTTTACCAAGTACTCCAGAACGCATTGAAGAATTTAATAATGAAATAAGTACATCTTTCTTAGGTTCTGTATCGCCTCTTAAAAGAAAAAATCTTATACATGAAAAATCAATTGAAAATTACGTAACAAAGAAGAAAAAAAAATACTTTCAACATTGTCTAATACCCTTGATGTGAAGTTGAACAATGTTTATGACGTTTCTATAACAGCAAATGAATCAACTGTATGCCATTGTACAGAATGGATACAAAATCTTGGTCTAGCCTTGCAAAAGTGTTCTACGGTATCAGAAAAAATAAAAATTCTGACTTTACTACCTTCATCCTTTACAAAACATGAAATTTTATCTTTATTTCCAGAAATAACAATGTATATGATCAACAAATCGAGAAATCTTGTTAAAGAAAAAGGAATTTATTCAGAACCAGATGCATATTCAGGCCATCCGATTGATGAAAACATGGAAAAAATTGTTATGGAATATTATTTAAATGATGATTTTAATTGTTCAAGACAAAGTCCTAATAAATGTGACGTTGTTACAATTAAAGTTAACAATAAAAAAGAGAAAAAAGTTAAGCGTTTTCTTACTCGAAGTTTAAAAGAGACGTATAAAGTATTTAAAAATGATTATCCAGAATTGAGAATTGGAAAATCGAAATTTTATAGTTTGCGACCAAAGTATGTCTTACTTAGCCCCATCAAAGAAGTTTGTCTCTGTATCTATTGCGCAAATTATGATTTATTTCTTACGAGCTTAATTAATTTTAGAGGGAGTAACGTCACAGAGTTGGATGAAAGTCGGTCACAAATAATAAATGCAACAATGTGTTCTGAGCCATCTGATTTATGTTATTTACAAGAATGTAAACTATGTCCAGGGATTAAGGGAATTACGTTTCATGTTTTAAAACTGCAAGATGTAGAAGGCACAGAAGAAATTACATATGCTTTGTGGGATAATGGAAACCTGATTAAAAAGACACTATCAATTTCTGCTTTTAAAGATGAACTTTCGGTTTGGACCATGAGGGTTAGTACTCACATGTATGTAAAAAATATACAACGCAAAGCTATAAAAACAGAAAGAGAAAGTGCTAAAAAAGACTCACATCATTTAGTTCTTCAAATAGACTTCGCTGAAAACTGGGCTGTGATTCATAATAAAGCTGTTCAAGGAAATCATTGGGTTAATGATCAAATTTCTATTTTCACAGCACTCTCTTATCAAGGGGATTCGACACAAAGTTTCGCAGTTATAAGTGATGACCGAAAACATGATTCAGCGTATGCTTTGCTAGCAGTACAAAAAATTATAAAATTCTTGAAAGAAAATTGTTGTGATTCAATTAAAAAAATTACCATCGTATCAGACGGCGCTGCGAGTCATTTTAAAAATCGCTTTCAATTAGATGAACTAAAACGAGCACCGTGTGATATAAAATGGTTGTTCTCTGCTACTGGGCACGGCAAAGGAGCTGTAGATGGTGTGGGTGGACTTATAAAGCATTATGCTACTTCGCATAATCTTCGAGAGCCCCTTGAAGAAGCTATTCAAAACGCAAATGATTTTGCAATACATGTTCAAAAATATACTGATGCTATTAAAATAATACATTTACAAGATGCTGAAATAGAACAATTCAGAAAAGAAAAAAATATTGATTGGCTTACAACTCCAAAGTATCCTGGAATTCAAAAAACTCATATATGGGTTAAAAAAACATGTGACGATAAAATACATTGTTTGACAGCAAAGACCGCTGATCGTCCGCTTACTGAATTAAGAACAATGAAGCAGAAAAACAAAGGTAGTAAAATAGGTATACAAATGAAAAAAAGGTATAAAAATAAAAAATCAAAAAGACGCAAATAACAAATAAATACATAGTTATGTGTACCTGTATATTACATACACACAAAGACAAATACCTTTACATTGACTCTAATATCATTGACTATATATAAGCATTAGGCGTGAAAAATTTGTTTGTGTGTTATCTCATTAGTGATCGCTATCCCAGGGAAAAAGTACCGAATCTCACAAATACGTCTAGCTAGGCATTACCGTCCTCTATCACGACAACAAAAATTGTGCAAAAAAAAACATGGGGTTTTCGAGAAAAAGGCACTTCCCTAAAAATGAATTTTTCAGTAAAAAGTGCATAGCTTGTGGATTTTTTATTTTTTTTGAAAATGACATTAAGGCCGTTAAAGAGGGCTCAAAACTGAGTGAAATTGTGTGTTACACGTTTAAAAGCTCGAAAAACTGCTGAAACAATAGCAGTCTGAAAATCACATTGAAAATTTTTTTTCTCAATGAAAGAATTTTCTCGGAATTTTTCGGCATCGCTGAACGCATGAAATTTTGATGAAACAAAAAAATAAAAAAACACGTATAAAATATTTTTTCGAGTAGAACATAAATATTTTTATTTCAACATGATAGGTGAAATAGGCATACGCGGGCTGTCTGATTTGAGATGGATTCGGCCGTTAATAAATCTTCTTTATTATTTTAAGTAATGTTTGGTTGTTCTGCTTTGAGTATTGAAAAGGTATTCACCATAACCAGAATCCCACGTTATTAATATATTCACGAATAAGCTAGAATCCTACATTACAGCATATATTTTAGTAAACTTTTATAAATAGTATATGTAAAAGAGTGTGTAACGTGGTTTTACAAAGATTTTAATTAAAGTACACAAATATCATTATATTCTTATTTTTCATTTTATTTATGAGTTTGTTTATTATTTATTAATTGTCGAACAAACGTCAGTTAGTCGCGCACACGTACTGTGTGTCTCGCGGTTAGGCAGACAGTGAGCGCCCTTCGTCCCGTCGCTCGCTCCGTCGATCAACGCAGCGCTGTTGTCGATTCGCAGCCCGGCATGTCCGGCCGGTACATTTGGCAACGTCTCGGTCTTGGCACTTTTCATAGCAGCAGCAGCAGACTTTTCTTATGGCTGGGCCAGGGCCATTATTGTGCAGCATTTGCATGCCTCGAGAGCGTGCCTTATGTCCGGCTCGGGGGCGTCCGAGCTACTCGGCTTCACGCCTCAGGCACTGGTGATTCTCGACTGCTGTTGAAGGTGCGAGACTCGGACATTTCTCGCGTTTGTACCTGTCAAACGCTCGTATTTCGCGCCGTCCGCGCGGCTCACATCGTCCCGATACTCACACGCTTGCGCACACACATACATTCCCATACGCGTACTGGTCCTAGCTTCGTCTTGTCGGACTCTCGCCTGCAAAAACTACGACTCTCTCATATCTCCCCCCTCCTTAAACCGAACTTAGGACTTCGCAGATGTCCGAAAGTTCGGCCGCAAAACAGCTTTGAGAGAGTTGTGTCCGTGGGATCGTTAATGAAAAGAAACAAAATAAAATAGAATATCATGGTACCGAAAATGTGAAAAATAAACATAGAGAGATTATACTAAAGAAGGTATAGTTAATAACTTTTCGGCTCCTAACGCCGTATTTAATCTCGCGTGCGAGACTCTTCAGTACCTCCCGGTACTCCATGTCAATCCTTACCTTGGTCTCGTTCTGCTCCTCTCATTTACTCCAGAAGGAACATTTGATCACCGTATGCAAAAGTGGTAAAAGATATAATAGTTATTTAAAATTAGGTTATCTACGGATATGTCCGTTAGAGTAAAGAAGGGAAGGAAGAAGAGAAGAGAAAAAAAAATATAATGAACGTGGGGGGGGGGGGGTGAGCCGTTCTCAGGTTATGTAAAGACTGGCAGACGGTACTTTTCAATTTTTCCATTATTTTTCCTCCTCCCTCCTCTTACAGCTCAGTGGCCAAACTCTTCCTCCAGTACTCCTCGATGCCCCTTTTTCACCATGCCTTGCACTCAGTGCAGTTCCTCTTGGTGACGTCTAGTCGGCCACACCCGAAGCAGAACCGCCTATTCGCCACGGGTTCCGGACATTCGCGCAGCCGATGGTTTCGCCCGCAATTCCAGCACCCGGCGATTCTGTCCCCTTCCCACTCCACGTCACCCACTGTACGCGGGAGTGGACAAGGTCGGTCGGAACCCCTTCGGTGGTTCGGTTGGGTGGGTTTTGCAGCCGGATAGAACACGCATGTACTCCATGCGGTGCTCCACCGGTCACTCTGACCAATTTCGAACTGGCTTGTACCGACTAGGCGCCGAGGAGCTCGGTGCTCTAGGCCTTGAGGGGTCTGCTGGCGACGGT
The DNA here is from genome assembly GCA_036365515.1 of Torymus aiolomorphi. Classification (NCBI taxonomy): domain Eukaryota; kingdom Metazoa; phylum Arthropoda; class Insecta; order Hymenoptera; family Torymidae; genus Torymus; species Torymus aiolomorphi. Next base: position 218,753,502 of record CM070874.1, read on the forward strand.
GGTGAGTGTTGGTGTAGCCCGGAGCTTCCCTCCCCCGATGACTTGGGGCCCTCCGCCTTCTTCCACGGCCACGAGGCCCACAGAGCCTCGTTTGCCCTCTCCATACGGGCTCGGAGTGCCCTCAACTCCTCCCGTCCGTCCCCCTTGTTGACAGTCTCTTGCCCGCGTTGTTGGGCCGGTTGTGGAGTTGTGGGACGGCTGGAGATGGTGGTTGTGGATTGGAGGAATTGGGGTTTGGCCTCCGTCTGGGTCGCGACCGACCGATATCGGCGCGCGGTTCTTTGGGGGTCTCCCCCTTCGGGTAGGTTGGCCCGGGCGAGCCGTAGGCTGGCCTCCAGGCCGACGGTTACCGAGTGCCCCTGTGGCCTCGTTGTCGCTTTCGCTCGGTACTGACTCATCTGCGGGAGGGGTGAGGGAAACAGGTAAGTGATTTTCCTTACATACCTTGAGCTTCAGGTCCTTTATGTGAGCCTTGCCGACTTTCCTCCCGTCTAGCGTCTCGAGCTCCACTACTATGGGTGAACGTAAGCTAATAATACGGAACGGGCCGTCAAATTTCTTGGCTAATTTTGCTGCTACAAAATTTACTGCTGATGAAAGTATTCTCTTTCTTTTCCAAACTAAAACGCCAATATTAAATTTGACCTCCCGTCTCGTAGCGTTATAGTATTTGGCCTGTTTTTAGGACGCTTCCAACTGGAATTTCGATACCAAGTCGCGCAGGGCGTGCAATCTCGTTACGCGAGTTTTCCATTGGTCGACGGACATTTGCTCAATCGGGACGTTAGCGTTTTCCTCTTTTTCTATAGTATTTGCTAACCATGGTTCCCTCCCGAAATTTAAAAGCGCCGGTGATGTTTTTGACGAGGATTGTTCCGCAGTGTATATCGCGTATCGGAACTCGGGGAGATGTTCGTCCCATAGTCTATGATCGCTATCAAGGTAAGCTATTATAATCTGTTTCAAAGTCATATTTGCGTGTTCGACAGGATTCGCTTGTGCATGATATGGCGGTACTGTCGTATGTAAGATTTTATATTCTTCAGCTACTTGCACTAGTATTTTATTCACAAATTCTGTACCGTTATCAGTTACTAACACCTTTGGCGCATCATATCTGCACAAAATTGTATCCTGAAACGCCTTTTTAACTGATTTACCCGTGGCTTTTCTCAACGGAACTATCTCCACCCACTTAGTAAAAAGGTCTTGCAATACTAGCGCATACACTGCACCGTTTTTAGTTCGTAGCTGGGAGCCTATAATATCCATAGCTACTGTTGTCCATGGTCCTTCTACTGTTCGCACGCCCATAAATCCCGCCGGTTTATTCTGATCGACTTTAACTTGTTGACACGTTTCGCATTCTCGAACATATTGTACCGTATCTTGCCATATACCTGGCCAATAGTAGTCGCGTGTCAGTCGTTTGTAAGTCTTATGTATTCCTAAGTGTCCCGCTTGCGGTTGGTCGTGATATTCGCGTAGTGCTTTTAGTCTATGTTCCGTTGGTAGGACTAGTTTCCACGAGTCTAAATATTCAATTTCAAATGAGTTGAGTAGCTGATCTTTATTATGGAAATAAATTTTTCCTTCATGTACCGTCCAGTTTTTAAAGAGTTTCGGGTGGGTTTCTATCGCTTTAAGCCTCTTTTCGTACCACGCGTCGTTTGTTTCGGTGATCGCGTTGAGGCCTTCCGATTCATCCTCGAACATGCGGGACAATGCATCCGGTATATGGTGGAGACTACCTTTACGATGTTGTACATCGAAGTCATATTGAGCTAATTCCATCGCCCATCGCGCAACTCTACCCACTGGATTTTTCTGTCGATACATCCACCTTAGGCTACTATGGTCCGTGACTACCGTGAAATGATAGCCCTCTAAGTACTCGCGGTACTTCCTTACAGCCCAAACTACGGCGAGGCATTCCCACTCAGTCACGGTATAGTTACGCTCGGCTTTATTTAAATTTCGACTCGCGTAGGCTATTATGCGCTCGTGACCGTCTTGCACTTGCGTCAGAGCCGCGCCTAGGCCCGTCGAGCATGCGTCGGTTTGGAGAGAGAAAGACAGCAAAAAATCGGGGCAAGCTAAAATAGGAGCGGTTGACAGCCTCTCCTTCAAGGTATCCATTGCCTTCTGTTGTTCCTCTCCCCATTTCCAGCGCCTGCTCTTTTGCGTCAGCTCGTTTAACGGCTCGGATATTTTCGCGAAATTATCGATAAAGCGACGGTACCACGACGCCATTCCGGTGAATCTACGCAGTTCTCGCAAGTTTTTCGGGACGGGATAGTTTTTAATAGCCTCTACTTTAGCCGGATCCGGTTGTAGCCCTTTAAAATTTACGATGTATCCGAGATACTTTACTTCGGTACAGCCAAAAATTGACTTCGCCCGATTCATCGTTAAATTCGCCTGTTTTAGCCGAGTTATCACGATACGTAGCCTAGATAACAATATACTCTGCCATCCATTTCTGGTGTAATAATTCCATCCATTAGTCTCTGAAACGTCGCGGGACTATTGCTTAATCCGAAGGGCAGTCGCGTGAATTGGTACAATCCGCGACCCGGTATCGTAAACGCGGTATACTCTTTACTATTTTCGTCAAGCGGTACTTGAAAGTATGCCTGACTCAAATCTAAAGTACTGATGTATCGCGCATTTCTTAGTTTACTCAAAATTTCGTTCATATTCGGAAGTGGATACGCGTCTTTTTTCGATAGTTCGTTGATTTTTCGAAAGTCGATACATGGACGACGCGTTCCATCGGGTTTTAGATGCATGACTACGGGACTTGACCACGCTCTGCTCGATGGTTCAATCACCCCTTCTTCTAGCAATTGATCCATTATATGATACATTTCCTCACGCACCTTAGGGGATACGGGATAGTACCGCTGTTTGACAGGTTTCGCGCCCTGTATATCGATCGTATGCTTTCTGAGGTGTGTCAACCCTAGTTTTGGCTTTCCGCTAGGTATTAGTTCGTCAAACAGTCTTTGTAGTCTGTCCCTTTGAGTCTCATCTAATTCGCATATCCCAGCTACCGGTTCATTATCTGAGTACGTGCCCCCTCCAACCCCGTCGAAAGGCATACGCATACCGGTACCTAGTTGCCACGTGCGCTCCCTAAAATTAATCGATATGTCGAATAATTCGAGCGCGTCCATCCCCAGGACCCAATCGTAAGCTAAAGCTTTCACGAGATGAATGGCCATTTCGTTGCTCGTGCCACAAATACTAACCGGGACTCTAATCTGCCCTGAAATTCTTTCGAGTGATCCGTTAGCTAATGTAATAGTTCGCGCATCAAGTGCTTCGAAAACCCGGTTTCCGAACTTATCCGCGAACTTTGGACCGAAGTACGTCCTAGACGCACCTGAGTCCACTAGAGCGACTGCAGGTATCCCTGATACCTCGATTCTAATGAAAAATCGCCTGTCTCTTACGATCTCTGGCCCTAGGGGGTGGCAAAACTCAACAACATCTCGAAACTTCCCTAACTCTGCAGTTCCGCCGATGTTGTATTTTGTAGCTGGTTCTTTTATTAGAATTTCCTTCTCGCCCTCTGAAGATAGTTCCTCCGGTAATTTTGATTCTGTGTGTGACGTTTGATTGGTTCGTTTTTCCACGAGGTTGGTGTTCTTCGGTACCGCACTGCTCTTCTCTTCATCCTGAGATGAACTCTTTTTGTCATCCTCCATGACTTCAGTGTGGTCCTTCGGGTTCTCGTCGCACCGAAAATCAATTAGGTTCTCCACCGGTTTATTCAAAGTAGCGTTGTTTTTGATTGGAGACTTTTCCGTAGCGTAGCGGGACTTCTCGTCTCCTTTTGGTCTCGCTTCGCTAGTTTTCCGAAGGTTTTTCTTCATGAGGGCCGCTTTTCTCCTTTTTCGGTCCAGCCGGAGGTTTGCTGTCCGAATCTGATCTGGGCCTTTTATCTGATGGGCATTCTCGGGCCCAGTGTCCGAAACCTTGACAGTTAAAGCATTTAATATCTGCTTTTGACCTGCCACCTCGAGGTTTCCACTTGCGTCCCGTCTCGCCCCCATCCTGTTTGTTGTCGGGAGCTGCGGGTGTTGTACCGGTGTTGCCTCCCTCGTGTCATCTCCGCGCGTTCCATCTTGGCTTTCCTCTTTGGGTTGATTTTGGCGAGCTTGTTTCATTTATTGCCGAGACATTGTGGGAGTTGCCTACCCTTTCCCCCCTCAGCAGGTATCGCGGATTTCTTTAACTCGAACGCGAGTTCCGGTAGAAATGATAATTCTTTAGGCGGAGGGGGTTTATACTCCCGTTTTGCTAGCAGCGCTGCTTCAAATTCTTTACCAAATAGTTCTAGGTCGCGGAACGTGTGTACCGAGCGTCTATTAATTTTATCTCTATATGTCGGCTTTAAGTTATTATAGGTCATCGAAACTTGATCTTCGAGCGGCGGTTGCGGGTACAAGTATTTTAATATGTGTCGATAATTTGTAATGAAATCAATTACCGGTTCACTTTCCCCTTGTGTCCGCACCCGTGCTTCATGTTGTACGCGAATCTGAAAATGCGGGTCGCCGTAATGTTCGCACAATCCGTGACAAAATCATTCCACGATTGCCACTTATGTTTTTCTAAACGCGCTCACTTCGCAGCCATCCCCTCCAATAAATCAGACAAAGCCTCTAGCAAATCCGAGTCAGTCACACCGGTGCTGCTTCTGCATTCTTCTATACGACATAGAAATTCTTCCGCGCTAGAGTCCGATCTCCCTTTAAATGTAATTTTCCAATCTCGGATTATTTTTCTCGGATACGATAGTCACGGCGTCGTAAATGTAGAGCGGTACGTATCTCGGGCATCTGGGATGTGCGAAAAGTTTCGTGGTGTTGTAATCGTCGCTGTTTCGTTACTATTTCTATTTTTCGGTGCCTGTAATTGAGTATAGGTCGCGTCACGCGTCGGTAGTCCCGCTAGAGAAAAAGGTGGTGTGTATGTTGTATTTGTGCTCGTGCGTAGTTGTGAGTCTCGTCTTTGTTCGTCCCGATATTCGTCAGTTGCTGTCTGGTGTGAGTCTCTGTATATATGCGTTTGTTCGTCTATATTTGGTACTCGTTCGCCATGGTCAAGCCTATTCGACTCTAAACTATAAGTTAAGTTGTTTAGTTCTTGTTCAAAACGCGTCCGCGCGTGCGTTTCTGTATTTGCTCTTGCCGTTGAGGAAAGCGCAAAACTAACTCTGGGTACGAACGGGCGTGCATTACCATTTAAAACTCGATTATTAAAATTTTCCCGATTATTTGAATTTCTATTTTCTATGATAGGTTCACCGATTTCGTCCGTTGGTCGTCTCATCTCATCTCGCATTAGTCGTGCGCATGGCCTTTGCCTCGGCTCCCCCGAATCATGTATCGACTGTACTATAGGTTCCGTTTCGAAATCTATTAGTGAGGGTTCTTGCCGTTGCAAAGGGGAATCTCTCGCCGCCGCTGGTGAGCTTGTTGCTTCACATGACTGTCGCGGCGAGGTATTCGTTCGGGGTTCATTATGAGTTCTTTGTAACTCATTTGGGTTGCGGGTTCTTCCGCCGATTACCGTTTGTAATTTTTGCGAAAACTCGCATGTAAAAATAAAATTCTCATCTAAAATATCCCAAGGGACTTCGTCGTATCCTTTTTGTAGCGCAACGAATCTTGCTAGGCGATCTGTTAATTCTTCTATTTTCTCGTCTATGTTAAGCGAATATTTTCTTAGTTAACAGACTAATTAGGTCTGTTACCGATAAGTTTCCTGCCCACATTGTGATCGCGTATTGTGATTCGAATTGTGGGGTTTCATTTAGAATATTTTCTATTGTGCGTTTCATTGTTTACTTTTATTTCGAAGCTAAGTTTGAAGATTTTCTAATCTCGAATATATAAAATTGCTTAATTATAATTATTCGATATATTTTTAATTCAATTGGTTTAAAAAATGATTTAATAATTTAAATGTTAAATGATTAACTGTTAACCGTACCAACAATTAAATTAAAATAAAAAGTAAAAAAAAATAATAATTCGTTTAATATTTAAACCAAAACCGGAACCGGCAGAAATGATTTCAAATAAACTTAATTAATCGAGAAATCCGACAGTAAAATGGAACTTTTTTTTCCAAAACAAATTAGACGATCACGAATTATTTATACAGTAAGTAATAATTTAATTTACGAAACAGTAATAACTAGACGACTCAAGTTATACACTGTACCGAAGTTATCGTTATTAACGCGTATCAGTTAATTAAGTAACTAATAGGTACCGGTTACCCTCACACAAAAAAAAGAAACGATTTACCAAAAATGATATTTAGTGGTTAAACCAAATAATCACGTAACTAAGCCGTGAAAATTTTACTTATAATTTATTAAAAAAAATTAAAAGTAGCGCAAATTGTTCCCGTAATAACAAATAATTTAATTAACAAATAAACAAATTACTGGCTAGCAAAAGCCATTTACAACGATGAAGGTTATTTTTAATTGACGCTCCGAAGTTCATCAGATAGTTAACGATTATCAGCTACACGGAAAGATTACTATTAACAAGAATGATATTAAATTAAAGTAATTATGTACCGAAAGCAATTGTTATTAAAACACTAGCAGTGTTTTAATACTTCGGTACCGAGCATTTGAAGTTCCGCTATACCTATAAGTCGCGAGGAGAAAAACATCCATGTAATGCGCGACGACGTTTCGCTATGGGCAGCTACAGCACCGTCGGTGCGCGTGCACCCGTGGCAGCCGGCAAGCCCTATGCCTATGTCCTGTATAGGCGCTTGGCTCTTCCGTGTGCCACGACGTCGCCGCACCTCACCTGCGAACCCTGCCGTCGCGGTCGTCTGCGCTTTCCGCGTCTATGTCGCAGCTATCTCTCTCGCTCCGAGGCCCCGCGCCGCTGAAGTCGGCAGCCGCCTGTGTGTGTATGCGTGTACACACGTGACTCTCTCGCGCGGCCCCCGGCAACGCGCTCTCTACCGACTCCGTTCGGCCGGCCGAATGTTTACGTTTCGGCGTGCGTTCCGACTTTCGTCGACTTTGTTGTTGTCGCGAGCTGTGATGTGTGCCGACGCTAATCCCTTGTCAAAACTTTTAGTTTCCGAATATTTCTAACTTCGGGATTTTCTGTACCGAATATTATTTCGAGACGCGTTATTAATTCTGTTCGAAATATTCGTTTCACGCAAATTCGAATTTTTCCCTTTGTCGAAGACGGTTGCGAATTTGATTTTCCTCGTTTCGACACTTTTCACTCCCGACCGCGAACAATAAACTACGTTAGTTTAAATTGTTGTTCACTTATGTAATTCGCGCGCAAAGAAAAATTTTTCCCCGATACTATCGCAATTTTGCATAGAAAATTCGAAGGTACTTGTATCGCAATTTTCAAAAACCCAGTTGAGGCGCCATTTGTAATGTAGGATACTAGCTTATTCGTGAATATATTAATAACGTGGGATTCTGGTTATGGTGAATACCTTTCCAATACTCAAAGCAGAACAACCAAACATTACTTAAAATAATAAAGAAGATTTATTAACATAGTTTCTATTATGAGAGTTGCACCGATTTTACATATATAGTACAAACGTTTTGCTGTACCGACTAGCAACATCTATATTGCGTGAATCCGTGCATATTGAAATATGCGATACAAGTTTGAATGTGAGGCGCGCGCAGGCCAAATAGTAATCTCCTACCTTTCGGAGTATCGCTCGACGGGGACGCTGAGGACAAGGCGCCACCAGGACCCTCGGCTCATTCGGGCACACACACATGCACACTTGAGCCCGGAGCTCTATCCGAGAGTCTCGTCGAGCTTCACGAAACCAGATAGGGAATAACGAACACCGATCGGTACGAAGTTACACGCGGACAATTACCTTTAATCAACTAATATCTTTACTTCAAATTGTCGAACAAACGTCAATTAGTCGCGCACACGTACAATGTGTCTCGCGGTCAGGCAGAGAGTGAGCGCCCTTCGTCCCGTCGCTCGCTCCGTCGATCATCGCAGCGCTGTTGTCGGTTCGCAGCCCGGCATGTCCGGCCGGTACATTTGGCAACGTCTCGGTCTTAGCACTTTTCATGGCAGCAGCAGCAGGCTTTTCTTATGGCTGGGCCAGGGCCATTATTGTGCAGCATTTGCATGCCTCGAGAGCGTGCCTTATGTCCGGCTCGGGGGCGTACGAGCTACTCGGCTTCACACCTCAGGAACTGTGATTCTCGACTGCTGTTGAAGGTGCGAGACTCGGACAGCTCTCGCGTTTGTACCTGTAAAACGCTCGTATTTCGCGCCGTTCGCGCGGCTCGCATCGTCCCGATACTCACATGCTTGTGCACACACACACATTCCCATAGCCGCACTGGTCCTAGCTTCGTCTTGTCGGGCTCTCGCATGCAAAAATTACGACTCTCTCATAATGCATATATATATATATATATATATATATATATATATATATATATATATAAATATATGAAACGCTAGTTACGCAGACACTTTCCGAAATTTAAATAGACTTATGCAGACAGAGACCGACTTATGCAGACGTCAGCATAAGTAGAGAGATTATTTCTTTAGTCACGCTAGACTTGTGCAGACACTTGTATAAACGGTAATACACTTATGCAGACAGGTCACGTGGTCTTATACATTGGTGTCAGCATAAGTCCATGTTTATATGATTATATATATATATATATATATATATATATATATATATATATATATATATATATATATATATATATATATATATATATATAATTGTTATTTATAACTAAATTTTTATGTACCGTTTCAATATATTACACTTTACGAGTTACAGAACCTATTATTTATTATTGTTGTCAGTTATCCTCGTTGTATAGTAAAAGAAAGTAAATTTTGCAATACTCTATGTGTTTACATATATGTAAGAGATGCAGTTAATACATATGTATTAGAATAAATTCGCGAATACATCTTGCATTATAATATATATATATATATATATATTTATCTCAAAGGTAACTTATGTGGACGCATTCTTAATGGGAACGGTACTTATGCGGACTTTCATAGACTTGTGCAGACATTTTTTAGTGTCTACATAGAGAGAGAATTATTTCTTTAGTCAAGCGTAACTTCTGCAGACACGGGTCTAATGGAAACGATACTTATGCGGACGACTGACGTAAACGGATCGGGACTTATGCGGACGAGTCTGCACATGTACCTATACATATGTTTGTATATATATATATATATATATATATATATATTATAATTTGCGAATACATCTTGCATTATAATATATATATATATATATATATATATATATATATATATATATATATATATAGGTATATATATATATATATATATATATATATATATATATATATATATATATATATATATTGTGACGGGCGCCGATATATGGTAAGTGGATCATGTACACTGCGCCGCGAGACTTGAATCTCGCGCGCTTGCACGTATCGTGATCGGCAGAGCGCCACGCGGAACAAGCGCCAAGTAGTCGGAGAAGAAGACGAAGCCGCCGCGCCGCTGTGATCGGGAACGAGCGGCCATGTTGTTGTCCGTCGTGACACGCAACAAGTCGCGTGGTGAGTGAGCTCCGTGCATCGGAGAGTTTTGTGTGCGTGCCGCGCCGCCACGACTGCAGCCAATCGAGCGATCGCGCCGCCACCACTGGGAGGAGTGGAAGCGAGAGAGAAAGAGAGAGAACGCGAGCGCGAGGACGAGCACGAGAGGGAGAGAGAGGCAGCTCCGTATAGATTGCGTGCGATGGCTGGCCATCCCCGAGTAAGTAGGGCTTACACTTGCATCGGTGCTTCTTGGTGACGGGCGCGTGGTGCATCACCCCCCCCCCCCCGTCACCCGCGGATAAGCGGCTCCGCCGTAACCGCGAGCGTGCGTGCGGTAGTTGAAGTCTCGGCCTGTCGCGGGTTGTAATACAGTTTGTTCGGGTTTCGCGCCCCTTGCGCGACCATCTTCTTCGTATTAAAACCTTGTTTTTATCTTAACTTGTCGAGTCACGAGTATTTATTGAGCGCGCCTTAACATATGCATGATTTCACAAATACCGCCCTCTACCCATTTCAGCAGCTGCAGTTAGCCGAGCACATCGTCTCCTGGAGGGGACAAGGTAGCAGGGTGTAAGTATCTCAATAGCCGCTCGAGAGGTTAGCCCGAGCGGCGTTGTACGCGGGAAAAGCCGGCTGCGCTGGTAACTCTAGGTCTTAGCGAGCCGCCGGTAGTTCGCGGGCAGGAGTTGGCAGCAGCGGCAGAGCGCAGCGCCGGTTCTAGGGGAAGGCGGCCTAGGCTTTCCTAGGAAACCTGTGCCGAGGCGCTTCTGCCGGACTACAGGTGATTCTACCACGGTGAGTTGCCCGGGTGTAGATTACACCCGTATATTACCCCGCGAACCCCTGAGAGGGATTAATACCCTCTCCGCAATTGAACCCCGTTACAATATATTATAATTTGCGAATTTATTCTAATACATCTGTATTAACTGCATCTCTTACATATATATAAACACATAGAGTACTGCAAAAATGAAGCAGGTTCTTTACTTTCTTTTACTATACAACGTGGATAACTGACAACAATAATAAATAATAGGTTCCGTAACTCGTAAAGTGTAATATATTGCAACGGTACATAAAAATTTAGTTATAAATAACAATTCTTATACAAGCGTCTCGCCAGAATAATTTAGTTTAATTTATAAAATCTGTTCCTATATAAAGGAATGAATAAAAATTGTCACTTCGTTATATTTTTGACACTATTATTAATTTTTAAGTTAGTTTTAAGTTTACAAGTGTACAAATAATATGTATTTTCTACTCGATAGTTAATTAGATTTTAAACCATGTATTTTGGAAGTTTCAAAATATTAAGTGTGTGCAAATTTGTACAACAAAATTAGATTTAATTAGAAAATAAGTCATTTGTTAAGTTCATATACAATAATTAACACTATATAATAAATAGTTATCCGAATTTTTTATGTAAACGATGTATTTAACATTAATGAAAAATAAGGGCAGAAACACTACATGTAACGTCATCTCTGTGAAACGGTCGAAACTACAGCCGAAAGCTGGGGGATGCTCCTTTCCCCCACATTCAGATCGTTCTGTGCCGAATGAGCTGGAATCGCTTGTCTCCTCAAACATATTATCTTCTTTGTCTCCTCAAACATATTATCTTCTTTGTCCCTCCCTCCTTCAGTGATAAGTTCAAATAAAACGTTTGTAAGATTTGGCCATCCCTAGCTCTTGAGTAATACCAGGCTAAAAACGGCAAAAATGGTATCACGGTATAGACGATCGTCTGGACGTCACACAGTTCTCCATCAAATTAAGAAATATTTTCAGAGTTAACAAATAAGCAAGAAAAAATTGAGCTGTTAACTCTTGCACCGGAGTTTTGGTCTCGTAAGAACTTGATGCGAGAATTCAATTGCAGTGAACGGGAGGCTCGTGAAGCGAAAGATTTGGTAGCAGATAGCGGAATATTTTCAATACCTGCTAAGAAACCTGGCAAACTACTTCCAGCTGATACTGTAAATTCCGTCAAATCTTTTTATGAGAGAGATGATGTAAGTCGAATCATGCCGTGTTCAAAAGATTATCTATCTATTAAACAGAGTAATGGCAAAAGAGAACATATTCAAAAAAGATTACTGCTTGGTAATTTAAATAAATTGTATAATTTATATAAAAAAGAAAATGAGTACGTTAACATTGGTTTTACGAAATTTACAGAATTGAGGCCACCATATTGTGTTTTAGCTGGGAGTAGCGGTACACATAATGTATGCGTGTGTGGGCATCACGAAAATGTGAAGCTCATGCTAAGTGCTATGGACATAGAAAATTCAACTAAAGACACCCAATTGCCCCTGAAGAACTATCAAGATTGCATCCAAGCAATTGTGTGTAATGATTCACACGATAGATGTTATTTGGGTGACTGTTTGGATTGCCCCAATACGTCTATATTACGAAAACATTTACTTAAATGTTTTGATGAAAATGATATTTTTCAAATCGATTATCAGTCGTGGTTTCAAACAGATAGGTGTACAATAGCTTCCAAAACTGTAAATGTGCACGAATTTATGGACATACTGGGGGAGAAATTAATGAAATTAAAAACTCACGATTTTTTTGCTAAGAAACAATCACTTTTTGTAAATAACGTAAAAAGCAATCTTCAAGAAGGAGAATTTCTCGTGTGTTGCGATTTTGCAGAAAATTATGCTTTCGTTATACAAAATTCTACACAATCCTTCAAAAGAATAACAACCAAGCAACAGTTTTTACAGTTGTAGTGTACTATAAACAAAACGATGAACTCAAACATGTAAGCATTGCTGTGATGTCCGACAACTTAAATCATGATACCATAGCCGTTTATGAATATCAAAAAATAATAATATCTTATCTTAAAACTAATTTTGCAGTCAAAAAAGTTTATTATTTGACTGATGGAGCAGGTCAGCATTTTAAAAATAAATTCAATTTTCAAAATCTTTTTTTTCACGAGAAAGATTTTGGAGTTACAGCTGAGTGGCATTTTCATGCCACAGCACATGGCAAAGGTGCGTGCGATGGTATAGGCGCGAACCTAAAAAGAGGTGCAAAACGAGCGAGTTTACAAGTTTCTTCTAGTAATCATATTTTAACGCCAGAAGAGCTATATAACTGGGCTAAAGATTACTGCAAAGAAACGAAAGTTTTTTATAGCAGTAAAGAATCGTATGAAGAAACGGTTTTGAAAATAAAACCAAGACTGAACAAGGCTAAATCTATACCAGGCACGTTACTGTATCATGCTATTATTCCAATAGATGAAAGTACATTGAAGCTCAAAAAAACCTCTCTTGGTTCTGAGTATAAAATCTTCCCTAAGAAAGCTGTGAAACCAAAAACAAAAAATTATCTACACTGAAAAACAAACGTTAATTTAAAAATTTTATTTTTTGATGAAATAATTAATAAAATATTATTCCATGCGTTATTCAAGAATAAAAAAAAAAACAGGTAAAGAATTAAAGATTATAAAAGATTATTATTAGGCAACGAGGCAAGCGCAGCCCGCGCGCTGTACCGCGTAGTCCAGCGCACCGGAAAGGCGATGCATCTACTCTTTCGCATTCTATTTTTCGCAGAAAACCTTTCGGGCACTCTTTGGAAACTATCCTTTCCTACGTAAAAAATGCTCAGCTTTCGATCTAGAGGGTAAAAAAAAATATTAAAAATACACTTTTTAAGATATAACACGTTTTGTACTTTTTGAAGGCGAAAATGGGAAATTTTGGGAAAACTACCCACACCATTGGAAAGCTGAGGAAAAAATACGTCGGAAATGCTTATTATAAAATTTTTTTAAGTACGTTTTAGTATCGTAAACATGAGCTAGATATAGCACGATTTGGTGCTCACGCGCCACACTGGGACAGTTGACGTGAAACGCCTCATATGACTAATGAATAGATGACACAAAAAAACATTACCATATAAAAGAAAAGTTTGGTAGTTGTTCACTATTCTCGCTGCACCAGCTACCTGTAACAATTACAGGAAAAAGACTGATGGAGCCTCATTGGTTGTTTCATTACTGAATACACCTCCAGCCAGTGAGTCGCTGAGGGCACCAGCAGTAGATTAACTATACACAGAGCCACTAGTATAAGAGTCAAACACACGTATGGAAAATTGAGTATCTGAAAACCACATATGACTAATAAATAAATGAGCCAAGCAACATCACCACACTCAAGAAAGATTCTGCAGCAGTGCCAATCGGTTACACTTCTCTCGTCGCCAGATACCTGCAACAGGAGAAAGTTCCATCAGCTTACCTATCAGAGTGGTTAGGAACGAGAAAGGGATTACGAAATTTGCTCTCGCCGTCGACACGGTGCTTTCCTGTCTCTGACGAATATCATCATTAACCAGTAACACGATGAAAGGGACGACATTCTCCAGGGCGGCATATTGCAGCAGCCACCGTCATCATTGGGAACGCCGGGAGCCGGCGATTGTTGATATCACACACCATGGACATATGCGCGCGCACGCCGCCGTATAGGGCCGTAGTCAACACAGACTCACTAGGGCTAGTAGCAGAAAGCGCGCATATATATATATATATACCATATCTTATATACAGGGAGCACTCACGGTCACGTGGGTAGCATGCATTTTTCCACTGGTGCGAACGCGCTGTACGCAGCCTATAGCCGAGATAGTCGTTACGGTTACGGCTGCTGTACTCTGCACGCACGCAGCACCTAGACAGATTACCATTGCCGAATGCACCAGTGTTGGGTTTTCTTTTTTTGTTTTTCTCCTATTCGCGTTATTAGTGTATGTGTGCATGTGCCTCGAGTATTTTTTCTTAATTGAGATTGTATACGGAATATGTATAAGTTATACGAATACAAGTGAGCGATTAGTCTACAGTTTTCGTTAAAACTGTGTAAAATTTAACTCTATATTTTTGTATTAATCGGGAGTAATGAAACGGTATTTTTTCGTATATTATTCAAAAGCATTTTATTTAACACAAAAATTTCAAGTACAAAAGTTGTGGATAACATTGAAATAAAACTTTTTTTCTATTCAACATTTGCATAAATAAAAATAAAAACTCTCATTATAATTCAATAAAAACTATGGAAACAATGTTTTTAATTTTAAATATAATTGCAATCATGGTACTTATACATTTAATATTCCTATGTTTACTTTAATCATATCAATTAATAATACTTAATTAATTTATATGAATCATAGACTATTAGTTATCTACATATATCTATATGTGTAGAATTAAAAGGCAAAATTTCTACAAAAAATAATAAATATGTAATAGTAAATGCATAATTTCGATTTATGGGAGCGTCCGCCAGAAACCAGCCAGCGGGCGCGTGGGACGCATTTTTCATGCAAAACACGCTCTGTTCAACTCGCTCGTAATCGTATTCTGAGTCTCTCAGAAAAAACAAAAGATATATGTCGATAGATTTTTTCCTGCTCTTTCCAATGGTGCTATTGTTTTTACTCCGAAACGTTTTCTTCTGGTTGAAAATTCAAGTTGAAAGTTCAGAGACATTTTTCTCAAAGTATATCATGTTTTTTTTTCAAAATGCATATGACCATTCGAAAGTACAAGTCTTAAGCTATAAAGCCCTAAATTTTCAAATTGGAGAAATGAAGGGCTCAAAAGTAACAAGATTAAAAAGACAGCGGTGAGTGGCCGCGCGTGCTCTTCGCGCTGCGCTCGGACGCGCCGCACGCTCGGGCTTGGCATAATGAGCTCGTAATCGTATTTTGAGTCTCTCAGAAAAAAACAAAAGACATACATCGATAGATTTTTTCCTGCTTTATCCAATAGTGCTATTCTTTTTACTCCCAAACACTTTCTTCTGGTCGGAAATTCGAGTGGAAAGTTCAGACCATTTTTCTTAAAGTATAACATGTTGTTCTTCAAAATATATAGCACCATTCGAAAGTAAAAGTTATAAGCTACAAAACCCTACATTTTCAAGTTGGAGAAACGTAGAGCTCAAAAGTAATAAGATTGAAAAGACAGCGACGAGCGGCCGCGTGAAATCTGTTCTGCTCGTGGACGCGCCTTTGTATGCGTATATATCTATTATACTTTAATCGTTGCATCATTTTCACTTGTTATCATTTCTGCCACTAGAGGGACCACAGAGTCGTTCCCAATACTTAAAAAAGCTCCTTGGAAGGTATTTATCACCCACTGAAAATGTTTTCTTTCTCAATATTTATTATTTTCATAATAAAAAAAGACTTTAAAATGTCAAAGATTTTCAATCGCTGTTGTAACCCTTTTGATCAAGCAAAGCATTCATCTAAACTGAGATTTGTTTATGAAAAAATGAAAGCTCGTTTTTCGAACTTACAAGATAAAGATAAAATATGTGATTCTTGTAGATTAAAATTTGATGCGAAAATTGAGGAAGAAAATGTAGTGTCAATGGAAGAATCTAGAGAAATTATTTCTAATTTACAAAAATTGTTTAACGATGATAATTTGTCGAAAAATGAAAAACTGATGCTTTTAAAATTACACCCAGAAACTGGAATTCATACCGTTGGCTTGTAACAAAATGTTTGTCAGATAGTCAATCCCTTTTAGTTGATAAAAGGGGAAACCGAAAAATATCATGTGATAAAACGAAGTAAAACTTTTCTATCAAAATGACGATAATAGTAGAATCATGCTAGGTTATAAAGATAATAAGTGTATACGAAATGATGATGACACAAAGACCTATGTTCAGAAACGACTTGTTTTGTACAATCTTAGAGAGTTATATTTAAAGTATAAACAACAGTATCCCGAATCAAAAATAGGATTCACTAAATTTGCCAAATGTCTCCCTAAATATTGTGTTTTAGCTGATGCTAGTGGTACGCATTCAGTGTGTGTGTGCATTTATCATCAAAACGTCAAACACCTCTTAGCTGGTTTAAGAAATTCAGGAGTTTCTTTTGATAAAATGGGTACTTACAAAGATTGTATAGCTGAAATAGTTTGTAAAACACCAACAGCGAAAAGTTACTTAAATATGTGTCAAAATTGTCCTGGTATTGAACCTCTAAAAACGGAACTTGAACTATTTCTTGAAAGGTCTGGGGTTAAGGAAATAAAATTTCAAATGTGGAAAACTACTGATAGATCAACATTGCAAACTGAAATTGTTTCTAGTTCTTTATTTACTGATATCTTTTTTCCTCTTTTACATAAACTCAAAACTCATTCTTTCATTTCCAAACAGCAGTCATCTTATTTTCAAATCTTACGAGAATCCTTAAGCAAAGGAGAATTTTTAATTTCCCTAGATTTTTCGGAAAACTATGCGTTCATTGCACAAGATGCGGCACAATCATTCCACTATAATAATAATCAATGTAGTTTGACAACAATAGTTATTTACTACAAAGGTTCAGATTCTAAAATTGAACACAAAAGTATGGAGGTTTTTTCAGACAACTTAATTCATGATACTGTGGCAGTTTACCTAATTCAAGAAATTATAATGGATTACCTTAAAAAATCTTTTGATTTCATTAAAAAAATCATTTACTTTACTGATGGAGCTGCACAACATTTTAAAAATAAACATAATTTTCAGAATCTTTTTCAGCATTATGAAGATTTTTCCGTTGAAGCTGAATGGCACTTTCATGCGACTGCTCATGGAAAAAATGCATGCGATGGAATCGGTGCTTCTATAAAAAGTAATGCTAGGCGAGCAAGTTTGCGGAAAGTATCCGATAATTATATATTGACGCCGCAAGATCTTAGCAGTGATCGACTAAATACTTCGAAAATATTTTGTGCTTTTTTTTCATCAAAAGATGAATATGCTAAGGCTACAGATAAATTAAGACAAAGGCTAGATTCAGCGAAAACAGTGCCTGGAACTCAATCGTTTCACTGTGTTAGATTATTAGCTAACACTAAAAAGTTAGAACTAAAACGATTTTCAACATCCGAAGATTCTCAATTGTATCCACCAGTTAAAAAAGCCGAACCCTCTAAAACTCGAATTAAGAAAAACACGAGTATCGTGAAAAGACCAATAAAAATAATCGCAAATAAAAATAAAAGAATTAAGGTTTAAATAAAAAATTAATATATTTAGAACGTAATATATGATGCACTGATAAAACATTGTGTAATGCTTTTAATAGGAAACAACGAAAATATGCACTACGTTTATAAAAGCACACTCGGGTGCAGCGCAAAAAGTTTGCGCAGTCGCTCGCCGCTGTCTTCTTAATCTTATTACTTTTGAGCTCTACGTTTCTCCAACTTTAAAATGTAGAGGTTTGTAGCTTATAACTTGTACTTTCAAATGGTCATATGCATTTTGAAAAAAAACATGATATACTTTGAGAAAAATGTCTCTGAATTTTCAACTTGAATTTTCGACCAGAAGAAAAAGTTTCGGAGTAAAAACAATAGCACCATTGGAAAGAGCAGGAAAAAATCTATCTATATATATCTTTTGTTTTTTTCTGAGAGACTCAGAATACGATTACGAGCGAGTTGAATAGAGCGTGTTTTGCATGAAAAATGCGTCCCGCGCGCCCGCTGGCTGGTTTCTGGCGGACGCTCCCTTATGTGTATTCTAATGATAATAACAATGAAAATAGGTATTACAATTAATGCAATAATAAAATTTTCTGAGCAATGCGGTCGTGCCTATTATGTAAAAACGGAGTTTTTACATACGGCGGGGGCGGGCGACGAGCGAAGCGAGGAGCAGCTGTGCGTGGGGGCGCAGGGGTTGGCTTGTCTAGCGCAGCGAGACGCGCAGGGGGGCTCGGCCACCCTAGTTCTTTATTTTATTTAACCTACTTAATAATATCTGATTGGGCCGAAAATAATATGGGTACATAGGAAATTCGAAGACCTTTCAGAAAATGGGCTTACTTCCGAGCGATATCCAAACCCGACGAAAAAAAAAGAGTTTCGATTTTTCCATATTTTTCTTTTTTATTTTTTAGGCACGACGGCTACTCGGCAGAGCATTATATTTTCACCAGAGTCAATATTGTAACTTCCCGAAAACTAGCAGTTTACTGTATAAAAACTATTTTCCTCCCAGAATTAGTTCATTTTGAGCGTTTCCTATGATGTATGTATGTATGTACGTTCGTAGGTAATCCAGTTTATGGATTATCTCAGCGAATTTTCGACCGATTCCATCGGGATTGCGGGAAAACACTCCTCTAATTATACCTAAGTGCTGGTTCTCTATCGAGAAATATCGATCAAAAATTTTCAAAATGCGGGCACAAAGAAAAATTGCAAAAACCTATTTTCAAGCCTTATATATAGAAAAATTAATTTTAAGCTAATATCTACCGGTTTATCTGCTAAAACTAATTAAAATACACATTTTTTCTGTTGTACACTTTTCTCTACGAGCTATAGTTGCCTAAGATAACTGCAAAAAACGTTAAAAAAAGTTAAAAAATGGACGATCTTCGGCTGTAACTTGACAGGATTTGATTTTACATAAAAATGTTAAACACAAAAGTTGTAGATAATATTAAAATAAAACTTTTTCTTATTTAACATTTTTGACTAAAATCAATTCCTGACGAGTTGAACTTATAAAAACGATTTTAAACGCTAAAATATACATGAACTGTACGATTTTCGGCTGTAACTTGACAGGATTTGATTTTACATAAAAATGTTAAATAGAAAAGTTGTAGATAACATTGAAAGAAAAGTTTTTCCTATTCAATATTTTTGTCTAAAATCAATTCCTGACGAGTTAAGCTTATAAAAACGATTTTAAACGCTAAAACACATGAAATGGACGATTTTCGGCTGTAACTTGACAGGATTTGATTTTACACAAAAATGTTGAGTATATAAGTTGTAGATAATATTGAACTAAAACTTTTTCCTCTTTAATATTTTTGTCTAAAATCAATTTCTGACGAGTTAAGCTTATAAAAACGATTTTAAACGCTATCACATACATGAAATGGACGATTTTCGTCTGGAACTTGACAGGATTTGATTTTACACAAAAATGTTCAGTACATAAGTTGTAGATAATATTGAAACAAAACTTTTTTCTCTTTAATATTTTTGTCTAAAATCAATTCCTGACGAGTTAAGCTTATAAAAACGATTTTAAACGCTATCACATATATGAAATGGACGATTTTCGTCTGTAACTTGACAGGATTTGATTTTACACAAAAATATTGAATACATAAGTTGTAGATAATATTGAAATAAAACTTTTTCCTATTTAATATTTTTGTCTAAAATCAATTCCTGACGAGTTAAGCTTATAAAAACGATTTTAAACGCTAAAACATACATGAAATGGACGATTTTCGGCTGTAACTTGACAGGATTTGATTTTACACAAAAATGTTGAGTAGAAAAGTTGTAGATAATATTGAAATAAAACTTTTTCCTCTTTAATATTTTTGGGTAAAATCAATACCTGACGAGTTAAGCATATAAAAACGATTTTAAGCCCCAAAATATACATAATATAGACTATTTTTGCTAATCGTACAAAGAATTGATTTCCAATAAAACTCTTAAATACAACGGATATTGATATCGTTTTAATACCTATAAAAAAACTAAAACAATA
Organism: Torymus aiolomorphi; assembly: GCA_036365515.1. Classification (NCBI taxonomy): domain Eukaryota; kingdom Metazoa; phylum Arthropoda; class Insecta; order Hymenoptera; family Torymidae; genus Torymus; species Torymus aiolomorphi. Next base: position 218,773,734 of record CM070874.1, read on the forward strand.
ACTAACAAAAACTGTTACATAAAAGCTGTCAAAACTTACAATTTCTTGTTAATGATCTAGAGAACTTAGTATGTAGTAAAATCAAAATTGGAAAAATGTTTAAAAATTCGGTTGTTAAAAATCTATAATTATGTTATTTTACTGTTTTGATAAGAAATAGAAATTTCATATAAAATTACACAGCTTAACCTATTAATTATGTTCACAGATCTTAAGCGATTGGACTAAGTGAATCAAAATTGTCTAATATTATAAAAATACATGACAAAGTAATATTATATTATGCAAAAAAAACTAGTGTAATATATGTCTTATAGATTTTGTAATATAGTAAAGTTCAATGTATAAAGAATGCAATTTTGACTTTACGGTATAAATATGTAAAATTGTTTACAATAGTCTTATTGACTAGTGGCAGCTCCTTGCGTCCACTTATATTAGTATAAGCTTAAGTATTATTGGTAAGATCGCAGTAGAAAATTGTGGAACATTGTATTATAGTTTTTTAATTATATGTAACTTGTATTTTGTAGAACCTTGAGAGGGGGTGACAATAGATCACCCGAAACGTTGGAATTGATAATTTTGTGTTACTATTCCACTACCTTGTTGGGCAGTAGAACCATTCGCTTTCATTCGTGAAACTATAATTATTCATCGCTGCCATTTGCGTCATTTATACGATCAATGTTGACTTTGTCAGTCTTACAGTGTGCTGGAAAACTATTAAGTAGGCAAGTCTCACTTAGTAAAAATTTGTGAAATACATATGTATTTTAAAACAACGAAATGAGTTCGTATACCCTGACTAAACTCAGAAATTAACTAGATGAGCTAGTATGACCAGCGACAACTGCCTACCCGTATCGCATCTAACCACATACACACAGCACTTTTATGATATCCCCCAATTCCTAATTTTCTATCCCCTCACATTCTAAAGCACTAACACTTGAAGATCACTGATAGAGCTGGAGAAGCTGCAAAATGAGGCTGGATGGCCCAAGCCGGGCGCTACTCCTAGGATGACAGTCTGCTCAGAATTATCTAATAGCCATCTGGGAGGAAAATACTGATAGAGACTGTCATGTGTGTCTCTATCTCAAAGACTGCTTCATAGTAGGGATGAACAAAACACATGAACAGATCAGCCACTGATCTGGGAGACAAGCGAGGAGAGTTGAGCACCTGGAAACCACATATGACTAATGAATAGATGACACAAAAAAAATTACCATATAAAAGAAAAGTTTGGTTGTTGTTCACTATTCTCGCTGCACCAGCTACCTGTAACAATTAGAGGGGAAAAACTGGTGGGAGTCTCATTGGTTGTTTCATTGCTGAATACACCTCCAGCTTGACAGTCGCTGAAGGCACCAGCAGCAGATTAACTGTACACAGAGCCACTAGGATAAGTGTCAAATACAAACTAGGAAAGTTGAGCATCTGAACACCACATATGACAAATAAATAAATGACCCAAGCAACATCACACACTCAAGAAAGATTCTGCAGCAGTGCCCATCGTTTACACTACTCTCGTCGCCAGATACCTGCAACAAGAGAAAGTACCATCATCTTCCCTATCAGAGATGTTCGGAACGAGAAAGGGCTTACGAAATTTGCTCTCGCCGTTGTCACGCTGCTTTCCTGTCTCTGACGAATATCATCATTGTGCAGGTGTGTGTGGGGGCGCGGGGGTTGTCGTGTCGAGCGTAGCGAGACACGCAGGGGGGCTCGGCCCCCCTAGTTAAACATAGTACATAACATTGTCCGATCAACTATGTATTTGAACTAACCAACTTCAAAATAAGCTTTATATAGCTGCCAAAAATAAACTTGATATCTCTGCCCAGTTTTGAGTTATGCTGGCAACAAATTTATAACAAACACACACACACACACACACACAAACAAACAGACACACACGCACGCACGCACGCACGCACACACATTTTCTAGAAGACGGATATTTCGTCTCGGGAGCTCAGAAATATAAAAAATCATCGAAATCTCGAGATCGAAAAATTTCACCGTTACCAAGCTTTCTCTTCGATAAAGCTAAAAGGTCACTGAAAAAACTTTTAAAAAACGTCTGTTTGGACCTTAATGGGCTAACTCGAGATAAATAAGAGCTTAAAAAGAGCTTGAAAACTACTTCTTTATTCATGCCTTTTGTTCAAACTACACACTGATGAATCTATATAAACTGCAATAAAAAACTACATGTGTATTTAATGTCCTATTAGAGGATGACACTGTTTGGGAATGCAATAAATTATATGAGGTACATACTGTGGGTGATTAAATAAGTTTTGAGTCGAACACAGTTGTACATTTAAATTCAAAAATATATTGTAAAAGTAATGTTCGCACAATATTTACATAGTATTTACATTGATATATATAAAGTTTGACATGAATAACAATTTAAATTAGAAGTTATATCATAACAGTATTGTATAACAAAATTAACTAATGGAATCTGATTGAGTTTGACTAAATATGGACGTGCAGAAGCGAGTCTGCACTGACAACTCGCATCTGAGTTTACGTATTATAAATTCTATTGGCGTTCACTATTGCATGTTACAATCTGAGTGTAATTGCAATGGTGAATTAGTACGTTGAGTGCTACAGTAATCTCTCAATAGAGATGACTAACCTGTTGAGAGTTGCCTGAAGTTGTAGTGTAACTGAGTTGTCCGTAGTTAATTGAGTTTCATCAACACTTTCCCCTTGGCTCACGTACAATGAGGCTGATGTGAGATAAAGCGCAAGCAAATGTAATTGATCTGCTGCATATGAGTGTAACCAATAATTAAATGCTCATGTAGAGCCGGTGCCAACACGTGGTTAGTAACATAACCTCGTGTGGAGTGAGTTTGTTACCTTGCAGCAGAAGTGATTGAACTAATCGTTGATACACTTGAGTTGATGTGTGAGCGATGGTGAGAAGTGCAGATGAGAGCTTCCGAAAGTTAGATGAGTAGAGCCAGTGAATACGTTGAGTAGAGCTGATGAATTTTAGCAGTAGCGCAGTGGAGAGATGCTCCTCGTGGCAAGGCTGAATTCAGAGAGAGCGAGTGATTTTCAACTTCCTTCTTCTTCTTCACTTTCATATCACAGGGCACTAATCAAATTAACATCTCTCACATTTACAGGTGATAGAGTGAGAAAGATAACAATATCGCGACTATACCGCGTAAATCAGTATAGCGTCTCAGCTGTTCCGCCGAGACGCCGCGAGGTGCTGTCGCGCCGTGGCTACACCGTGAGTTGAGCCGAGCTGAGCTTAACCGACGGAATTCAAAATAGCTGAATTCCCAAACATTCCGCCCACCATCAACCGCCAGCTTGATTTAATTTCCGATTGGCACTGGCAAGATGGCGAGTTTTGAGATTGGGTGAGTAAGCTGAGTGGTGTCAGTCTTGATCGTAACAACTCTTGTGAGATTATCGGTTCCAGGATAAAGCTGAGTGACTCTTGCGAGTGGCCATTTGCTTGGTGGTGAGTGTTCATCCGTGAGTAGTACCATGGAACCCACTTTTATCTCATGAGAGTGATGATGCCATTTTGAAAGGGATTGAAGCCGTTGAAGGTATTGAGTTGACCAATGCTTCCAAAATTGCTGAATGATCCGTTGAATGAGTTGCCACTTGGAAAGCCTTGATTCGTTGAGGTTGAGTAAGTTTGGTTCAGGCACTGAGTTCAATGCCTTGCCAATGAGAAAATGTCCGGGTGTGAGTGCGTTGATATCTTGTGGGTCTTCACTGAGTGGTTCTAGCGGCCTTGAGTTGAGTAACGCTTCTATTTGAGTGAGCAAGGTTGCTAAGGCTTCAAAGGTGAGTAGAGTGTCCCCAATGGTCCGTCGTAGGTGAAATTTAACTGATTTCATTACTGCTTCTCATTTGCCTCCCATGTGAGGTGCAGCAGGTGGGTTGAATATCCATTAGGTTCTCTCGTTGGCTAGTGAGTTGTACAAAATTGAGTTTTCATGTTGACTTTGTGAGAACAGAATCTTCAGTTCCTTTTCTGCTTCGATGAAGTTTGTTCCCCAGTCTGAGTAGAGTTGGAAGGTATTCCTCTCCTTGAGGTGAACCGTTTGTAAGCCGCTAAGAATCCGTCCGCTGAGTAATCACTGACCAGTTCTAAATCAACAGCTGAAATTGAGAAGCGCACAAAGATACAAATCCAGCATTTGTATATTTTGGATCCACGACCTTTCCATGAGGTGATTAGACCGGCGTAATCAATCCCAGTGTGAGTGAAAGGTGATGATGGGGTAACCCTGGCCATGGGTAATTGCCCCATGAGTTGCTGAGCCCGTTGAGCCTAATACCTTGCACAAGTCACACACTTTAAAATATATGACTTGACCGGTGCTCTGCCTCCTATTATCCAAAATTTCTGTCGAGTGTGTGCCAGGGTGAGTTGAGCGCCATCGTGTATAGTTGAGAGATGAGCGTTCCGAATGACCAGTGAGGTGAGTTGGCTGCTCCGTGGTATAATTGCTGGGTATTTTGAGTGATGATCGAGTTGAGTTTTTTGAAGCCGCCCTCCTACTCGAACAACTCCTGCTGAGTCTATGTAGTCAGTCAATCGGTTGAAGATATGGTTTCTTGGGATTTGAAAATTTTTCAGCATAATAAATTCTTTGTGGAAATAAACTTGCTGAATTTTGTTGACCCAGAAGAGTTTTGCCTTGCCGATTAGATCAGTAGTGAGTTTCGATTTATGGTGAGTTTTGCCTTTAGCCTTGAATCGATCACATGCAAGCACTACCCATCCCGTGATTCTTATTAGCTGAGTGAGTGGTGAGTAATGATCGATGATGTTCTATACTGTGCTTGAGTTTGACTTGGCTGCGGTAAGTGTGACCTTGGCGCTCATTTCTGGAACGTCGTTCTCTTGAATAGAGTTTGCTTGAGATGACCGAGCTGATTCTTTCTTGCAGAGCCAACTTGGTCCATGCCACCATAAATGGTGCTCTCTGAGTTGTGAGGTGAGTAATCCATGCGAGGCACAGTCTGCTGGATTTTCTGCTCCAGGCACATGTCTCCATTATGCTGTTGGAATGAGTTCTTGTATGAGTGCAACTCTGTTTCCAACGAAATCGTTTCATCGTGAGGGGTGTGAGCGTATCCATGTGAGTGCTACCTTAGCATCTGTCCACAGATGAATTTGTGAAATTGGTAATTGTGAGTTTTCCAATACGTGTTTTGCCAACCTTGTGAGTAAATCTGCCGCTCCCAATTCCAATCGTGGGATTGACAGTCGTTTGAGTGGTGCCACCTTTGTTTTCGAAATGAGAAATGATGTTGTTGAGTGAGTTTTGAGTGTTGTGATTTTGACGTAAAGAACTGCGGCCATTGCCTGTTGTGAAGTATCCGAGAAGCCATGAAGTTCCACAACTGAGTTATCCTGAATGCCTAACCACAGAGGTATGGCGATTGTCTTCAGGTGCGTGAGATCTTCTTGGATGTGCAGCCATTTCTTCACAATCGAGTTTGGCAGTGATTCGTCCCAAGAAAGCTTGTAAAGCCACAGTTCTTGTAGGAGGATTTTTGAGGTGATTATGACCGGTAAGATTACTCCAATGGGATCGTACATTTAAGGTACTTCCGACAGTATAATCCGTTTAGTGATCGTCTCCTGGTGGGGTGGCAGAGTCATCTGAAATGTGAGTTTATCTGATTTTGGGAGTTACTTCATCCCAAGTATGTTTGTGGCGCTATCATCTAAAGGTACAGCTTCAGCTAGTAGCTCTGTGAGAAAATCTCTTAGAAATTCTGATGAGTTAGAGTTCCACTTGGCGAATGGAAAACCGCCCGCCGTGCAGAGTGAGGTTAACTGCTTGGCCTTTTCAATGAGAATTTCCTTTGATGCAGCTCCACCGAAGATGTCATCCACATACCTTCCAAAAAGTAGTGAGTCAACCGCAAGTGGATAATTGTCTCCTTCATCCTTTACCAGCTGAAAAAATGTTCGAATTGCTAAGTACGGGGCTGCTTGTGTTCCATAGGTGACTGTAGTAAAATGAAAGTGAGTGAGTTGACCCTTTTCATCTACCCACAAAATGCGTTGTAGATTCCAATCTTGAGGATGTCAGTTGAGAATACAAATGGCTGAGTTCGAATCCATATGAGAACATCCACAATGTTAGGTGAGAGGTTGGGTCCAGTATGCATTATATCGTTGAGTGAGGTTCCATTTGTTGTGAGTGGTGAACCGTTGAATACTGTTCTAACTTTTGTCGTTAGACTATCTTCTCGTAATACTCCATGGTGAGGAAGATAGTAAGATGGTTTGGCAGATATTTCCTGTTGAGGGATTTGCACCATATGGCCCAATTTGCAGTATTCTTCCATAAATGTATAATACCTTTCTTTGTAGATGCTTTCTTGATTGCATTTTGTGAGTATTCTTTTGACGCACGCTTGAGCTTTTCTGAATGAATTTTCTAGTACTTCTGCTGAGGTTGTGAGAGGTAATCTGACTTAATATCATCCGTGAGTATCTCTCGTGTGAGTTTCAACAAAGTGTTGCTCACACAATGCTTCTTCCTTGTTGAGTTTGACTGCAGAATTTGAGGGTGGCTCTTCTTGAACCCAAAAGCGAGTGAGTAATTCCTGCAAGTCTTCAGTGTTGAGTGTAGCCGTTGTGTGATGTACTACCTTGTGTTTGATCGCTGAGTTGAATGGACCTATTAGTTGTCAGCCGAAAATTGATAATTGCGCGACAGGTTCAGTCATACTCCCCCTTATGAGGTTAGGTTTTATGATCTGGCCGTAATAGTCCGCTCCTATGAGTACATCTACTGGTTGAAGTTTCCAAAAGGTCGGATCAGCCAAGTTGAGTTTCTCTGTATGGTGCCACTGACGTTGCTCACATGCTTCTGCTGGTAATAGTGTTGAGACTTGGCGTATAATGTGAGCTGTGATCCAAACTGTGAGATTTTTGTAGATGGTGCGTAACTTGAGTTGAGCTTTTCCGAGAGTGTGAGTTGAGTTCGTGCCTCCAACTCCAAGAATTGGGATTGTTGAGTGTTGCCGCTGAATCCTGAGTAAATCAACCGTGTTCTTGGAGATGAATGAGATTTCCGACCCTGAATCAATGAGTATTCTTAATTGATGAGATGTCACCGGTGAGTCATACCATGCCAATGCAGTTGCAAGTAAAGTGAATTGTGGAGTTGAGTAATCATGTTGAGTTTGACCGTGATGTAATATAATTGCGCCGTTGTCCTAATTTTGAGTTGATATGGTAGCTGAGTTGGTTTGAGTCTTGCCTTCAGGGTCTCGTGGCACATGAATCATGGTATGATCATTCCCATTACAAGTTCTGCATTTGTATTGAGACTTCCAATTTTTAGCTGAGTGAAGGCCGAGACAGTTATAACAGAGTGGCTTTTCCATTACAAACTTCCTTCTCTGCTGCTCATTGAGTTGCTTAAACCTTGGACATGTCACAATGAAATGAGGATCTCCGCAGTACGTGCAAGGATGTTGAGAGATCCGTGTTGAGTGTGTCATCTTATTTGAGTCTTGCTGCCGAGGTTGAGTTTGACTAGTGACGTTATCTGACCGTGATGGTTTTGAAGCTTGAGAGGTGGGTGGCTTTTGAGGCCCTGTTGACGAATCTGCAGCTAATTCCAAGGCACGGACACGCGCCACGACAAATCCTTCAAAGTCCTCGAAGGTTGACAATTCAGTGCTCGTACCTCGTGACGTTTCCCAGGCTTCTCTCGTTGCACTGTCGAGCAGCTTAGATATGCGGTGGGAGAAGACACAGTTTCCGTCTTCCTCCCTAGATACGAGTTACTGGATCGATTTTCGGATTCGTGAAATTTCGGTGACGACGTTGTTGAGTGAAGCCGGGTTTTTTCCTTGAGCTGCCATCAGTTCCGCCAAGTGATCAAGATGATGATTAACCAGGAACCGCTTGTTTTCGAACCGCTCCACCAGCGTGTTCCAGGAAGGCATCAAAGAATCGTTGCACAGAGTAAATCCTTCGATCCATTTGAGTGGTGATACAACCAGAGAGCTGCGCAAATAATGTAATTTTACTGCGTTTCTGAGTTGAGGCCGATTGAGTACCATATCCGTGAAGAGTTCCTTGTAAGCAGGCCACTCTCAATATGTTCCGTTGAATGTGGATATCTTAATCTCTGGCAACTTGCTTCGATAACTGACTTGAGTTTCACCGGTGGTAGGTTGAGAACCTTGATGCTTGGAGCGCCACTTCTCTTCCAATGTACTGACTTCAAAAATAATTGAGTGGTACTGCTCATGTACAGATTTGTGGAAGCTGGCCTGGAAATAGTCATTATCTGCGAATGACGCTAGGCAGCTTGCTTCGATGAGTGACTGACCCCTTTTGTAGAGAGCGTAGAGCTCCTCAGCATCTTGTCTCCAAGCCAGCAACACCGGAGAAGCAGCAGTATCATCTCTCACCTTGATATAAGCAGTGATCCGCTCCAAGGCATCCAGCCTCAACTACTGAGCGTTGACCTTGCAGAGGAAGGAAGCCGGAATCGTATTCGGAGATTTGGACCGTGTCCTAATGTGGGTGTCTATAACACTGAGTCCATGCACATTGAGTGAGCGGCTGCCAGTCCTCTTCGGTGCAACCTTCTTCCCATCTGATGTACCTTGAGTCGCTTGTTCCTCCTTCTGGTGGTCATCCTCAGCTTCAGATGCAGAAGCATTTCCATGCTTCTCCTTTCCCACCTCCTTGAGTTTGTCCTGGTTGGTCTGCATCGTCAGATTCTGTTGAGTTTTGCAATAATAAGTATTTATTCACTGGCTCTATTCACACCACAGCATGTCAATCCGGCTCGAAGGACCAAAATGTTCGGGAATGCAATAAATTATATGAGGTACATGCTGTGGGTGATTAAATAAGTTTTGAGTCGAACACAATTTTACATTTAAATTCAAAAATATATTGTAAAAGTAATGTTCGTACAATATTTACATCGTATTTACATTGGTATATATAAAGTTTGACATGAATAACAATTTAAATTAGAAGTTATATCATAACAGTATTGTATAACAAAATTAACTAATGGAATCTGGTTGAGTTTGACTGAATATGAAAGTGCAGAAGCGAGTCTGCACTGACAACTCGCATCTAAGTTTACGTATTATAAATTCTATTGGCGTTCACTATTGCATGTTACAATCTGAGTGTAATTGCAATGGTGAATTAGTACGTTGAGTGCTACAGTAATCTCTCAATAGAGATGACTAACCTGTTGAGAGTTGCCTGAAGTTGTACTGTAACTGAGTTGTCCGTAGTTAATTGAGTTTCATCAACACTTTCCCCTTGGCTCACGTACAATGAGGCTGATGTGAGATAAAGCGCAAGCAAATGTAATTGATTTGCTGCATATGAGTGTAACCAATAATTAAATGCTCGTGTAGAACCGGTGCCAACACGTGGTTAGTAACATAACCTCGTGTGGAGTGAGTGTTGTTATCTTGCAGCAGATGCGATTAAACTAATCGTTGATGCACTTGAGTTGATGTGTAAGCGATGGTGAGAAGTGCAGATGAGAGCTTCCGAAAGTTAGATGAGTAGAGCCAGTGAATATGTTGAGTAGAGCCGATGAATTTTAGCAGTAGCGCAGCGGAGAGATGATCTTTGTGGCAAGGCTGAATTCAGAGAGAGCCAGTAATTGTCCACTTCCTTCTTCTTCCTCATTTTCATATTACAGGACACTAATCAAATTAACATCTCTCCCATTTACAGGTGAGAGAGTGAGAAAGATAACAATATCGCGACTATACCGCGTAAATCAGTATAGCGTCTCAGCTGTTCCGTCGTAACGCCGCGAGGTGCTGTCGCGCCGTGGCTGCACCGTGAGTCGAGCCGAGTTGAGCGTAACCGCGGTAATTCAAAATAGCTGAATTCCCAAACAGACACATAATAGAATTTACTTAAAAGTTAAATAGTCAGATCGTTAGTATATTAATATTTATACATGTTATTAAAAAAAAACAAATATTCATCTAATTACCCGAGCTGTTTTACATCGAAATGCCCTTTGGTACTTTCTCTTCATTCTCCGCGGGCAGCATGAGCATAATATTCTAAGAAATGCCCTGTAACAATGAAATTTTTTTAAATAGAATATCAGAATAATATTTTTACCAGTTTTTGATAAAATTCATCTATGATAATTATATTCTACGAACAGAGATGTAATCAAATGGTATATTGATGATAGAGTACAACGAAATACAGCATCGATAGAGGATAGGGTATTTTGACTCGCCCACCACATCAATGACAATAGAACAGTGCATTATGTTATGTTAATACTTATATTTGAATCTACTACATTTTTGTAAGAACATTGGGAGGTTGATTATTTATGCTTAAAGTTGTGTATAAGATGTTTTTATGTTATCTGTAACAGGAGAAAGAGTATAGGTAGGGTATATCTATAATATACAGTAGTGATAGGGATATAATAGAGTAGTGAGTGAAAAAGTATTCGTTTTTGCTAAAAAATTAAATATCACTATAAATCATATACATGGATTGAAGCCTGTCGGAGTGATAAGGAGGTCTATCACCTTCTATTGATTCTTCATCTCATTTGGAAACATTATTCGCGCTTCCAAATTTCAAAATTTGTCGAAATTCCTTGAATAAATAGAGTTGATCACTAAATTCAGAGCAAGTTGCCTTTGGACAAACTCTTCTGACTGTCACGTAGCCACAGCGATAGACACTGAATTACAAACGATTCTTTGTACCGTTTCAACTATTTAGTTCTCTAACTATAATGTATATATCTCTGTAAACACCTAGCCGAACCAACGATACTGTAGTACTAACATTTTTGCTATTGTTTGCCTGTAGAGTCGAATGTCGAAAGCGACCCTAGTGGAAATCATTTTTGTGAATAACTGAAAATAACTGTAAATAGCTGAAAATAACGGAAAATAATTGTTTGGTTTGAGACATAAATAATAGTTATTTTCAGATATTTACAGATATTTACAGTTATTTTCAGTTATTTACAGTTATTTTCAGTTATTTACAGTTATTTACAGTTATTGACAGATTTTAACAGCTATTTACGGATATTTGCTGATATACACATTTAATTTTTTTCGCTATAAGGCCGAATCCATCTCAAATCAGACAGCCCGCGTATGCCTATTTCACCTATCATGTTGAAATAAAAATATTTATGTTCTACTCGAAAAAATATTTTACACGTGTTTTTTTATTTTTTTGTTTCATCAAAATTTCATGCGTTCAGCGATACCGAAAAATTCCGAGAAAATTCTTTCATTGAGAAAAAAAATTTTCAATGTGATTTTCAGACTGCTATTGTTTCAGCAGTTTTTCAAGCATTTAAACGTGTAACACATAATTTCACTCAGTTTTGGGCCCTCTTTAACGGCCTTAGTGTGATTTTAAAAAAAATAAAAAATCCACGAGCTAGGCACTTTTTACTGAAAAATTCATTTTTAGGGAAGTGCCTTTTTCTCGAATACCCCATGTTTTTTTTTGCACAATTTTTGTTGTCGTGATAGAGGACGGTAATGCCTAGCTAGACGTATTTGTGAGATTCGGTACTTTTTTCCTGGGATAGCGATCACTAATGAGATAACACACAAACAAATTTTTCACGCTTAACGCTTATATATAGTCAATGATATTAGAGTCAATGTAAAGGTATTTATCTTTGTGCGTATGTAATATACATGTACGTGCGCCTACTTATAGGAGTATATGTACTAGTACATTTGTCCGCTAGATGGATATGGTTTGACTTAACATTTACAAAGAAAAGTTCGGTTTCTGCTATATATCACACATCTCGTCTTATTTAAAACCATCATCTTTTGGAAAATTATTACATATTTACACCTTATCAACTCAACTACGATGTCTCAATATTACTCAACAGAGAGAATCAAATGTGCAGACTTTTTAGACAAACACAAACAAATTATTTACAAATCTAGTTCCGTACGTTTAAAACAACTTGAGAATCTTGCTCATCCATTGAAGCACCTCTATCCTCATTTACCTTTGACACCTTCTACATATCTGTGTCAACATTGTTACAATCGTGCTTTAGAATTGGTGAGTAGTACTGACAATGAATTTATAACGGATAATGAAGTTACCGATAACGTAGTTGATAGAGATGAAGATTTTTTACCAAGTACTCCAGAACGCATTGAAGAATTTAATAATGAAATAAGTACATCTTTCTTAGGTTCTGTATCGCCTCTTAAAAGAAAAAATCTTATACATGAAAAATCAATTGAAAATTACGTAACAAAGAAGAAAAAAAAAATACTTTCAACATTGTCTAATACCCTTGATGTGAAGTTGAACAATGTTTATGACGTTTCTATAACAGCAAATGAATCAACTGTATGCCATTGTACAGAATGGATACAAAATCTTGGTCTAGCCTTGCAAAAGTGTTCTACGGTATCAGAAAAAATAAAAATTCTGACTTTGCTACCTTCATCCTTTACAAAACATGAAATTTTATCTTTATTTCCAGAAATAACAATGTATATGATCAACAAATCGAGAAATCTTGTTAAAGAAAAAGGAATTTATTCAGAACCAGATGCATATTCAGGCCATCCGATTGATGAAAACATGGAAAAAATTGTTATGGAATATTATTTAAATGATGATTTTAATTGTTCAAGACAAAGTCCTAATAAATGTGACGTTGTTACAATTAAAGTTAACAATAAAAAAAGAGAAAAAGTTAAGCGTTTTCTTACTTGAAGTTTAAAAGAGACGTATAAAGTATTTAAAAATGATTATCCAGAATTGAGAATTGGAAAATCGAAATTTTATAGTTTGCGACCAAAGTATGTCTTACTTAGCCCCATCAAAGAAGTTTGTCTCTGTATCTATTGCGCAAATTATGATTTATTTCTTACGAGCTTAATTAATTTTAGAGGGAGTAACGTCACAGAGTTGGATGAAAGTCGGTCACAAATAATAAATGCAACAATGTGTTCTGAGCCATCTGATTTATGTTATTTACAAGAATGTAAACTATGTCCAGGGATTAAGGGAATTACGTTTCATGTTTTAAAACTGCAAGATGTAGAAGGCACAGAAGAAATTACATATGCTTTGTGGGATAATGGAAACCTGATTAAAAAGACACTATCAATTTCTGCTTTTAAAGATGAACTTTCGGTTTGGACCATGAGGGTTAGTACTCACATGTATGTAAAAAATATACAACGCAAAGCTATAAAAATAGAAAGAGAAAGTGCTAAAAAGACTCACATCATTTAGTTCTTCAAATAGACTTCGCTGAAAACTGGGCTGTGATTCATAATAAAGCTGTTCAAGGAAATCATTGGGTTAATGATCAAATTTCTATTTTCACAGCACTCTCTTATCAAGGGGATTCGACACAAAGTTTCGCAGTTATAAGTGATGACCGAAAACATGATTCAGCGTATGCTTTGCTAGCAGTACAAAAAATTATAAAATTCTTGAAAGAAAATTGTTGTGATTCAATTAAAAAATTACCATCGTATCAGACGGCGCTGCGAGTCACTTTAAAAATCGCTTTCAATTAGATGAACTAAAACGAGCACCGTGTGATATAAAATGGTTGTTCTCTGCTACTGGGCACGGCAAAGGAGCTGTAGATGGTGTGGGTGGACTTATAAAGCATTATGCTACTTCGCATAATCTTCGAGAGCCCCTTGAAGAAGCTATTCAAAACGCAAATGATTTTGCAATACATGTTCAAAAATATACTGATGCTATTAAAATAATACATTTACAAGATGCTGAAATAGAACAATTCAGAAAAGAAAAAAATATTGATTGGCTTACAACTCCAAAGTATCCTGGAATTCAAAAAACTCATATATGGGTTAAAAAACATGTGACGATAAAATACATTGTTTGACAGCAAAGACCGCTGATCGTCCGCTTACTGAATTAAGAACAATGAAGCAGAAAAACAAAGGTAGTAAAATAGGTATACAAATGAAAAAAGGTATAAAAATAAAAAATCAAAAAGACGCAAATAACAAATAAATACATAGTTATGTGTACCTGTATATTACATACACACAAAGGCAAATACCTTTACATTGACTCTAATATCATTGACTATATATAAGCATTAGGCGTGAAAAATTTGTTTGTGTGTTATCTCATTAGTGATCGCTATCCCAGGGAAAAAGTACCGAATCTCACAAATACGTCTAGCTAGGCATTACCGTCCTCTATCACGACAACAAAAATTGTGCAAAAAAAACATGGGGTTTTCGAGAAAAAGGCACTTCCCTAAAAAATGAATTTTTCAGTAAAAAGTGCATAGCTCGTGGATTTTTTATTTTTTTTGAAAATGACATTAAGGCCGTTAAAGAAGGCTCAAAACTGAGTGAAATTGTGTGTTACACGTTTAAAAGCTCGAAAAACTGCTGAAACAATAGCAGTCTGAAAATCACATTGAAAATTTTTTTTCTCAATGAAAGAATTTTCTCGGAATTTTTCGGCATCGCTGAACGCATGAAATTTTGATGAAACAAAAAAATAAAAAAACACGTGTAAAATATTTTTTCGAGTAGAACATAAATATTTTTATTTCAACATGATAGGTGAAATAGGCATACGCGGGCTGTCTGATTTGAGATGGATTCGGCCATAATGACAATTTTATTCTCCGTCAACAAAATTGTAAATAACTGTAAATTACTGTAAGAAACTGTAATTATCTGTAAATAACTGTAAAAAACTGTTAATAACTATTAATACCTTATATCAGTACCTTCATTTTTACAATTATTATTTTACAAAACTAGAGATAACTGGAAAAAACTGTAAATAGCTGTAAATAACTGAAAATAACTGTCGATAACTGAAAATAATTGAAAATAACTGAAAAGAACTGAAAATAACCGTTAGTTACGTCACAAACCAAATAATTATTTTCAGTTATTTACAGTTATTTACAGTTATTTACAGTTATTTACAGTTATTTTCAGTTATTTACAGTTATTTTCAATTATTCATAAAAACGATTTCCACTAGGGAAGTTAGCGAAACTGTTCTATCCTGTTGCTCGTATGAACTTTGAAGACGTTCTTACTGAAGTACATATGTGATAAAATGCGTCGTGGTATTTTCAGCAAAATAATTCATGCTCCTGTTGCTCGGCAAAACAGTATAAAATTGATCATTCTATTTTTTCATTTTTAATTTTTTCGTTAATTGATTCGTTCTAACCCAAGAATTTAACTTATCGCTGTATACTTTCCACTTCACAAAATATTCTTTATAATTTTGTAAAATTCAGTGACAAATCTACAAACAATTGCATATAACTTTACCGGTTTTGAAAATTTTTCAATTTTGATATCGTTAATTCCTCCTGAATTTTAACAAGGAAGAAAATGAGACCTTGCAAATTAAAATTGAATGAAAAACAAAAAATATTTGTATTTCTTGTGGAATTTTTTTTTTAATGGACAAAATATACTTTTGCAAAATTGGAAATTTTCTAACAAAAATATTTTCCGTTATGTTAAGAACTTTGCTTCCTGTCATATCAGTTTTCAGATTGGAATATGTAAATGAATTTTTGTAAAAAATGTTCATAGCTTTAGGTCTACTAGACCGATGGAGCCACCTTAGATTCACCAAGTTATTGTATTGCAATTATTAGTGTGACAGTGATTTTTAAGAATTTTTTATTTTCTGATAATATATTGTGACTTTATTTTGTTAATCCAGGTATGACTCAATTTATTTAAACACCCACAGCATGTCCTCGATATTATTATTGCATTCTCAAACATTTTGGTCCTTCGGGCCGGATTACATGCTGTGGTGTGTAGTAGAGTCAGTGAATTATGACTCATTTGACGAAATCTCCAGTTTTCTCATGATAGCGAACAAACTCAAAGGCCAGGACAACTAAAGCAAAAGTTAATGTAATCTCCAAGTCCAGTAATGAGGATGGAGACTTCAAGGGGCCAGCTGACGACACTGAGCCTGAAACATCAGCCAACACTCAAATACTAATACCACTTACACTCAGCCTCAACATCGCCATCGGTGACAGCAGTATGAAAAGGACTAGATCAAAGTCTCCGACTACGATTCCAGATTCTTTCATCTGCAAGGTCACTTCGCAGTACAACCTTATCACTCAGCTGGAACAGATTTCGAAGTTTATACACAGCAAAGGGGAGACTGCTCAAATGACCATCATCCAACTTGGAAGAAGGATACTGAGGAGATCTATGAGACTTACAAAAGGGAATATGCATTACTTGAATCCCCCTGTCCAGCATCGTTTCTAACCAACGATTATTTCAAAGCTGATTTTCACGAGTCCCTCCATGAGCGGTACCGCACTGTGATGCATGGATTGAGTCAATTCGAAGAGAAGTGGCAGATACGACTTAGATCAACTCAACCTTCAATCGGTCACACTCAAGAGTTAGAAGGCAGCAAGATGCCGGAAATCAAGCTGCTAATTTTCAACGGAACATACTCAGATTGGCCAGCATTTAAGGAACTGTTCACGGAGATGATTCTCAATAGGACTGCACTCACTGATGTGGCCAAGCTTCATTACTTGCGCAGCTCACTCACCGCATCCCCACTCACTTGGATTCAAGGCTTTACCCTCAGTGGCGAGTCACTCATGCTATCATGGAATACACTAGTTGATCGGTTCGAAAATAAACGGTGACTCCTCAATAAACGTTTGGATCATCGGTCTGATCTTGTAGCAGCTCAGTCAAAGAATCCGGCTTCACTCAACGCACCCATTTCGGAGATGTCCAATATACGAAAATCTCTCAATTTGTTGGTACCTCGCAAAGCATTAGAAGATTGTATCTTGGCGCATTGAATGTCAAAGCTGCTAGACAGAACCACCAGAGAAGCTTGGGAGACTTCACGAGTGACCATCACGGAATGGCCAACCTTTGAGGAGTTTGACCCACATAGCATGAAAGCTTCCCAAAGAAAGATTCAAGAAATATTCCAGCGGAAGCTTACCTTAATCTTTTAAAAAGGTAACTGAAACTTTCAGAAAGATTCCATTTTAAGCTTTCTTGTAAGCTTTCAGAAAGCTTCAAGCAATATTCCAATCAAGATTGCAAATGTCTATTCGACGAATATTACATGGAAGCTTCTGGAAAGCTTACGGAAATCTTACACGAAATATTCCATGAATCAATAAAGGAATCTTTCACGAAAGGAAACAACAATATTACAGTAAGCTTTTGGGAAGATTACATTATTATCTTTGTTGAAAGCTTACCCTAAGATTGCAAAACAGATTCCAGAATCCTTGCAGGAAAGATTCCACTAAACCTAAATAGAACCTTTCGTGAAAGGTTACAGTAAGCATGAACAAAAGATTACAGGAATGTTTCACGAAAGAAAACAACAATATTACAGTACGGTTTTGGGAAGATTACACTGCTATCTTTGTTGAAAGCTTATGGTAAGATTGCAAAACAGATTCCAAAATCTTTGCAGGAAAAATTCCAGTAAACCTAAATAGAACCTTCCATGAAAGATTACAGTAAGCATGAACAAAAGGTTACAGGAATGTTTCACGAAAGAAAACAACAATATTACAGTAAGATTTTGGGAAGATTACATTGTTATCTTTGTTGAAAGCTTACGGTAAGATTGCAAAACAGATTCCAAAATACTTGCAGGAAAAATTTCACTAAACCTAAATAGAACCTTTCATGAAAGATTACAGTAAGCATGAACAAAAGATTACTGAAAAATAATGTGTAAAGCTCAAGGGAAGTTTCCGACGAAACCTGAGAGGAGCAATACTTAGAAATGTTTCACGAAAGCTTCCCGTGAGTTCAACGGAATCAACAAAAAAGATTCAAACTATAAGACTCGGCAACATTCCATGAAAGCTTTTGAAAGGTTCCCGGAATCTTACATGAAACATTCTCAGAATGGATACTGGAATCTTTCATGAAAGATAACTAGAAAGGTTACAGTAAGTTTACGGAAATTTTAAACTGGAATATTGATTGCAAATCTTCCAAAAGCCTTTTGAAAGAGATTACTGAATACTTTCAGGGAAAATTCTACTAAACATAAATAAAATCTTTCATGAAAGATGGCAGTTAGCATGATTACTGAAAAATAATGTAAAAGCCTAATGGAAGGTTCCGGCGAAACTCTCCAGTCGCGTTACCTTGCAATGTTCCATGAAAGCTTTCCGTAAGTTTTGGAGAATCAGCCAAAAAAATTCTAACTGTGCGATTCAGTAACATTCCATGAAAGCTTTTGAAAGGTTTGCGGAACCTTTCATGAAACATTCTAATAATCAATACTTGAATTTTTCATGGAAGATAACTAGGAAGGTAACAGTAAGCTTACTGAAAGATAAACTGGAACATTAATTGCAAACCTTCCGAAAAATTTTTGAGAAAGTTTTATGAATACTGGAATCTTTCATGTAAGGTAATCAGAAAGGTTACAGTAAGCTTACTGAAAGATTGAACTGGAACATTGATTGCAAATTTTCCCAAAACCTTTTGACAAAGATTTATGAATACTTTCACGGAAGGTTTCACTAAACATAAATGGAACCTTTCATAAAAGATTGCAGTAAGCATGCATTATAGATTACCGAAAAATAATGCGAAAAGCTTAATGGAAGGTGTCGACAAAACTTTCCAGTAGCATTACTTTGCAATGTTCCACGAAAGCTTCCCGTAAGATTCGCAAAAACAACCAAAAAGATTCTAACTATTCACCAGAGTAACATTACACGGAAGCTTTTGAAAAGCTGCCAGAATCTTTCATGAATCATTCTAACAATTGATACTGGAATCTTTCATGAAAGATAACTAGAAAGGTTACAGTAACAAAGATCTTTCTGAAAGATTGAACTGCAACATTGATTGCAAATCTTCCAAAAACCTTTTGAAAAAGATTTATAAATATTTTCAGGGAAGATTCCATTATACGTAAATGAAATCTATCATGAAAGATTGCAGTAAGCATGTATAAAAGATTACCGAAAAATAGTGCAAAAAGCTTAAGGTGATGTTATATGCCGACATAATTTTAAAAAGAGTACATCTCATGAAAATACCAATAGAATCATCCACAAAAAATTCTGAGTATAGTATTTACATATACGGAGCGCCTGACGGACGTGTTTTTCCAAAAAAATGATCAGAGTTTATTTAATTAAATAAAAACCGTACTGTCGGTAAGTAGGAATCTGCAATTGACCTATTTTTAAAACGAGCACAGCTAACGAAAATACTAATAGAATCGCACAAAAAAATTTCTGAATATAGTGTTTACGTGTCCGGAGCGCCTGACAGTCGTCTTTTTCCAAATAAATGTTTGAATGTTGATTTAAAAAATATTGAAATCAAGGTATCACATCACCTTAATGGAAGGTACCGTCGAAACTTTCTAGTAGTGTTACCTTGCAATGTTCCACGGAAGCTTCTCGTAAGTTTTGGGGAACCAACCAGAAAAACCGCTGCCAATTCATTGGCCCGTAGTTTCCTCAAACTCAATTTCCTGACTTCTTGAATTAATTTTTAATAACAAAATTTACAATTTTTGCAACAATTTATAACATAATTATAATTAAATTCATGTATGAAGGTTAAAAAGTATTAATTTTAAAATTTTTTTCTTTATTTATTTATTTATTTAGATCAACGAGCAAGACTGCCCTAGATTAAACATAATATATACATATTTAACATCATTAGGGGATTATAAGCTTTTAAAAAAAAAACACGTTTTTTTTTTATTAATAACTCATTTTTTTCATTTTTCAATTTTTAGGTTTTTGTGAATAACGAAATAACCGTGATAGCTAGAAAATTTTTTCCTTCTAGAAAATATGGATATTTTAATTCTCTTTTAAATGCTACCAATCCCATTCGAATACATAGAGCTGTTCTCGAGAAATTACGATTTAAAAAAAAAAAAAAAACGAAAAAATTTCTACCACAAATATCTCTTAAATTTTAATTTTGTAGCTGCTACTGGTAGACACAGAATAATTTGTTGATTAAAAGAAGTTACTGGCCTCATTACTACCAAAGTCGATGTCTTATTTAGTGGTGGGATTCATCAATAAAACACCAAAGTTTTTTTATATCACTCAACGTTTCGGACATTTATTCTATGTCCCTCTTCGCGAGTTATACTATTAATAACACAACAAATAACATTTTTTAATATAAAATAAATATAATAAAAATTAAAATATAATGCGCAACGCGTTACAACAATATAATAACTACAACAATGAGGCTTACGTTTTAAGTGATGCTCACACACAATCACATTACGATAGTATATAAAGCCGACCTGATATTGTATGAATTACTGACGTTAGCGGATTATCTCCCGCAATCATGTACTTCTGACTTCACTTAAAACGTAAGCCTAATTGTTGTAGTTATTATATGGTTGTAACGCGTTACGCATTATATTTTAATTTTTATTGTATTTATTTTATATTAAAAATGTTATTTGTTGTGTTATTAATAGTATAACTCCTGAAGAGGGACATAGAATAAATGTCCGAAACGTTGAGTGATATAAAAAAACTTTGGTGTTTTATTGATGAATCCCACCACTAAATAAGACATCCACTTTGGTAGTAATGAGGCCAGTAACTTCTTTGAATCAATCTCTTAAATTTATTAACCAATCATTTCGCCCAAAGAACGCGGCTACGAACTATCAAGAATCTACCTCTACAATGAATTTTGAAGCGAATAAGACAATTTTACTCCCGTAATAGTTTGACATATAAAACTCATTTCTTTAATTATTCAATTTTTACGTTTTTGTTAATAACAAAAGAACGATGATAGCTAGACAAATAATTTTTTTAGAAAATATGGGTTTTTTATTCTCTTTCGAATGCTACCCATCCGGTTCAGATACATAAAGCCGTTCTCGAGAAATTACGATTTGAAAAAAGGGTTAAAAAAATTTTAACCTCAAATATCTCTGAAATTTTTGGACCAATCATTTTGCCCAAAGAACTCGACCAAGAACTATACAAAATCTACCTTTACAAGAAATTAGGAAGTGCTTAAGTCAATTTTACTCCCGTAATCGTCGGACATACAAAACTCATTTTTTTCATTTTTCAATTTTTTTCTCAAAAACTAACCAAAAGAATGAATTGAAATTTTTACAGATTATAGCTATTTATATACTGCATTATCATGATTTTTCTCAAAAAATTGACCGTTTAGTTCGAGAGTTATAAGCTTTTTAAAATAAAACACGTTTTTGTTAATAACAAAAGAACCGTGATAGCTAGAAAAATAATTTCTTTTGAAAATATAGGTTTTTTTATTCCCTTTCGAATACTACCTATCCGATTCAAATATCTCCATCCTATCATTAAAAAAAGCAAAAATAAATTTTTAGAAAATCGAAAGTTCGAAATAAAACAAAAACGCATCGGTCCAATCAGAAAACGGATTTTTGACCCGCAATCACACAAAAAAAATGAAAAAAATGAGACCTGTCCGGAAGATAGAAGTTGAGATCCAGGCGTAGCCACACACACACACACACACACGCACACGCACACGCACACACACACATCCATACAGACATTTTTCAAAAATCATGTATTTTGATTCCTAATACATCGAAAAACAATTATAACATGTTTTTACAATAACTCAAAAAATTACTACCAAAAAATATTGCGAAAAGCGTAATGAACGTTCCGACGAATTTTCCCAGTAGTCTTACTTTGCAATGTTTCACGAAAGCTTTCCATAAGATTCGCGCAATCAACTAGTAAGTTTACAACTATGCAACGCAGTAAAAGTCCAGGAAATCTTTTAAAAGGTTTCTGGAACCTTACATGAAACAGTCTAAGAATCGATACTGGAATCTTTCATGAAAGGTAATCAGGCAAGTGACCGTGAGGTTACTGAAAGATTGAACTGTAACATTTATTGTAAATCTTTCGAAGAACTTTTCAAAAAGATTTATGAGTACTTTCAGGAAAAATTCCACTAATCATAAATGGAACTTTTCATTAAAGTTAGTGGTAAGCATGAACAGAAGATTACTGAAAAACAATTCCTGAAACTTTAATGAAGGTTTCGGGAAACCTCTCAATAGCAATACCTGGAAATGGTTTTCGTAAGCTTTCCGTAAAGATTCACGGGCTCAACCAAAAATATTCCAACTATGCGATTCAGTAACATTCCATGAATGCTTTTGAAAGGTCTCCAGAATCTTCCATGAAATATTCTAATAATCGGTACTCGAATCTTCCATGAAAAATAACTAGAAAAGTTACAGTAAGCTTACTGAAAGATTGAACTGGAACATTGATTGTGAATCTTCCGAAAAACTTTTGAAAAGCTTCATAAATACTGGAATCTATCATGAAAGGTAATCAGAAGGGTTACAGTAAGCTTAGTGAAAGATCGAACTATAACATTGATTGCAAATCTTCCGAACAACTTTTAAAAAAGATTTATGAATACTCTCAGGGAAGATTCTACTCAACATAAATAGAACCTTTCATAAAAGATTGCAGTGGGAATAAGTCAAAGATTACTGGAAACGTAACATTTTCTGGTAAGATTCCGCGAAAGCTTGCCGTAAGTTTAATGGAATAGAAAAAAATCCACCTATGCGACTGAGCAATATTTTATGCAAGCTTTAGAGAGGTTTCGGGAACCTTAAATACAATATTCCAAAAGTTAATGCTTTAAGGAGATGTTGGATACCGTCATCATCTTACAACGAGTATACTTTATCAAAATTATAGTAGAATGGCTATAAAAAAATTCGATGTATAGTATTTAAATATAAGGAGGCGCGCAAGCGCCGTACGCACAGAATATCTCTCTCTTGTCGACCGTCATGTAGTGCAGACGAAGAGCACATGTATCCAACTTATCCTTATTATACTTCTTTATTAATTAACTCCGTCTAACATTCAATTATTTATTATCCACAATACCTCAACATTACAACATGGTGGGAGAGCGTGTTTGTCCGGTAATGTATTTTTTTTTCTACGTGTACTTTAGAGTCGCGTAGAGAAAACAAGTGTTAAAAATTAAAAAGTGTAAAATCGAGGAAAATATAAGTCGAAACAAGGAACTGAAGATGTCAAGAAGTGATTTATGCAAAAAGAATCAAAGATTAATGTTGAAAAGCGAATGATGCAGACAGATTAGAATTCCCAGTCGGAGCATGCGTCGGAGCACCAGTACAGAGCACGTGGTGAATTTTGAGGTTAAACACGTTGCAGATGGAAAACAAAGAAAAGTTAAATAACAAAGAAATATTGCTGAATATTAAATTGAGAAATATATTTAGAAAAAGTTTTGTACGAGGAATTAAACAAGTCGTGCTGTTAAATAAAATTATTGAAATAAATTGGAAATCAAGAGAGATAGAAATGGCGAGACAAGCAAAATTTGAAGATATTGTTATACCAATTTTCGATGGAAAAAATTACTCAAGTTGGAAAATTAGATTGATGATGCTGCTGGAGTACAAAGAGTGTAAAGATCCTGCAGATGGATTAAGAAATAACGACGAAGACGAAGCACAATGGAAGAAAAAGGACTTAAAAGCAAGAATGATTTTAGTGAGTACAATAACAGACAAGCAGTTAGAATACGTAAAATACTGCACAACTGCTCGTGAGATGATAACTCAGTTCGACAAGATATATTTGACGCAATCCACGTCATTACAAATAATATATAGAGGAAAACTGGAAGAAATCAAACTCAAGAATTATGATAGAGTAGATGAATTTTTTCTGGAATTCGAAAAGGCAGTGAACGAGTTCAAGGCAGCTGGTGGAAATATAGAAGAAGCCAAAAAAATGAGATACTTAATTCGAGCATTACCACCAAGCTACAGCTACATTGGAGATTTCATAGACATCATACCGGAGCAATAAAGAACAGTAGACTATGTCAAATCTAAAATTAAAGAAAAGAACATGTTTAAAAATGAATTTGATAAAAAAGGTAATATAAGTACTTTTACAGCTAAGTTCGAAGGGAAATGCTTTTTCTGTGGAAAAACTGGCCACCGACAAAAGAATTGTTGGAGTCAAAAGGATCAGCAGCGCAACAGAGGCAGAGGTGCCCAACGAGGTCGTCTAAACTATGGACAGAGAGGCAACAGCCGAGGCAGGGACGCTCAATCTGGCAGAGGGCGAGGCGTAGGTAGACATTCAGATCAACCGAGAGGCGAAGCGTCTAGTGAACAACGCTCAACAACAACTACAGAAGCCTGATTCTATTTCACGTGCTAAATAATATGCTAAATCCTGTAACGAATAATACAGAACTAACATTTTTTCCCGTAATCATGTAATCAAGTACATACTTAATCAACTGACGGGAAGGTGATTAATCAGCCCTATTTTATCATGCTGATAGATATATGACTAGGCATGTGATTTGATACGTGACTAATCTCGGGATAAAGCATAAGATTATTTTTAGCAGGGTTGCCAAGTAAAATAGAAAATATTAATATGAAATGCGCAAACTGCATTCAGAGTAAAATGTCAAATGTACCATTTAAAAATGACAGATCAAAAACTAGTGAAGTTTTTGAATTAATACATACGGATCTAAATGGGCCACATAACACTATAGGTTATGGTGGTGAAAAATACTTTTTAACATTCATAGACGATTACAGTAAATGCACTAGAATTTTTTTGTATTAAAAACAAGTCAGAAACTGTAAGTTGCTTCATAGAATTTGTCAATCTAGTTGAAAACATTTAGAATAAAACAGTAAAAAAGTTACAATGTGACAATGGAAAGGAATATATAAACAAAGATATTTATGAGTTTATTAAATTCAAGGGGATTAAATTACAACCTTGTCCACCCTACGTCCATGAATTAAATGGCGTAGCGGAAAGATATAATAGATCAGCTATGGACATAGGTAGGTGTTTGATTAGAGAAGCTAGGATACATAGGAGATACTGGCCGGAAGTAATAAAAACCGTAGCTTACTTAAAAAATAGAACGATTGCTAACACAAAAGAAAAAAGACTCCTTATGAAATATTCTTTGGCAAAAGGCCAAATGTTCAAAACTTAACAATTTACGGTAGTAGAGTTTTCATAAGAGTCCCAGAAGCGTTAAGACAAAGCAAATGGGATAATAAAGCAGAATTAGACGTACTAGTAGGATATACCGAAAATGGTTATAGAGTTCTTGTAAATAATAGAGTAATTAATGCTAGACACGTTGAAGTCGTTGAACAAAATATTGAATTAATTTGCTTAGAAAGATCTGCTGATAAAAAGGATCGTGTAGTTGTAAATTTAGAAAATGAAGGGTACGAAAATAATCAATCTCCTTCTACTACGACTCTCGAGTATGGTAGAGGAGAAGAAATATATAGTGATGATGTTAATAATAATCAAACAAACAACGACAATTGTGAGAGTTTTGAAAGTAATGAATCCGAAACTAATAGACAAGAACTAAAAGTACCGAGAAAATCTGACAGAAAGAAAAGTCCAGTAAATAGATTTGGAAATCCCGTTTCACACTTTATTTACGTAAATTATGTAGATGCGAATACTCCTAGTACATTCGAGGAGGCGTTAAACTCAAAAGAAAGTCATGAATGGCAAATTGCAATGAATAAAGAGATATCAAGCTTAGTTAAAAATGACACATGGCAAATTGTAGATAGACCTATAGATAAAGAAATAATTGATGTTAAATGGGTTTATAAAAGGAAAAATGATAACACATATAAAGCTAGATTAGTTGTTAGAGGCTTTCAACAGAAATAATACGTTGAAAATGTTTATTCTCCTGCAGGAAAAATACAAACATTTAAAATTTTGTTGTCTTATCCTTGTAAAAATAAATTGTTCATAGAGTAAATGGACGTAGAAACGGCGTTCTTGAATGGGAATGTGAAATCCGAGGTGTATGTGAATGTACCGAAAGGCTATGAAGTTGAAAAAAACAATGTTTGTAAACCACGAAAAGCGTTGTATGGACTCAGGGAAAGCCCTCGAGCATGGTATGAATGTTTTAACGAATATGTATATAGGTTAAATTTTGAGAGAAGTAAGTATGATTACTGTTTGTATGTGAACAATACAGGCAAAGATCCAATATATATATAATAGTCTTTGTAGATGATTTGTTAATTATTTGTAGAGCCAAAATTAAAATAAATGAAATGAAAGATAATTTAATGGAAAAATTTTCAATGAAAAATCTTGGAAAAATTGGACAATATATAGGAATAGACATAGATTATAGTGAAGATAGAAGTAAGATGACTTTAAGTCAAACTAAATATAATGAATCTTTGGCCAAAAAATACAATCTGGAGAATGCAAAATTGTATGATACTCCAATGGAAACTAATCTTAAGTTAGATCAAGCTACCGAAAGCGATGAAACTATAAAGTACAGAAATTTGATAGGAAAATTGTTATATATAAGTACAGGCACTAGGCCAGATATAGCATTCAGCGTAAATTATTTGAGTCGATACCAAAGTTGTTACGATGAAACACACTTTAAATACGCTGTGAGAATTCTGAAGTATTTAGTCAAAACAAAAGACCTAAAATTAACGTATAATTGTAACCATGAAAGTAGCGAAATATTAGACTGCATGATAGACTGACTATGCAGGCGATAATGTAGAAAGAAAATCAACAACAGATTTTATAGTAAGATTATTTGGAAATTTAGTTTATTGGAAAACTCTTAAACAGAATAAGGTTACAAAATGTTCGACTTTTGCGGAATATACAGCTATGTCGGTAGCAGTGACAGAAGTATTATTTATAAGAATCTTGTTGAGTGAATTGTTTCACGTAAAATTTGAAAATGCCATAAAAATATACGAAAACAACTCAGGTGCAGTAGCAATAGCAAAGTTCGGAAAATTTACCAAAAATTCGAAGCACATTGAAGTACAATATCATTACATTAACGAAAATTACGAAAATGGAATTATAGATATTGTTAAAATTGATTCAATCTGTAATATAGCTGATATGTTAACTAAGAGTTTAGACAAGAAAAAATTTGTTAAAAATAGAACAGCGTTAAAATTGATTTAAAATTGTAAACAAAAGTTGAACAAAGAAAATGTAATTATGACAAGAAAATTTTGTAAAGGTCTAGAGTATAAATTTAAGGAGGCGTGTTGAATTATGGTAAATATTATATCTAGACCTAATCACCTAATGTATGATACTAGTGGCGCCACCTATTCGTACTTTGGAGGCGCGGCCTACTCGAGGCGCGCAAGCGCCATGCGCACAGAATCTCTCTCTCTTTTATCGACCGTCATGTAGTGCAGACGTAGAGCACATGTATCCAACTTATCCTTATTATACTTCTTTATTAATTAACTCCGTCTAACATTGACTTATGTATTATCCACAATACCTCAACATTACAACAACACTATATTGCTTTCTCACAGAGAAAGCATTGTAATGGTGAAAATTTTCAAAACAGAGATTTTGATGAATTTCGATGTTTTTGAGGTTCCTGAGTTAGAATAATAGGTTTTAAAATATGTATGTATGTATGAATTTATGAAATCAAATTTTGTCCCCGGCATAACTCTTGAAGGGATAGACGTAATGAGCTGAACTTTTGCATGCATCTTACGTATGCCTTAACTTAGAACTGATTAAATTTTGGAGTAAAATGGATGACTAAAAGGTCTTATTTTGATAAAATAACAATTTTGTGAAAATTTTTTGTTTCAGAAATAATTTTTTTTTTAGTTGGTTCTTAAGATATAGAAAATGGATGCCGATATTCTTAAAGTACATTCAATTTCCTTCTAAATTAATTCTTTAAAAACTAGTCACTAGTTTTTTCACTTAAAAATGCGGGTTTGAAAAAGTAGCTACTTTTTAGAGAAATTAACTAATTTTATAAATTATAATAGTACATTTCGATACTAGTGCGAGGATTTGATTTTCCCCTCGTGTGACTGTTTGCACCCGAGCGAAGCGAGGGTGAAAAGGTCACACGAGGAGAAAATCAACTTCTCACACAAGTGTCGAACCGTATTTTTTGACACGACGTGCGAGAAGTGAGATTTTTGCACGCATCGTTTAACGCAGCGTGCGAGAAACCGAACTTCTCGCATGGAGTTTCAAAAAAAACTTTTTCGGCATTATATCTCGAATGGAGACCGATATTCTTAAAGTACAGTTAATTTCATTCTAAATTATGTATTTTAAAACTACTCACGAGTTATTTTAGTTTTGAAAATGTGATTTGAAAAAGTAACAACTTTTTCGAAAAATATAATAGTTATATGAATTGTAAATAACTTTTTCCCCATTTCATCTTAAAGATGTATATAATATAAACACATATTCTTGCAGTATGTTTAATCCCCTCTCTTTTCATTTGTTTTGAGACTATTTTAAAGTTATTTTTGAATTGAAAATATAGATTTGAAGATTTCATCAACTTAGAACAAAATTATGCTTTTTCAATTAATTGAAAAATTTCTTTACCCACTTATATTAAATATATATAGAATATAAGCAAATATAAATAAAGTAAATTTGATAATATTTTAATATATTTATGATTGATTTTATAATGTTTCAATTGAAACTTGTCACGGGGTGGATTTTCTGGCTAAGGCACGTTTCACCTGTGTACCTTAGCGGTTCAAATCCATATCCCTCGGTTCAACTCCCGGAGATATAATAGCCAGATTAGGCAACAGACGCTACAACGTCGTGCAATGTTAACCTAATCTAGTTACTTACCGTGCAACACGCAAGTCGAAGACTTGCGCTTTGTTTCTCACCAGTGACTCGAACTCTCCTCTCGTTCACTGGTTCGTATGCCGGCTGCTCAGATGAAACGATACGTTTTCTCTTACGTAACGACCGCGGAGGCGGCGGGAAGCGGGGAATGACTAAGGTCGCGAAATAATAACTCGAGCAGTTAAAGTTAATAATAAAAGACTATTGTTTATTAAATAAAAGATGATGAAGTTAAATGAATAATTAATAATTTAGACAGTGGAAGTATCGCATTGAAATAGGTTAATCTCCCTACCTAACGGTGCGCCAGCACGTTATCTCAGACGTCAGCTGTCTCGAGGGCTGACGTCACGCTCGTGGTAATTAGGCTGTGTACGCGCGGTAACATAAGCGTCTACAGTAATATACGTAGCGTACTCATCGTCTACGTGAGTGAGAGAGCGGTCGCGCTCGCGTGTCGCGACACACACACACACTTAACTTAGCCTGAGAGAGAACAGGCTACTACCGCATGTCGTCTGCGCACTTCTTATGCGCAGTTGCCGGTTACAACTGCCGGCAAGCTAAATCATTGTCGGTGACCTTCTAAGGTTGATGACCCAAGCCTGTGCTCTCTCTACGCTCGCTCTCTCCGCACAAGAACGCCTATTCGGGGCCGCTGTCCAGGTGGCGACGAGCCCGGACAAACGGTTACGCGTACTTACTCGCGACGCGGTTGATACGTGCACGCTTACCGCTATTGTAGGGTAGATTCATACGGTGTGGCCTAGGTTCCTCGCGGACATCCTCGCTGCTCATCTGGCTTCGTACTATCAACTCTCATGATACTCTCTGCTGCTCTCATGCCAGGCGAACAGGCTTACTGCACGAGGATCTTGGTGGTTTGAGAGTGTGACAGGTGATCCTAGCCTGTAGCACTATCTCTGAGTTCTTCTCGTGTTTCCGTCGAAAGTACAGAATAATACGTCCCTCGAACAATGATATTAGCCTCAGGATGCATCACGCCTGCATTCCTGAGGTTGAAACAGAGAAACACTTCACTGCTTATCGCGGAAAACGCGATCTCTCCGCGAATTCACTTCCGCGCGCGTTTCTGTCCGAACGATAACAACCACATTGATGCCGGTCGCGTCTCCCGCGCCGGCTCGCTCGTCGTCTCGTCGATGCAGCTCCAATTTTGCAACGACGCGCCCTCTAGCGTTCACTACCAGGAACTTACTAATTACCGACGTCGGTACGGCAGGCCGTGACAAACTTGATTTTATAATACCGTTTTAACTTTGAGGCCATATTCAACTCAAACGTAGATTCCTAGCTTATCGGCACAAAATTTTATTTTTTTTATTACATCTAAACACAAACTGTAGGAAAAAGCATTGGATTTCCGTGAAAGAGCGCTTTTCTCTTAAATTTTTGTTTAAATACGATAAAAAAAATAAAACTTAGGTGCCGGTAATGGTAAGCTTGATGATACTTGGCGTATAATGTGAGGAGCGATCCGAATCTTGAGATGCTTGTGGATGGACCGTAAGTCTAATTGAACTTTTCCTAGTGTATAATTGATGGGCGTGCCTCCAACTCTAAGAATAGGGATGGTTGAGTGTTGCCGTGGAATTTTGAGTAAATTCACAATTTTCTTGGAAATGAGGGAGATATCTGAGCCTGAGTCGATGAGTAGTCTTATTTTATAAGACGTCATCGGTGAGTCATATCATGCCATCGCAGTGGCAAGCAACGTTGATTAAGGAGATGAGTTTAGCTGTTGAGTTGAACCGTCAGTAGAGATGATTGCGCTGTTTTCCTAATGTTGAATTGATCCAGGTATTGAGGTACTTTGAGCCCAAAACAATTGAAGCACATTGGTTTCTTCATCACAAATTTACTTCTTTTCTGTTCATTAAGTAGTTTAAAATTTGGACACGCTACAATAAAGTGAGGAGCCATACAATATGGGCATGTGTGTTGAGAGATCCGTCTTGAGTGTGTGACTTTCATTGACTCTTGAGGTTTTGGTTGAGATGGACTGGTTGTATTGTGATGAACTGTGAGTGGTTTGTAATTGGAGACACTGACGACTTTGTAGGAGCAGGTGGTATATCTGAATCTATCTACAGTGCACGGACTCGAGACTCCAGGAATGCGTCCCCACATAGCATGAAAGTTTCCTATAAGCTTTATGAAAGTTTCCAAGAAAGATTCGGAATCTTACAGGAAGCTTACATGGAAGATTCCTGAAAGCTCATAATGTCCGTCGTTTTTTCTCATAAGAAGCTTTCAGGAAAGATTCTAAATATCTTCCCGGAAAGCTTTCCGGGACTTTTCATCAAACTTTTAAAAGAGTAACTGGAAGTTTTGTGAAAGATTTTTCAATCTTTCAGGTAACTATCTCTAAAGGATACGGTAAGTTTACAGGAAATCTTTCAACAAGACTTTAGTAAGCTAGCTGTGAAGATCCTTGTAAGGTTTTTGGTAGATTTATTGAAATCTTTCAGAAATCATTAAAAATATTACTTATGTCGACTGCAATTTACTATCAACTGATAAGAATTTTTCCGTCGGTCTTACAGACTTACAAATTAAATTAAAATAATTCATGTTTATGGCAGTCAGATTGCGCTTGTTTATAATCACCCCCGCAGAATCTGTAATACAAACTTAATTAAAACCTGGAAAAAACTTTGTTAGCAAAGAACGATCTGAATGCCCCCCACCACCAAATTGCCTAACGTTTCGAGCTCGCTCCGGCTCCTCCTCAGGGACTGAAATGAAACCGGCGATACACTTCTTATATACCCCCAAACCCCCTTCTTTTCTCTTACCCCCACCACCATCCACTTTCCCCTCTCCAACTTTCCATTCTCCCTTAAATTAATGAAGAATGATAAATGTTATCTAATTTATCTGACTCTATCATTAAATGTACATTATTCCGATTTCTTAGAATGTGACTACTTTCAAGGCTTTCCCTCTTATATTTATTCTTAATCCCCTGTTTCAAAATATCCACAAACCCAAAATCGAAAGAATGCAAACTATTTAAACAATGTTCTTTCAAACCCGATGTACAACTTGAGTTGCGTAAACTATCTTGATGTTCGTATATTCTCTTTCTCAAATATCTACCCGTTTGACTAATATAGCAATCATTACAATCCCTACAATTAATTTTATAAACTACTCCCGATTTTAAACATTTATCATCCTTGTTTTACAATTACTAAAAAAACTTTCTAAATTATTATCGTTTCTAAAGAAAACTTGAATATTATGTTTACTAAAAACCCTTCTAATCCTCTCCGACAAACCTCTAACATGTGGTAAACTAAAATATGCGTTCTTTCCATTTTTATTCCTTGTTTGATTATCTACCAGCTGCTTCAATCCACCATTATAAATTTCCCACACTCTCTCATCAATCATTTTATCAATAAATAAAAAATCTTTCAGAAAGCTTACATGAAAGATTCCTGTAAGCTTAAAATTCCGCCCAATTTACTGGTTAAAGCTTTAAAAAAAATCTATTAATATTTCCGCAAAACTTTCCGGGACCTTTCATCAAGTTTTTAAAAGAGTAACTGGAAGCTTCTAGGAAAGATTCTAGTAATCTTTCAAGAAACCTTTCACGAATCTTTTTTCAAGTTCTTGAGAGATTAATTTGGAACTTAAAGCCATAAATATTAAATACAATACTCTAAAGTATAACTATTACAATTCTCGTATATTATTTAGAATTTATTTCTATATTAATCGCAATTTTTTCGTCGCAGAAAAAATTTTACATAAAATTTTTTGACCAAACCGGGAATCGAACCTACAACCCTTGGGTTACTACGCACGCATGCTATCCGTTACGCTATCGCTCGCTTGATGGAGTTGGAACATTTTCATGTAAATAGGGTGCACTTTCTACGATTATTCAATTGTTATTAAATAATATCATACATACATACCTAACATACATGTTATTATTTTGATTATTCATCTAAAATATTAATGGTATTGATGTAATAACACGGTGTGTGTTATGGTATGAATTTATCCCTCGGTCATTGTGATTATATTGATGTGGGAATCTGTCGATCTTTCCGAGGCAGCAGGTGTAAGAAATGAAAACCCTTACAAAGTGTGTATACTTTTGACGTTTCGGTGAGTAATGTCACCCTCATCAGAAACTTTAATAAAAATATAATAATATAATTTTGGAATTTCCACTTCAAGAAACATAAAAAATGATTTGTCAATATTATAATAGTTACCAAAGTTAGTTTTCTCACAATGTAATTTTTGTCGATTTTCTCCCCCACCGCTTGACTGCGGGGAGGAGAATTTCAACAGTTCCTCTTACATTGGTTTCGGAACTCGTTCTCTTAAGCCTTTAATATTTATTCAGTTTATATAGGAAATGCTAGAGAACGTATTTCTGAAAGCAATGTTTACAAACAATAGGCCGGGTGTCAGGTGTGTATGCTGTTTTGATTTTATAGGTGCGAGTGTGTGTCGTTATTTTCTTGTACATGTCTGTAATAGATGTGTGTATATATGATTTAGATTTTGTATGTCTTCTTTTTTATTGACCGGTTGTTTCTGTAAATGTATATGTAACATCTTTGAAATTAATCTTTGATTTAAGTTTTCCTCTTTATCTAATATATTGTAATTAATAAAGTTAAATTTATGGCCTGTTTCGTTTTCACGTAAAATTGTCGCGGAGTCTTCTGATGTTTTGTGTTCATTTATTCTCGTCATTAGTTTTCGTTTGGTTTGTCCTACGTATGTTGCCGGATAATTATTACAATGAATTCGATAAACTACGTTGTTTTCAAATTCTTTTTAAGATTTATCTTTACCTTTGGTTATGATATTCTTCATATTGCTATTGATTTTTGGTATGGTTTGGATATTGTATTTTTTAGCTGTGGATGAGGTTTGTTAAAAAAATCGGTTTATATAAGGGAGGCTGATGAAATGTTTGTTTTGTTTTCTATTATTATTCGTGTTGGTGTTGTTATTTAATTGTGCGATACATTTGCTTATATACTTATTTATGAATTTAGTTGGGTAATTATTTTCTTTCAATAAATTTTTTGCTATGTTTATGTTATCTTTTTGGAATCTAATATCTGCTAATTTAATCGCTCTATCCGTTACATTATATGCCATTGCTATTTTTTGAGAGAGTGGAT
Source organism: Torymus aiolomorphi (assembly GCA_036365515.1). Lineage (NCBI taxonomy): Eukaryota > Metazoa > Arthropoda > Insecta > Hymenoptera > Torymidae > Torymus > Torymus aiolomorphi. The sequence continues at coordinate 218,807,752 of CM070874.1, forward strand.
GTTGTGAATGATAATTTAGGAATCTACCGGAGAAATTTGGTTTGGTGTACCAATTTGTAATAATCTTTTGGTTTCCTTTTATCAATAGAATGTCGAGAAAACTTATCGAATTTTTTGTCCCTATTTCATGGGGGAATTGTAATCTACTATTATATGAATTAAAAGTATCTAACATTTCATTTAATCCCGAGTTTGGAATACAGGTAATTATGTCATCAACGTAACGGTAGAAAAATATCGGTTTGAAGGAGAGTTTTCGTAGGCATACGGATTCTAAATCATCCATAACTAAATCTGCGAATAAACCGGATATCGGTGATCCCATTGGTGTACCGAATGATTGTTCGTAATATTTATTATTAAATTGGAAATAAGTATTATCCATCAGAAGGTCACATGGATTTAAAATTTTGTTTAATGGGATTGTTGAGTTTCTTGAAATTTGAAAATAACGTTTCTCAATACTTTAATAACTGTTTACTAATGTTTGTATATAGAGATGTCACGTCCAGGCTAATAAGAGTGTAATTAGGTGGGATGGTGATATTTTTTAATTTCTCTATCAGATCTAGACTGTTTTTTACGTATGATTTTGGTCTGTTCACACTATTTTGGAGGATGGAAAAAAGTTCTTTTGATAAGAAATAAGTTGGGGAGCCTATCATTGATACTATTGGTCTTAATGAGATGTTGTTTTTATGTATTTTAGGTAGTTCGTAGCATTTCGGAAGCGTGGTATTAGTTTGTGTCAATTGAGTTTTCTTGAATTTTTTGCTGAAAAAGTTATTGTCATTCCAATTATTTAGGAATGTTTTTATTTTGGTTTGTAATTTGTTTAACGGATTTCTAGCTATTTCTATGTATGTTTCTTTGTCAGATAGTAGTGATTCCATTTTTCGTGTGTAGTCGTCTCTGTAAATTGCAACTGTCGCGTTTCCTTTATCCGCGTATGTGAGCATGATATTCTTATTGTATTTCAGAAATAATTTTGTTTCTTTAATTTTATTTTCGATAATATTATCGGTTAGGTCTGTGTGGTTTGTTTTGTTCCTATGTTGTGATATTTTATTTAATAGTTGGCTTCTAATTTCATTTGCAGTGTCCTCTGGTAATTTTTTGTTTTGGATTAGGTTTTCTAATTGTTTTATGATATTAATTACGAGGTGATCATTTAGTTCACATGGGGGATTGAATTTTTGACCGAGAGCAACCGTTTCTATAACGTTCTTCGGGATATTTTTGTCTGTGAGATTTTTAAACCATTTGTCCGTATTTATATTTAGTTGGTTTGTTTTGAATGTGTTACGCGTATTGTTGAATTTCTTATTGTGTTTTATATTTAATTTCGCTCGATGGTTTATATTTTGTGTTTCTTAGTTTTTTATCATATTACTTAAGACTTCAATAGGTATTAAGTTTTTTAGGATCGATAACGATTTTTTTAACTGTTTTTCAAGGTGTCCTATATGTATATTAATATCCTTAATCTCGATGTTTAATGTTTTTTGTTTAAAATGTTTAATTAGTTTGTTAAATTTATCTTTACCCGATTTGCTGTGAAAATAAAAGTGGTTTAAATTACGTGTGATGTTATCTATATTAGCTGGCCTGGTATCGTATGTTCTACATCTTAGAAGAAACTGCCGTTGTGAATTTGCGTGAGTTAACTTTTGGTTTGTCGTTGTCCAAATTTTAAGGTAGCGTCTTGCGTTCTGTCCATATTCTTCGCCGAATTTGTTGAAAATATTGTCGTAGATCGATGAAGATCCAAGGTCCATTATGATATTGATGTAATAACACGGTGTGTGTTATCGTATGAATTTATCCCTCGGTTATTGTGATTATATTGACGTGGAAATCTGTTGATCTTCCCGAGGCAACAGGTGTAAGAAATGAAAACCCTTACAACGTGTGTATGCTTTTGTCGTTTCGGTGAGCAATGTCACCCTCATCAGAAACTTTAATAAAAATATAATAATATAATTTTAGAATTTATACTTCAAGAAACATAAAAACCGATTTGTCAAAGATAAAATTAGTAAGTAAATCAAATACGAATATTTTTTTCTTACCTCAATCTAAGAAATAGGCAAAAAATGAGAGAACGAGCGTTTTATCATAATCATTTATTAGCCAGTTTTTCTAGCTATTTTCTAACTTGTTGGTCATTTCGTATAGATGAATTTCTACTAGATTAATGACTTATATCGAAGCGCCTTTAGCACACTGGATGGCCCGATTCTCACCGTCTGTCAGAATCGCCAGAAAAGGGACCAAAATCGGCGTACACGGTCATTAATCGATCTCCCGGTCCTCTCCGACCAATTTTTGTGTAAAATGGCAGTTTACACAAGTTTGTTTGTAAAGCAGCGATTTTACACAAATTCTTGTGTCGAATTCTTACACAATGTTTGTGTACATCGTTTACACAAATTTTTGTGTTAAATAGGAACATTCATATTTTACACAAACTTTGTGTTAAATAGGCACATAATGTTTAAGAGATTGTGATAAGAAATACCCTTATCTCCCATGTTTTAACGGAATATCGTCTCAAAAAGAAGCAAGATGTGACAAACAATCTCCAGCATAATCGCATACAAAAATAATAATAATAATAATATCGCATATATTTATTAATAGTTTAAACAATCATATGAATCCATTCTCTAATCAAGCAATACCGGGTAGACTATGCAACGTAGCAAAAAGTCAAGATGCAACTAATGCAGTGGCAGATTTCCTTTTGAATGTCGCAGATGCTGGAGAGAAAGTACGAAATGAGATGATATTTTCTTGTTCTAAAAATGCAGAAAATTTTGCCAGCAACATCAAGTTAAAAAAAATAATAATTGGCAGCAAAACATAAGAAATAAAGCTACAGCGGGATTTATTTTAACGGTTACTAGATATTTTGTTAGATGCAAATATTCGCCATGTAAAGCAAGTTATAAGATGCCTGGCGGATAAATGTCAAAACCTCGAGTACCCTCCGAGAAGCGAATTAAATGATCAGCGGCAAGCCGGGATTGAAAAATGGTGTAGTATAAAAAGTTAAGATCAGTTTTTTAATTTCAGTGAGTGATTTAATCAGGTGTATGGAGACGGCTAAAGATTCTGCGTCGAGCGTGAGTGCGTCTTAAACGCAAATCACTTGTTATACTGCAGTATAAACTCTCAGACCTCAAACAAAATTGAGATAATAGATCTGTGTTTAATAAGGTAATAACAAGTAGTTTGCGATCAAGACGCATTTTTCTTCGACGTAGCATCTTTGGCCGTAGTAGTATAACTAGGACAGTTCTGCGAGCTCCCACCACTCGGCCACCGGCCGATCTGTGTAGCGTTTTGATAGGTTGAAACGGGGAGGTGAGGCTCCGCCGATTTTCGAGAAGCTTCTACCCTTCTATTTGTAATGACGTCATCGAATAAAATTTATTCGTATTTTATTGTCACATTTTTGCATGAAGGTCAAATGTTTATTTACGAGCGACTCCCGACGGCGGGCGGCAGCGCGTGCGCGGGGGACTAGCATCTTACCGCGGTGACAAGCTGGACGACCGCGGGGATGAACTGATTCGCGCGGGCGCGCGGAGATGAGGATATTACCGCGGTGGCTAGCTGATTTCCGTGGTCATTAGCATACACCGCGTGTAAGTATATTTACCGCGATGATGAGCTGACTTTCGCGGGCATTAGTCTATCGTCGCTGGTAAGATATTTACCCCGCTGATCAGCTGATCACCGCGGCGCGCTCATCGTGTGATGCCGCGTGCGCATCGGTCGCGCGGACAAGCTTATACACCGCATGCTATAAGCGAATACTTCACGCTAGCAATTTTATTCGATGATTTCCAAAGGGATCTATGGGTAAAAGAAATTAAAACAGTAATATATGATATTCATGAAGTTTATTAAACATAATTTTTTACAAGTGTTGTATAAGTTTTCATATTATATTAGCATTAAAGTGTACATTAAATACAATCTCTTCTTAACGGTGGAACCAAAATCTCTAGACTAATTTCTTAATATCTCCACTTATGGGATTATATTCGATAATACGGTCATGTAAAATCAAGCAGTAGGCTGATGTCTGTGCTGGATAATTTTCTTTAGCTTCAAATTCAAGACGAACATCAACTGGGGCCTGCTTCAGCGACTCGTTCTGTTTTGAGCAGTCAATGACAACTAAAGGAGCATTTTGTATATAGTCCCCCTTTTTGAGCATAGGTTCAATTTCTTTTCCGTAATACGCATTTTGAAAGTTAATATACATATCGTATAATAAAGCATATTGATTTTGATCAATATTTAGATTAAGATTTTCGTAAGGATAGTATTGGAAATTGAGAAATAGTTTCACATTACTTATTTTGCAATCGTCAAAACGGCTAACGTTAGCTCCATTTTGTCCTTTACGATTGGTCTGAAAACCTAAAATGACGAATTGTGGTTTTTCTAATTGATTCGATGAAACTGTCCAAACATGCTGTGATGTGGTTGGGAGTAATGGATACTCGTACAGCTCCCAACTACGGAAACTCATAGCAATGGGAGTTTGCTCAAAGCAAGAGAAGTCATATTTTATGCTTATCGGATAATAGCACATATGGCATTAACCATTCAATTTTAATAAGGTTAATTTTGAACTCTTCTGCTTGCGTTTGCACAATAGCATTTACATCATTCTTCGATCTTGTGAGAACAAGCTCATGTTTGCAATTGACTATAATTTTACGATAGTCTTCCGCAAAGCCAAGAATCATACTTAGTGGTATGGACACATCAAAGTAGCCAGCATTATCGGTTATTTGCTGAGTTTCTGCAATATCAATCCAGCCTGCGTTTTCCAAGTTTTGCGTAGGATTGAACGATATCAAACCCTTCATTAGACTTGTCAAACCAACATTTCTACATTTATCAATCTCTACAGCATTAATTTCATATCGGATTTCTTCGAAAAGATGACAGAGGGCGTTGTTTACAAGCTTTGTGATAACTGCTGCGGTGCCATCTGCGTTTAATAATCGGCCATGAATATGCAATGAACTGCGTGAAGGTAGAAGGTAGAGATCTTGATGCTGTATGGCGATACGAATTTCATCACTGTTATTGAAAGCTAACGAAGTGTAAGGCTGATGTGCATGCACTTCATAATGAGCGACAGATTCATCGAATTCCACAGATGACTGTACGTTTAATATATCGTCCATCTCTTTTGATTGTAAAAACTACAGAAAAATAGACAAATTATTTTTCTCCAGCGTTTCTTCTGACCTGCAGTCCTAAACTTTTTAGGAAGCGAATATTCTGAGTTGTTAGCTCTTTCACTGTTCGTTGACGACTGATCTTCTGATGACATGATTTGCTTTTAATATAGCTTTTGCCAACTTTGCTGTTATATAGGATTCCCGTAATTACGATGATGCTTTGACGTGTAGTCTAATTGTTATAATTTCTCCACGAAAATTCACCAACTTTCCGTCCTGATCGACGATGCGTAACTGTATATTATCGATAGTATTAACTGTAATTGGTAAATAAATAACATTTGTTGGAATTTCAATGATCTTATAGCCCGGAGGAACAGCTGGGAAAAATTCATGTATCGTATGCACTTTCTGTCCGTTTATATAGGCTCCGGACGTAATGTTGCACTCAACTCGTAGAGCATTAATCTTAAGAATAGATACAGGTAAATCTGATTCGTGAGTAATATTTGCTGAAAGAGTACGTCGCGTAAAGCCTAACAATCTTCCAATAGAATCTTGCGGCTGGAAATTTATTCTATGACTGCACTTGATTATACTGCGAAGAGTATTATTATTTGGTTTGAGGCTGCTTACTATGCTTTTAGGGGTAAGTATTTCCTGTAGATGGCGTTCAATGTCTTCAATTTCTCAGCTACCTGTTGGTAATGTCACTATCTCTTCGCCCACGTAAAACTTGTTATTATCAATATCGATATTGGGGATTGAATTAAAGGTTAAAAGGTCAATCAACCCTAGAACGTATATTTTATTTGTCAAGAGTTCAATTGATGGAAAATATTGAGTCTCTAGTACAGATGACGTTCCAGATAAACTTAGCATCAATGATTCGCTCATGACTGCTCAAGTAATACTGACTATGTATAACATATATATTGTTTTATATAGCCTTATACAAAAATTTTAAACAAAGATGTCCACAGTTATATGCGCTGTAATCTTGATATCTCTCGAGGTTATACTTTACAGTGTTAACTCCTAGGTAATGCATAAGTTCTAAAGGTGGCTGCAGGTCTCCAAAGCTATCAAAATACACAATACTTTTACCTCTTTTCCGATAGGTTACCCAATGTGTACCAGGTCCGCGTTCCTCATCGAGATTAACGATTGCTGACTCGTAGTGTCGTGGACCACTAGCTGGCAATGTATTTCGCATGAATACACCTCGAAAGTATGGAATTTGTAAAATACGAGCATACTTTAGCAAGTCAGCGTCAGTCAGTGCTCTGTGGGGCAATTTTACATCGAATTTTTTTTTCTTCCTTTTTTATTAAGTTCATGTCCACTATAGGGTTTTAGATAGATGCCATAGCCTGTTTTATGAGGTTTAAGGTAGAGACCTTTACCAAGTGCAACAGCTTCCATCGTTTTGTTATGTCTTCGACTTTCTTCAAGTTGACGTTTAGCATTTCTTGCATCATTTATTGCTTCAGCTATACCCGCAGCGCCACCTGCTAGTGCACCTGTTGCACTTGGGCCTGCAAATAATGGAATCAGAAATGGTAGGAATCCTCCAATTTTCGATGGAACTGCTAGTACGCGAGGAATGTGTACTTTTGCTTTGCTGCCAGCCTTCTTCACAACATTTCGAGCACTTTTCAATGCAGCTTGAATAACTTCGCGCGAATTTTTACTAAAAATGCTCGGTTTCGAGGCTGCTTTAACTACTTTAGCTAGTGTGGTATTTGGTTTCTTTTTCAACCCCATTCCAAATTTTGATTTTAAATTCATAGTATTTGTTACATTATAAGCAGCTGCTTTCTCACCAATCCTAGCGTCTTTAGCAAAAACACGTTTCCAGGCTTTATCTGCTAATACTCTATCAGCAGCGTTCCTAGCCTCAACGTTCTCTCGATTCCGAGAGTAGGTTATATCATGTTCTTTACAAGCTTGGTCTAAAGGATTAATGGCAGGGTCACCTCGAGCAAGACGCTTTGTAAGTTTAGTTCCTGGTCCACAGTATTGATAACCAGGCAGATGTAATTCAAATGGAAGCTTATTAATGATTGTATTTGCGAAGCCTCGACCTTTACGAGTATTGCGTTTACGCTGCTTATGCTCAATCATGATGTTAACGTCTCGGAGGATAAATACATACTAAGCTGAAATGTGTATAAGTAAGCTGTATATATGTACTCAAAGTCAGTTGTATTTGAGACGTCAAAGATAAAGTATGGAGTTCGAGGAGCAAAACGTCAAGCTGCCAGTTATAAACTTTGACAGCTTAGTAGTGCAGCAAAAATCAAAAAAGCGTCATGGAGAATTACTTCCCAATCATATTAGAAGTATATTTTGTGGACTCTCAAACTGTGGCAAAACTAATGCACTACTCTCTCTTATTACTCATCCAAGCGGATTAAAATTTGAAAGTGTATATGTTTACTCAAAATCACTGGAACAACCCAAATACCAATTTCTTAAATTTCTCTTGAAACCCATAAATGAAATTCAGTACTTTCCCTTCAAAGATCATGATGAATTAATATCAGCAGAAGATGTATTGCCAAACTCAGTTATGATATTTGATGATGTAGCCTGTGAAAAACAAGATAACATCAAGAATTTCTTTTGTATGGGACGGCACAAAAATATGGACTGTTTCTATCTATGTCAATCTTATGCACGCATTCCCAAACATCTAGTACGAGATAATGTTAATTTATTAGTATTATTTCGCCAAGATGATATGAATTTAAAGCATGTATATCATAATCACGTAAATACAGATATGTCATGTAGTCAATTTAAAGATTTGTGTTCAATCTGCTGGAATGATGATAAGTATGGTTTCTTGTTATCGACAAAGATAGGACACTTGATACAGGTCTATATAGAAAGGGCTTCGATCACTTTCTTATAAATATAAATATAGCTACCTTGAAATAAAATATGTTAGTATGATTTCAATCGTTCATCAGTCAGCACGGCACATTTGCAGAAAGAGCAAGACGTTCTCAATGAAATTATAAAATCGAGAGAAGCAATTATGCGAAAGTACTAGGAGTTGAGCCAAAGTAAAAGGGATGTGGAAAAAGTTTTAGATGAAAAATTTAAGCTTATTGTAAGTTCGCTTGAAAAACTTGTCGATGCTGCAAAAAAGAGAAAAGTTATTAAAATAGCAGCAGAAGAGCAAAAACCAATAAATATTATAGAACTCAGTACAAATAACGATGGAGAGGAGGAAGAAAAGGAACAGGAGGAGGTGCGAGAGGAGTCACAAAGTGATCTCGAAGAAACTATAAGGATCGGAGTAGTGGATACATCATTTGAAACAGCTGAAAGCGAAGTATATGATGAAATATCAGAATCGTTTACACAAAACGAGGACGAAACAGAGTCATCTAAACAAGCTTATTTACAGACTTTTAAAAAACGTACCAAGTCGCTTGATAATACATATGGAGTACGAATAGAAAATGAATTATTGAAAATCGGCAATTCACCGATCCATTTTACAAAACATTATGTAAAAGTACAAAATGTAAGTTATCCAAAAACAGCTGGTCTACTCCAATTGCTCTTTCAGAAGCAACCTGATTCGATGCATATAAATTCGAATGATATACGAAATTATCGAAAAATCGTAGAAGTGACGAATGCTTTTAGGAAGAATTATAGTGAAACAAAACCTCTACGTAAGTCTACTAGTAAAAAATATAAAGATTATCCCTACTTCAATAAATCACCAAAGAGAAAACCTATTGAAGGTTCAGACCTCTTACCTAAATATAAGATTGCAAGAAAAGATATGCGTATGGATTATGTTTACTGGGATGATCCTAATGAATTAGTTGATCGTCTTCGCTTACTCTTGACTGAACTGGGAGCCGGCAATCACAGCCACACAAATGAGATTCATTTGATCATTGAAGAACTCAAAGAAGCAGGCTACATACATTAATGTCTTCAAAGAGAGTTCACTTTGATGCCAAACCAGTTATTCATGTGATGCATGTGTGGTGCTATGCCAGTCGAGCTGCACGTCACGGAGAATGGGAACAGATAGCACGTGATCGAGTGCGTTTTCGAATGCGAATTCAGAGACTATCAGAAATTATCAAACCAGTGCTCATACATAAATATAATACATATTTGTGCAACAGTATAAATTGATTCAACTTGTTGGTATTGCAATCAGTTGTAATATGAGTGTCGATATATTCGGACGTAACCTCGAGCGAGTTGGAGGCAGTCGAGGTCCTCCAGGTGTTGGATTCAAAGTCACTTCTGACGGACAACACGATATTGATAACAAGAGGTTATGTAACGATGCCGAGCCTACTCAAGCAGGCGATGCTGTTAATCTGGAAACCCTGCAGCGTATAGCTGGAATGGAAATTAAGAGCTTGCATGAAGTTATTGCTAAAATAAGAAAATATTTGGACACTTTAGATCTTATAGTTGAGGCTGATGGAGATGAGCTAGATGCGAAATTATTAGGAATACAGTATGTAATTCGGAGTAAAGAAAATGCAGCAGCAAGTAGTTAAGGAGCTTCATAAGCCTGCACGTCGAAATTATCGTCGACGCAACTTTATCGTACGTGGTTTAGATGAAACGTGGCAAGCTGATCTAGTGGAGATGCAGCCTTATGCTCGAGAAAACAACGACTATAAGTATATGCTTACTGTCATCGATGCATTTTCCATATATGCATGGGCTGTTCCTGTAAAGTAAAAGACTGGTAGTGATGTCACAGCAGCAATGGAGTCTATCTTGCAGCAGGGTCGCAAACCAAAAAATTTACAAAACGGATCGAGGTAAAGAATTTTACAATGCTACGTTTCAAAGTCTCATGCAAAGTTATAGAATTAATCTGTATTCGACATACAGAAATCTTAAAGCATCTATTTGTGAGCGTTTCAATCGTACACTTAAGCAGAAAATGTGGATGCAATTCAGCTTGCGTGGAAAGTATAAGTGGCTTGATATCTTACCTAATTTGCTAAAAGTGTATAATAACAGCAAACATCGCACAACCGGAATGAAACCAAAAGATATAACATTAGTCAATCAAGCAGAAATACTTGCGAGGTTTAATCGACAGTAAAAAATAGTTACAAAACCAAAGTTTAAAATTGGAGAAAAAGTAAGAGTGAGCAAGATAAAGCAAGTATTTGAGAAGGGTTATACACCTAATTGGTCAACAGAAATTTTTGCAATCCGTGAAGTTATGGCTACTAATCCGGTTACTTACAAGCTAAAAGACTATCGCGATCAATCCATTGCTGGCGGTTTCTATGAACAAGAGCTGCTCAAGGCTAATTATCCAGACGTCTACCTTGTGGAGAAGGTGCTTAAGAAGCGAGGAAATCAGATTTATGTTAAATGGTTAGGATTTGACAACTCACACAATAGTTGGATAAGCAAATCAGATGTGTAAAGATTGAATAAATAAATAAATGCCGAATAAAAAAAATGATAGTTTTTTCTTTATTTATTGCCCAATATTTTATTTCATTTATATATATATATATATATATATATATATATATATATATATATATATATATATATATATATATATATATATATATATATATATATATATAGTACGCGTTGATAAGTTTTGTACAAAAGAGAGAAACACGATCAGCGCGTAAGTATCGATAACTATTCCAAGAAAGTCAGGCATAGACTTGCAAGCAACTCGTTTCATCGTGTTAGTCATGCGTGTGCGTGTGTGAACAAAAATGAAACTCGACTATTATTATTTTTTTCTTAAGGAAACAAAGAGGATTGGATAATTTACTGGAAGAGTGTGAGGTCGATAAATGATAACAGTTGTTTTGGTAAAAAATTTTAATCGATCGATCAGATTATTATTAAGAAAAAAACTTACATAGTAAAAATACAAGTATGAATACGCAAGAACTTACAAACTATGATTACATAAATTTAAAGCAGCGCGCACACACACACACACGTACATTTACATGCGTTTACAGATGCCGCATTTCGCTGCCGTCATACGCAGCCACGCGTGAACACACACACACACACACACACACACACACACACACACACACACACACACACACACACACACACACACATATTACATGGAAGTTGATTATATACATAATATCAATCTTCATCTATTTCGTGTATTTTATAATGCCCCCACGGCAGAGTATCTGTTTCATTTGGTATGAGATATCTCTTATTGTCGTGTGGACTTAGAGCTAATTTTGTTTGTTTCACAGTACGCACTACGTGAGCTTTAGACTGTATGATACACTGCTGTCTGTATTGTGTAGTTGAATTTAGTAAACACTGAAGATAGTCGTCGAAATTGATGGTTTTGCTGACAACTCCACTTTTCACACCTTTAGCTTTTTTCATGCGGTCTTGGCCATTGACAAGTATGCTATATATTTTACTACGTAGTCCAACGAATTCTGTCATAATGCAACCATTGCACTCATCCTTCATTAATCCTACAACCTTCTTATTGGCTTGTGGAATTCCAAATATATTATTAGATGAATAGCCCGATGTATCAAAATTTGCAATATCGCTCTTAATCACTTCATAAATATCATCATTTCTTATTTCATATATTAAGCTGCCAGTGTCAGTATATAGCAGTTTACAACGATCCTAAAATTTCATTTTCATATATTTGTAGTGAAAATCGTATACTAAAGTCTTTGATAAATCAAGTACACACAGTCCTACGTAGATTGGCTTGTTAATATACACTCGAGTTTTTGCTAACTCTACAATAACAAGATTTTCATCGATGATAGTACTGCTATGAAATTCTGGCTGTGCAATACGAGCTTCTGCTCCATATCGACCTTCCCATTTAGTTAGTAATTTAACATTAACTCTTTTTCGCACATTTTCCATCGTTTTTCCAAAAACAGCATTATTCATTAATTTGTACAGATTTTTTTCAAAATCATTTTTAGCTGCTTGTCGCATTTTACTGTTTAGATCAATGTATTCTTTGAGCCAGGGTCTTTGATTAAATTTCAGTATTCTATAAATTTTTTTGAGTTTTAATTCATTTTCTAGAGCTTGCTTCAAATTGTGATAGTGTAGAATGTATCGCGATTTCTGCTCAACAGTCGTGAGAAGTTTAGCTTGTGAGGAGCCTGGTGGTTTCTTGTACTCTGGACAAAATGGTAGATCTTTATGTGTATCGTGTAAATGTTCTGGATATTCCAAGTCCACTTCAAGTATGTAGCCAACTGCGGCATTATCCGGAATATTGAAATTTATTCGTTCTACATCATCAATCCATTCAAAACCACCATAGGGTAGATATTGTTGCATATCCCAGCCATAGAGATAATTTACATCAAAGTACATGAGATATTTGGACTCCTTATCTACTTCATAATCATTGCCCATGTATTTGTTATTGGCTCGAGCATAACGGTTGGAACATTGACTCACTCCACCTCGAATACCGCGTTCAATGAACATAACTTGATCAGTATCTGTAAGTAATTCTAGCTGTATTTTCGTATACTTGAGCATAGCATCCCAAGTTAAGCCTGGAGTTGTGTAATAATGTGCTGGATCTAAGCCGTAAGCTTTCAGACAGCTGTCGCGGAAATTTTCAAATACTTCGATCAAAAGCAGAACATCTGTTTTTAAGTATAAATCTGAATATTGACCCAAATTCGATATGTTGAATACTGTCCAAATATTTTTCGCATGCTCATAATCTTTATCTGATATTGGATTGTCATTTAATTTACTGTTGAATTCATCTTTTGATGGCAGCTCGGAAACATCTAGTTTTTCTTTTGAGTCCACATAATCTTAAGGGAATACTCTTTTCCGTTTAAGTAATTCAAATTTCTCTTTAGTAAATGGTGCATATTCTGCATCTTGAGAGAAATCTGCAACAAAAGATTAAGTTCTTCGAGATATGATGACAATTTATCTAAGGATGCTGCCATGAATCGGTAAGAATCTAGGAATTTAAAATTAATATCATTTCCCTCAATGCGCTTGGTGAATGAAATGAAGCGTTCCTTATTCACTGGTAAAAGATCTACGCGTCCATGGAAGCTATTGGCAATATCCTTTATGAGAAAATGTGAGTCATAGCCAGTTAAATTATGAAATACCACTGGAATACTGTGTGAATCTTTATAATTCAAATTGCAATCTTCGTGAGCAGCACCTCGATACCTAAAACATAAGAAAAAAAAAAAAACATAAGAAAAATGTAAAATTTCTGCTTGAAGCATATTTAATTTTCTTTTAACCATACCTTCCAGTCAGATGACAATGATCTCGTACACGCTTCTCTGCTAAAGGCTTATCGCAAATGTGGCATAATGATGTATTTCGAAATGCTTGTTCTTGTTTCAAATTTAATTTTTCCATTGGTGCTATGAACTTGAAGATATTCTCAAATTTTTCTACCAGACTTTGCAGCTGCTCTGCAAACCATTTAGCAGGATCTTTTCCTCTGTAGCAACTGTAGTGAGATAGAGAGTCATCGTAACTGCACTTTAAATAATATCCAATACTAAATACTTCATGTTCTTGATAAGCATTTCCAATTTGCACAGCTTTTAGAAGGCACTCAAAATCTGCGTATATGACGAATGGCACTTTTTCTTTATAATTAAAATTTTTAAACTGTAAAATTTTGTCTCTTGGTGTAGGCAAAGTTACTTTGTACTTGTTGAGTTGAATACAATCTTGTTCATGTAAGTTCAATTGAGAATCATTTCTGAAATAATGTAGCCACCGATCACAAAAATATTTTCGACCATCACGTTTTCAAAGTTGTGTACATACTAAACGCGATATATCTTTGATCCAAACATAGTAGAATATCGATAAATCATTTTGAAAGTTTTCCTCTTCCTGTTTACTTTCCTCATCATCTACATAATAGTTTTGTAGAAGAAGAAGGTTGATGTGTGTTTCCTTCTTACATGATGTTATGTGAAGCGGCGCAATTTTAAAATTTCCACTAGACTTTTTTAAAATATAAACGTTAACCGAGATATTATTTTGTTTTTCAAATTTTGGATTCTGTTTGGGACTCACAGGAAATTCTATTCCTTTAAAATTTAATTCATCCTCATAAATCTTGTATGTTGATACTCTGCTAGTATTTGCTTTATTATGTGCTGGATGCAAAGCTGACAGTATTGCCCACTTGAAACATGCATCATAGAAATTCTGTACATTGATACATGCATGCTTCTTTTGTATTTGCTGGGGTAGACAGATGTATGAGCCTCCTCGCATTGGATTATATTTATTGATGTGTACAGCTAAATTAAGAATTTGTCGAAGTGTCCAGCCGGAATCGTTCTCCTGAAATTCTTCCATATCTTTTTTAATGCGCTGTTGAACATTCTCAGTAAACCATTGCTTTAAATCAGTTGTTCGTAAAATCGGCTTTGCCTTTGTATTCAAATACTTGATTTCTACTATCTCTTTGTCAGCTTTTATTACGATGTATTCAGCTGACAAGATAGTATGCACTTTGAGAGCCTCTTCTTTTTTCAAAACATTTTTCATTTGAGATTGAAATAATACTTGAGCGTCTTTCATAAATCTAGTTATATCTAAATTTTTTAAGTTGGTAATCACTTCAGATTTAATATGATCATTGAAAGCAGACTCCACATTTTGCCTTATTCATTGGTTCGTTTGATTTTCGCTTATTCATTGGTTCGTTTGATGTCCGCCTTTTCCAAATAAACTTAAATATCACGAACGTACTTTAAGGGGGTGTCAAACTCAATTTTTACCGACCGAGCAAAAAATATATTGTTTTTAATAGAAAAAAAAAATATAACGATATATGAAAAATAATGAGTGCATTGCCCTCCGTAATTACATTATTAATCATTCTGCAAAATGCCAAGTCAATATTCAAAAGCGTCTAAGAATGGCATTTGAACGAAAATTTCGTTCAAATGCCATTCTCAGATGCCTTAAAATATCGACGTGAAACTTTGCAGAATGATTCATAATGTCATTACGGAGGGCAATGCACTCATGATTATGCATAATATTAAAAAAAAAAAAATAGATTATTGTACCATATGGGAAATATGTAGCATCGCGAGATTCGCGAGTCGGCGACGGCAGCGACGGCAGCGACGGCAGCGGCCAGCGGCGCGGCCTTGCCCGTGCCCCGTATGTGTGTACGCGCATGCGCTGCTGGCTGCAGCACAGCTGAGCCATCAGTCCATCGCCGATGCCTGGGCCTAGGCCCTCCGGGAGGCGGTCCCGTGTTGCCGCCACCACCTCCGCCGCCACCTTCGCCACCTGTGCCCTCCTCTATCCATTGCTAATCGACGTGTCATCGGTGTGCCTGCCGCCTGGACCGCTCGCAGACGGCGCAGCCTGGAGCGCCGCATCAGCCGCCCACCTCGCAGACCGTAGCGTCCGTACCGCACCGTGTGCGTGCACACCCAACGGACCGTGCCGCTTGGACTTAGCCCCGCCGTAAGACAGAAAAGTAAGTCATTCAAGAATTTATTTATTTTACGGCGTTGTTATTTGTACGACAGATCTGTCGTACAAATAACCTATAACCCACTTAGAAACGTGTAAAAATCACTGTTTTGAAAGTCTGAGATGGAAGGGACTATTATTTCTTTAGTCAAGCGTCAATCCTTGCCTATTTTTTTCTTTAACCAAGCGTCAATTCTTCGGCTAAAGAAAATTTAAGGTTAGGTTTTACGTATATATAGGTATACCTATCTAGCAATCTGGCGTATAAATAACAACGGCCAACTATAGATTTGATGCGCTTTTTCGACTTTTCATTCCAAAGATTACAGATCTAAATAATCAGCAAGTGTGGAGATACTGCATTTTCTCTGTATTTTTCAAAATATTTTCAAGAAAAGTCATTTCCTCCAAACTGGCTGATTGAGTAGATCTGAAATCTAATATACAATGCCTCACCATGTACTGGATTGTATGTAAACATTCTCATAAACTTTAAGCGAGGATGAGGAGGTCTACCTTGGAAATGCACACGCGCTTTTTCGACTTTTCATTTCAAAGATCCCTTTCCATTCTCTACAAATATTTCAAACTTTACACACACTATGTAATACATGCTGAGGGACTGTTTATCAAGTTTAAGATCTAAATAATTAGCAAGTGAGGAGATATTGCAATTTGTATGCTCTTTTTAAGAAATGTTCAAGTAAAAAAGTTATTTCCCGTACACTGGCTGATTGAAAAGATCTAAAATTTAATATACAATGCCTTAACATGTATTGGATTGCGTGTTAACATTCTGGTAAACTATGAGAAAGAGTGAGGAGGTTTTTGTCGCAAATGCACATGCGGCTTTTTGACATTTCGTTCCAAAGATCCCTTTCCATTCCCTACAAGTATCTTAAACTTTCCATACATAATGGAATACATGCTGAGGGACAGTTTATCAAGTTTCAGATCTACATAATTAGTAAGTCTGGAGATATTGCAATTTTTGTGCTTTTTCAGGAAATTTTTAAGAAAGAAAAGTAATTTCCTCCAAACTGGCTGATTGAATAGATCTGAAACCTAATATACAATGCCTCAGTATGTACTGGATTGTGTGTAAACATTCTCACACACTTTAAGCGAGGGTGAGGAGGTCTACATTGGAAATGCACACGCGCTTTTTCGACTTTTCATTTCAAAGATCCCTTTCCATTCTCTACAAATATTTCAAACTTTACACACACTATGTAACACATGCTGAGGTATTGTTTATCAACTTTCAGATCTAAATAATTAGCAAGTGTGGAGATATTGCAATTTGTATGCTCTTTTTAAGAAATGTTCAAGAAAAAAGTTATTTCCCGTACACTGGCTGATTGAAAAGATCTAAAATTTAATATACAATGCCTTAACATGTATTGGATTGCGTGTTAACATTCTGGTAAGCTTTGAGCAATGGTCAGGAGGTCTTAGTTGGAAATGCACTTGCGCTTTTTCGACTTTTCAGTCCAAAGATCCCTTTCCATTCTCTCAACATATCTTAAACTTTACACACACCGTGCAATATATGCTGAGGGACAGTTTATTAAGTTTCAGATCTACATAAATAGCAAATCTGGAGATATTGCAATTTTTGTGCTTTTTCAGGAAATTTTTAAGAAAGAAAAGTCATTTCCTTCAAACTGGCTGATGGAGTATATCTGAAACTCAATATGCAATGCCTCAGCATGCATTGCATTGTGTGAGAACATTCTGGTAAACTATGAGAAAGTGTGAGGAGGTTTTTGTCGCAAATGCACATGCGGCTTTTCGACAATTCGTTCCAAAGATCCCGTTCCATTCCCTACAAGTATCTTAAACTTTCCATACATAATGGCATACATGCTGAGGGACTGTTTATCAAGTTTCAGATCTACATAGTTAGCAAGTCTGGAGATATTGCAATTTTTGTGCTTTTTCAGGAAATTTTTAAGAAAGAAAAGTAATTTCCTCCAAACTGGCTGATTGAATAGATCTGAAACCTAATATACAATGCCTCAGTATGTACTGGATTGTGTGTAAACATTCTCACACACTTTAAGCGAGGGTGAGGAGGTCTACATTGGAAATGCACACGCGCTTTTTCGACTTTTCATTTCAAAGATCCCTTTCCATTCTCTACAAATATTTCAAACTTTACACACACTATGTAACACATGCTGAGGTATTGTTTATCAACTTTCAGATCTAAATAATTAGCAAGTGTGGAGATATTGCAATTTGTATGCTCTTTTTAAGAAATGTTCAAGAAACAAAGTTATTTCCCGTACACTGGCTGATTGAAAAGATCTAAAATTTAATATACAATGCCTTAACATGTATTGGATTGCGTGTTAACATTCTGGTAAGCTTTGAGCAATGGTCAGGAGGTCTTAGTTGGAAATGCACTTGCGCTTTTTCGACTTTTCAGTCCAAAGATCCCTTTCCATTCTCTCAACATATCTTAAACTTTACACACACCGTGCAATATATGCTGAGGGACAGTTTATTAAGTTTCAGATCTACATAAATAGCAAATCTGGAGATATTGCAATTTTTGTGCTTTTTCAGGAAATTTTTAAGAAAGAAAAGTCATTTCCTTCAAACTGGCTGATGGAGTATATCTGAAACTCAATATGCAATGCCTCAGCATGCATTGCATTGTGTGAGAACATTCTGGTAAACTATGAGAAAGTGTGAGGAGGTTTTTGTCGCAAATGCACATGCGGCTTTTCGACAATTCGTTCCAAAGATCCCGTTCCATTCCCTACAAGTATCTTAAACTTTCCATACATAATGGCATACATGCTGAGGGACTGTTTATCAAGTTTCAGATCTACATAGTTAGCAAGTCTGGAGATATTGCAATTTTTGTGCTTTTTCAGGAAATTTTTAAGAAAGAAAAGTAATTTCCTCCAAACTGGCTGATTGAATAGATCTGAAACCTAATATACAATGCCTCAGTATGTACTGGATTGTGTGTAAACATTCTCACACACTTTAAGCGAGGGTGAGGAGGTCTACATTGGAAATGCACACGCGCTTTTTCGACTTTTCATTTCAAAGATCCCTTTCCATTCTCTACAAATATTTCAAACTTTACACACACTATGTAACACATGCTGAGGTATTGTTTATCACCTTTCAGATCTAAATAATTAGCAAGTGTGGAGATATTGCAATTTGTATGCTCTTTTTAAGAAATGTTCAAGAAAAAAAGTTATTTCCCGTACACTGGCTGATTGAAAAGATCTAAAATTTAATATACAATGCCTTAACATGTATTGGATTGCGTGTTAACATTCTGGTAAGCTTTAAACAATGGTCAGGAGGTCTTAGTTGGAAATGCACTTGCGCTTTTTCGACTTTTCAGTCCAAAGATCCCTTTCCATTCTCTCAACATATCTTAAACTTTACACACACCGTGCAATATATGCTGAGGGACAGTTTATCAAGTTTCAGATCTACATAAATAGCAAATCTGGAGATATTGCAATTTTTGTGCTTTTTCAGGAAATTTTTAAGAAAGAAAAGTCATTTCCTCCAAACTGGCTGATGGAGTATATCTGAAACTCAATATGCAATGCCTCAGCATGCATTGCATTGTGTGAGAACATTCTGGTAAACTATGAGAAAGTGTGAGGAGGTTTTTGTCGCAAATGCACATGCGGCTTTTCGACAATTCGTTCCAAAGATCCCGTTCCATTCCCTACAAGTATCTTAAACTTTCCATACATAATGGCATACATGCTGAGGGACGGTTTATCAAGTTTCAGATCTACATAATTAGTAAGTCTGGAGATATTGCAATTTTTATGCTTTTTCAGGAAATTTTTAAGAAAGAAAAGTAATTTCCTCCAAACTGGCTGATTGAGTAGATCTGAAACCTAATATACAATGCCTCAGCATGTACTGGATTGTGTGTAAACATTCTCATAAACTTTAAGCGAGGGTGAGGAGGTCTACATTGGAAATGCACACGCGCTTTTTCGACTTTTCATTTCAAAGATCCCTTTCCATTCTCTACAAATATTTCAAACTTTACACACACTATGTAATACATGCTGAGGGATATTGTTTATCAAGTTTCAAATCTAAATAATTAGCAAGTGTGGAGATATTGCAATTTGTATGCTCTTTTTAAGAAATGTTCAAGAAAAAAAGTTATTCCGCCTACACTGGCTGATTGAAAAGATCTAAAATTTAATATACAATGCCTCAACATGTATTGGATTGTGTGTTAACATTCTGGTAAACTTTAAGCGAGGATGATGAGGTCTTAGTTGGAAATGCACATGCACTTTTCCGACTTTTCATTCCAAAGACCCTTTCCATTTTCTACAGATATCTTAACTTTCCATCTATCTACTCCCTCTGTTTCTGGCAGGTCGATACTGCTATCCTCATTCCTATACTGCTTAACACTTTATTAATATATTCTGTTTTGCCCTAGGCGAAGAGCTCCTGCAGAAGACAACACGTCTTCATATAATTCTACTCTCCTCCAGGGCAGCCAACACAACTACCACGTCCTGAAGACATCAGCTAGACAAACATATCGTAGAAGTGAGAGCGAAGGTGTATATAAATATAGTTTGATCTCCTGTGCCAGACTCGAGTAAGTATTTCACTTCGGATTTGGACTTTATCTTGTAGTACAGCCGAACCTAGTCTCCAACTTTCCATCGGTCTACTCCTCTGTTCCTGGCAGTTCGATACTGCTATCCTCATCCCTACTCCTTAATACATTATTAATATATTTCGTATTGTCCTAGGTGAAGAGCTCCTGTAGAAGACAACAAGTCTTCATATAATTCTACTCTTCTCGAGGACAGCCAACGCAACTACCACTTCCCGAGGACATCACCTAGGCGAACACAACGGAGAAGGGAGGGCGAAGGTGTAGTTGAATGTAGTTCGCGCTTCCGTGACACTCGAGTAAGTACTTCACTTCGGATTTGGACTTTATCCTGTAGTATAGCCGAACCTAGCCTCCAACTTTCCATCTGTCTACTCCTCTGTTCCTGGCAGTTTGATACTGCTCTCCTCATCCCTACTGCCTAAAACATTATTAATATATTTTGTTTTGCTCTAGGCGAAGAGCTCCTGCAGAAGACAACAGGTCTTCATATCATTCTACTCTCCTCGAGGGCAGCCAACGCAACTACCACTTCCCGAGGACATCACCTAGGCGGACACGACGGAGAAGGGACGACGAAGGTATACTTGAATGTCTGTGCTCCCGCGACAGACTCGAGATGTAGTCTAGGCGCCAGGGGGTTTCCGTGGCCGATGGATGTCCACACTTCCACCAAAGCTTTTCTTACGTATTTTTGACTGCTGATTCTGAATTTCGAAGGTGGAACGTCGCCAGACTGTTAGTTTTTTGTTATTAACAATTTAATTGTTTAAATTGCTGCCAAATCAATATGATTAATTATAACTGAATCCTAACTGCCTAAAACTGTAGTAAATTGATCTAGAATATGCTCGTTTTTTCAGAATTGAAAAATTTTGATTAGAACCCGAATTATTGCAAATTTAGTGCAATAAGTCGCGAATTCGAGCGCAAACGTGCATAATTCTAGATCAATTTACTACAGTTTTAGACAGTTAGGATTCAGTTATAATTAATCATATTGATTTGGCCACAGTTTAAACAATTAAATTGTTAATAACAAAAAACTAACATTCTGGCGACTGTCCACCTTCGAAATTCAGAATCAGCAGACAAAAATACGTAAGAAAAGCTTTGGTGGAGGCGTGGACATCCATCGGCCACGGAAACCCCCCTGGTGCCTAGACTAATGTCAGTATTTAGGGCACACCTGATTTTTAGGTACGAATTATATCTCCCCAAAAAGTAACAGTTTTCTGCGGGTGCACACGGAAAGAAAACTCTTACTGCTACAGTTAAAACGGCTTACTCGTGGAGTATAGGAGTTCCTTTACTATATAAGTAAGGTGGTTTTAGCAATCTTAGTAAGGGACCCATACTTTTACGGTATGTTGCTTTTCATACTACAACAATTACACAATTATACGATCGTTGGATCAGCGGCATATACCGACGTAACAGCGTTACACGATTTTAGTATACATTGCTTCCACCTTCAATTGTAAGGGAGAAATACTATAGCGGTAACGGTTGCTACCTGCTAATACGGAAATGACAACTATTATAAGGAAGTGTTACTTATCGATAATTGAAAGCATCGAATGCGTCGTCTAGGTCTTTGAGGTGGTCAATGATGGAGTCGAGGTGATGCGCTCCGAAGTTTTTTGCGTTTAGATCCCAGGACGCATCTAATACGTAGTCAAAGTGTTCGGGGTAGCCGATGATGATGTGTGGTCGTGCGCTCCGTAGTTTTTTGTCTCTAGATGTTGGAACGTATCAAATGCGTGGTTTAGGTCTTTGTGGTAGCCGATGATGGAGTCTAGGTTTTTTGCATTAAAATATCAGGGCGCATCTAATACGCAGGTGTTCAGGGTAGCCGATGACGAGGTCTAGGTGGTGCGCTTTGTAGTCTTTTGCGTTTGGATATCAGGGCGTATCTAATACGTGGTCCAGGTCTTCGGGGAAGCCGGTGACGATATTTAGGTGGTGCGCTCCGTAGTTTTTGGCTAATAGGTGTTGGACATGTCAAAACTTAAAGTATTACTAATCACGTAATTTTATACTATAAGTAAAAATCGTGATTATAAATAAATACTTATTCGAACGTAATTACGTTCAAATTGACATGTATTTGTAATAAAAAAAATAGTAAATATTAAAATGCGTATAGGCGAAATACGCACAATTATTCATAATAAATAATGCGTATATGCGAAATGCGCACAATTATTTATCATACAAAAATGCGTATAGGCGAAATACGCACAATTATTTATAATAAAAAATTCGTACAAGCGAAATACGCACAATTATTTATAATATCAAAAATATGTATAAACGAAATACGCACAGTTGTTTATAATGCAAAAATGCGTATAGACGAAATACGCACAATTATTAGTTATAAGGAAAGGTGTATGGGCGAACATATTTAATTATAACAGAAAAGAATTACAATTACATGAGTTTATTTAGTTATCTATTTATAAGAAACTAGATGTCTTGACATAAAATTAATTCTTTTCCGTTTTTTTTTCAACAAAACTCATAAAATTTGAAAAGAAGCTAAAGAAACTTATGAGCCTAGCTCAATGAAATTATAGTAGCTCTACTTTTGCCAATCATTCAGTAGCATGACAAGTATAATGCAAAGTAATTATTAATGACAATACTTCTAATAATACAAATTTTGTTAAAATGTTCAATTTGCAGTTATGCGTTTATATGATGGAAGGTGTATATTTTAAAATGCGGATCAACTTATATACCATACTCAGGTTCATTTGAAGTTCAACCCTTGGTCTCAAATTTTGTTACACCCTCCTGTTGTTTCACGTATATGGGATATTTCACGTGAAGTCAGCAGCTCAAAATTTTAAAATCCCTCAAAACTCGTTTTCTTTTAGTTTTTATGAACAAAAAATGTTCCTCAAATTTTAGGTCGATATTTGCAAAAATAAAAAAGCTATGCAATATTGAAAAGTCAATTTTTTTGCAATTTTTTGTTAAAATCCAAGTTTATTCATTTTTTAACTGAAAATCTTGAAACTTTTTGTATAGTACATTGATTGGCAAAAGGTTTGAATTTTTTCTGTAGAATGTGCCAGTATTTATTTTATGACCCTTTTTGAAAGTCTCTGATTGGCTGCTTCTTAGTATACCTTCATCAAAGGATATTGAGGCTGCGGCCAAATATTCTTTATTCGACAAATTTTTTTTGTATTCTTCTTCGAAAACCCTTCAAAATGCTTTTTTATCAATACTGGCCGAGCATAGGGAAAAAAGTTACAATTTTTTTAAATATCAAGAAAAATCCATAATTTCAATTTTTGATAACATGATTAATGAAACTGAATATTATTCATACATCTTATGGCATGGACCGTACCACTGAATTTTGTTAGAGCATCAAATAGAACATTAGAAATATCTATTTTCAATAATATTAGGCTTACACAATAAGCGATACCTAATTATGAATGAAATTATCAGTCTGTTGCCTGATTTCATTTTGACAGCTTTATAGTAATTAACCTCTATAGCTTAATTTATTATTAATTCATAATTAGGTATTGGTTATTGTGTAAGCCTAATATTATTGAAAATAGATATTTATAATGTTCTACTTGATGTTCTAACAAAATTCAGTGGTACAGTCCATGCCATAAGATGTATGAATAATGTTCAGTTTCATTAATCATGTTATCAATAATTGAAATTATGGATTTTTCTTGATATTTCAAAAAATCCACTTTTTTCCCTTTGCTCGGCCAGTATTGATCAAAAAAAGCATTTTGAAGGGTTTTCGAAGAAGAATACAAAAAAATTTGTCGAATAAAGAATATTTGGCCGCAGCCTCAATATCCTTTGATGAAGGTATACTAAGAAGCAGCCAATCAGAGACTTTCAAAAAGAGTCATAAAATAAATACTGGCACATTCTACAGAAAAATGCAAACCTTTTGCCAATCAATGTACTATACAAAAAGTTTCAAGATTTTGAGTTAAAAAATGAATAAACTTGGATTTTAACCAAAAATTGCAAAAAAATTGAATTTTCAATGTTGCATAGTTTTTTTATTTTTGCAAATATCGATTTAAAATTTGAGAAACATTTTTTGTTCATAAAAAACTAAAAGAAAACGAGTTTTGAGCGATTTTAAAATTTTGAGCTGCTGACTTCACCTGAAATATCCAATATATTTTTAGCAGCAAATACTTAAAATCTACCAAAAGATAACTTGATTTCATATTGACATTTTTTTATGGTTAGATTGAATAAAAAAATAAAAACATTGAAATTTGTTTAAATTTCAATGAACAATTAAACCCTCAACCAAAAAAATAAAAACCAAATCTAAACTATCTCTTGGTAGAAATTTTGTAAACTACATCCAGAATATGTACAAAAAAGTGCAGTACAGTGCCACAAAATTTCAGATACAGGTAATATTTTGAAAATCATAATATTAAATTGGACTCCATCATCGGCCATCTAAACACCTAGACCTCGCATCCGACCTGTCCCTTCACCTGGACACAAAAACCTACGGAGCGCACTACCCGGACTCATCGACCATCTGGAACACCTAGACCTCGCATTCGATTTGTCCTGGCCTCTGGACACAAAAATCTTCAGAGCGCATCACCCGGATTACATCATCGGCCATCTGCAACACCTAGACCTCGCATCCGACCTGTCCCTTCACCTGGACACAAAAACCTACGGAGCGTACTACCCGAACTCCATCATCGGCCGCCTGGAACACCTAGACCTCGCATCCGATCTGTCAAAACACCTGGACACCGAAGTCTACGAAGCGTATCATCAGCCGCCTGGAACAGCTAGACCTCGTATTCGAGCTGTCCCGACACCAAGACTCAAAAACCTACGAAGCGCACTACCCGGACTCCATCATCGGCCATCTGTAACACCTAGACCTCGCATTCGATTTGTCTTGGTCTCTGGACACAAAAACCTACGGAGCGTATCACGTAAACTCCATCATCGTCCACCTGGAACGCTCAGACCTCGCATACGATCTGTCCCGACATCTGGACACAAAAATCTTCGGAGCGCATCACTTACACTCTATCACCGGCCACCTGGAACAGCTAGACCTCGTAATCGAGCTGTCTCGACACCTGAGTACAAAAACCTATGGAGCGCATAACCCGGACTCCATCATCGGCCATCTAAACACCTAGACCTCGCATCCGATCTGTCCCTTCACCGGGACACAAAAACCTACGAAACGCACTACCATTTTTAAGAAAACAGTTGCAATCATGCGAGGCGACGTCCTGAATTTTGAAACGTCAATAATAACTGAGACTATATAATAAAGTGACGAATCTGCATCTCATTATTATAAGAAATTTGTATAGGCGAAATGCGCACATTTATTTATATAGAACATGTGTATAGTCGAAATACACAAAATTATTTATTATAAAATGCGTGTAGGCAAAATGCACACGATTAATAACACTGAGAAGTGCGTATAAGCGAAATACGCATAATTATTTATAATAAAACATGTGTATAGGCGAAATACACAAAATTATTTATTATAAAATGCGTATAGGCAAAATGCGCACAATTAATAACACTGAAAAGTGCGTATAAGCGAAATACGCATAATTATTTATAATAAAACATGTGTATAGGCGAAATACACCAAATTATTTATTATAAAATGCGTATAGGCGAAATGCTCACAATTGATAACACTGAAAAGTGCGTATAAGCGAAATACGCATAATTATTTAGAATAAAATATGTGTATAGGCGAAATACACCAAATTATTTATTATAAAATGCGTATAAGCGAAATGCGCAGAATTATTTGTAATAAATATGCGTATATATGTGAAATACGCACTATTATTAACAATAAAAATGCGTATACGCAAAATACGCATAATTAATTATAAAAAGAAATACGTATACGCGAAATATGTACAATTGTTTGTAATAAAAAAACGCGTATCTTTAATATTTTTGAAATATGTAGCGCCATCTATGTTAAAATCTATTACGATTTTCCAGAGATGGCGCTTGTGTCATATTTCATCAATAGTATGTACTTCCTACCTTACCGACCTATGGGTCGGTCAAATCGCAGAATTGAGTTTGACACCCCCTTAACGATATCCACATTTTGCCATTTTACTCTGTCACTTCTTGTTTCACGCAAACCCGCACCACTCTTTAATAAACGCTTGAACCTGCCTTGAATGCCTTTAAGTAATCCAATTGTGGATATAAAACTTTGTTTTTCTGCAACAGTGTTTTGATTTTTAAGCGAAAGCCTCCTCAAGTTTCTTAGATTCTGGTTGCCTAGTTTAATCCACTTCGTAATTTCTTCAGGATTTACTTTTTTATAGGCTAAAAGCTCATATGCTTCTAGCATAATATTCACAAGTTTTTTACAGTCAAACGCGGGCATAGTGATCACCTAAAACTTCGTTGCACAATGAATGAATTCCAGCTCCCTCGTCAGATTTATAAGGCTTGTATAATTATACGCCCGTATACTAAAATGCTGTGTATATTCTGATATTTGACTGTGGCAAGACACGACTGTTCTACTCTCGTCTCCGAGCACGACTGAAATGCTCTCCGTCTTGCCGCCTTGTATGGACCTATTAAATAATTATTATTTCGAAGGTTTCCTGCATCAGCGCCCTCACTCTTATCGGATACTCATACCAGAAGGCACGTTTCAACCTGCACATCATGCGATGACGTCGCCCGTGTAGCATTTCGTCGGAGTTTGCGTCAGCGTCCACCCTGTGAGCACATTTTCTTCGAAACATTACTGAGATTCAAAATACACATCTTATGAAACACAAGGGTGGGCATCGAAAAGACTAGCGGCACTATACACGCACTGCAGATGTGAAAAAGGAACATCGCTTCGTCAAACGTGTACGCGCTCGTATATGCATGGGTCAGCGTCGTAAAAATATGACCCTATGGACGCATGAAGCATACTCGAGATAAAAACTATACATTCACATCATACATGCAAGCCACTTCGAAAATTCTCTCTTTCTCTCTTTCTCTCTCTCGCGCGCGCTCTCTCTTGCTCTTTCTCTTTCTCAGTAGCTTTTGAAAAATGGGGCCATTGACATGGATGTACATTTAAAACTACGTTGTGTGTATGTGAATTATTTATAAACATTAATAAACTCTTATCAGTCATACTTTATGCAATTCACATGCTGAGATTTTATATATATTAAACTGAAATACATGGAAATTGTGTTTAGCTCTGCAGCTCGCTAACGGTTAAGTCCATTGGTGTTGTCAATTAAAATTTTTATTCATAATTTAAAAATATTTGGATCGGGCGACGCGCAATAAGAAGGAGCGCTCGTGCAAGATGATACTCGTACCAGAAGGCTCGTTTCAACCTGCACAGCATGCGATGACGTGTAGCATATCGTCGAAGAGCATCGAAAAGACTAACGGCACTATATACGCACTCCAGATGTGAAAAAGGAACAACGCTTCGTCAAACGTGCACGCGCACGTACGTGCATAGATCAGCGTCGTAAAAATACGACCCTATTGACACATGAAACACACTCGAAATAAAAACTATACATCCTGTTGTGCCGGGCCAACCGAGTTACAGTTCAGTATGCTATTGCCGAAATATACTTACTGAGGTAGTCACATCATACATGCAAGCCACCTCGAAAATTCTCTCTCTCTCTCTCTCTCTCTCTCTCTCTCTCTCTCTCTCTCTCTCCCTCTCTCTCTCTCTCTCTAGCTCTCTCGCTCTCTCTCGCTTTCTCTCCCACTCGCTCTCTCGCGATAAATATCTTACCAGTGACGATAGACTAATAAATACTCGTACTAGAAGGCACGTTTCAACCTGCACAGTATGCGATTACGTCGCCCGTGTGGGGGTTGCTGGCAAGAGTTTAATACTCTTCGTCTTGCCTCCTTTGTAAGGGTCACTTCAATAATTATTATATCTAGGGTTTCCATCGACGCCGTCACTCTTATCGTTTGTATATGCAGTTAACCAAAACAGTATTTCGATTTACCGGGTAAAATTCTATGAAATACTATAAAGTTTTGTGAGTCATTGTCAGGAAACGATTGCAAGGAGAACGCAATTGAAATACTCTGGAGATCTTAGAATTAATAGCGATAAGGCAACTACGAATATCGGAACAACGAAGAGATGCGATAGTTCAGCATGCATAGCCGAAATACACTTACTGAGTTAGAGCCACATCAAAATGCAGGCCACCTCGAAAAAATAAACGCGCGGTAAGTATCTTACCAGCGATTACCAGCGACGATAGACTAATGCCCGCGAAAGTCAGCTCATCAACGCGGTAAATATACTTACACGCGGTGTATGCTAATGATCGCGGAAATCAGCTAGCCACCGCGGTAATATGCTCATCTCCGCGCGCCCGCGCGAATCAGCTCATCCCCGCGGTCGTCCAGCTTGTCACCGCGGTAAGATGCTAGTCCTCCGCGCGCGCGCTGCAGCCGTCCGTCGGGAGTCGCTCGTAAATAAACATTTGACCTTCATGCAAAAATGTGACAATAAAATACGAATAAATTTTATTCGATGACGTCATTACAAATAGAAGGGTAGAAGCTTCTCGAAAGTGGGCGGAGCCTAACCTCCCCGTTTCAACCTATCAGAACGCTACACAGGTCGGCCGGTAGCTGAGTGGTGGGGGGTCGCAGAACTGTCCTAGTTATACTACTGGCCGTCTCCAACACACCTGATTAAATTACTCACTGAAATTAAAAAGCTGATCTTAACTTTTGATACAATCCCATTGTTCAATACCCGCTGATCATTTAATTCGCTTCTCGAGGGATACCCGAGGCTTTGAGATTTATCCACCAGGCGTCTCAGGATTCGCTTCACATATCGAATAGATATGTTCAAAGTATAATATAAAATTTATTACGTAAAACTAATTTATAATAAATATGTACAATCAATTATCATTATTATTTTATACATAATGTCACATGCACTGACTCCCATACTATTTTCGTGTTGCCATCTTGATGGAACAATCAATAAGTCAAATAAAATTGGTACTAACAAAAATTTTGGAGCAAGGAGTAAAACATAGCGCGTCAAAAGATGCAGAAGCGTATTTAATAAATGGATTTTTTTTATTACACACTATAAATTGCTCATACATTTGGACAAATCTCAATGAAAATTTTAAAAGCAGCAATCCGCGTCTGTCCAACAGTAAAGACAATCACCTAAGAAGCCGTCATTGAAAGATACTAAGCATAGTTTTAGGAATGATTTTTTAAGAGGTTTTTGTACTACAGGTAATAAGAAAAAGGTGCGGGTATGCGCGTGTGTATATGACTAATATACGCGAAAAACGTGTCTTCAAAAGTGGATTAAATTTTCTTTTTCAAGGCACACTTCCCGGGCTTGATCTTTGCGACACTCTTTTTTCAAAGATTGAAAATGTTTAAGAAAAGGCAAAAAAGCCCAAAAATTTTTAGATAAATTTGCAAAAAATATAATAAAACTAGAAAAAAACAGCTTTTATTTGTGTCTTCAAAAATTAAAAAAACGTTTATTTCTTCAAAAGTTCTTATCGCTAAAAGTGAGGGTTGAGAAGGTACTAAAATACACGGAAAAAAATCTGAAGCGCGGATTTACCAAATTTGCTAGAAATAGATGCCGCCCTCTGAAGTGAATGCGTCTACCCGCATCGGGCGACAGAATCACCCGAATCCGTGTACCGACGCACCAAGAGAGATAATATTTAATCAACATACAGAAAACCGCCTGAGTGCACCAAATCCCGCGTAGAAATAGCTAAGTTTGTCTAAACTTTGTCTAAACATTTCCTTTGGCTAAACTTTGTTCAAACTTGACCAATGGGACTGACATCAGTTACAGAAAATGTGAAAACTGAAAATAAGCTTAATTAAAGTTATTGACGACAAGAAAAATATAACTCGAAGTTCAAGGAAATTGATCGACAGTTTAAAATTGTCAATAGCAGTTCTTAACACTGATGTCGTAATACTAGTGCTCCAAAATACATGTGTATATTTTTATAAAATGAAAAATTTAATAAAAAAGTACTACTACAAGAACTTCGCACACGAAGAAACATGCAGTTTATTGTTAAAAGAGCATGGATTGACAGTATCGGTGACTACAATAAAAAGAAGACTTGCTACTCTTGGCTTTAAAAGAAGATTCATAAAAGAAAGCAATATAGAAGATATATGCTATGCTGTAGTAGAAGAATTAAACTCAGCTGGTTATAATCTTAGTTACGGATCTTTGTGGATAAAACTGAAAAAGAAATATAACTTAGTAGTGAAAAGAGGCATAGTTTATTATCTTTCGAAAATTGCTGACCCACAACGAGTTGCTTTCAAAAAATACAATATCCAAACCATACCAAAAATCAATAGCAATATGAAGAATATCATAACCAAAGGTAAAGATATCTAAAAAAGTATTTGAAAAGAACGTAGTTTATCGAATTCATTGTAATAATTGTCCGGCAACATACGTAGGACAAACAAAACGAAAACTAATGACGAGAATAAATGAACACAAAACATCAGAAGACTCCGCGACAATTTTACGTGAAAACGAAACAGGCCATAAATTTAACTTTATTAATTACAATATATTAGATAAAGAGGAAAACTTAAATCAAAGATTAATTTCAGAGATGTTACATATACATTTACAGAAACAACCGGTCAATAAAAAAGAAGACATACAAAATCTAAATCATATATACACACATCTATTACAGACATGTACAAGAAAATAACGACACACACTCGCACCTATAAAATCAAAACAGCATACACACCTGACACCCGGCCTATTGTTTGTAAACATTGCTTTCAGAAATACGTTCTCTAGCATTTCCTATATAAACTGAATAAATATTAAAGGCTTAAGAGAACGAGTTCCGAAACCAATGTAAGAGGAACTGTTGAAATTCTCCTCCCCGCAGTCAAGCGGTGGGGGAGAAAATCGACAAAAATTACATTGTGAGAAAACTAACTTTGGTAACTATTATAATATTGAAAAATCATTTTTTATGTTTCTTGAAGTGGAAATTCCAAAATTATATTATTATATTTTTATTAAAGTTTCTGATGAGGGTGACATTACTCACCGAAACGTCAAAAGTATACACACTTTGTAAGGGTTTTCATTTCTTACACCTGCTGCCTCGGAAAGATCGACAGATTTCCACATCAATATAATCACAATGACCGAGGGATAAATTCATACCATAACACACACCATGTTATTACATCAATACCATTAATATTTTAGATGAATAATCAAAATAATAACATGTATGTTAGGTATGTATGTATGATATTATTTAATAACAATTGAATAATCGTAGAAAGTGCACCCTATTTACATGAAAATGTTCCAACTCCATCAAGCGAGCGATAGCGTAACGGATAGCATGCGTGCGTAGTAACCCAAGGGTTGTAGGTTCGATTCCCGGTTTGGTCAAAAAATTTTATGTAAAATTTTTTCTGCGACGAAAAAATTGCGATTAATATAGAAATAAATTCTAAATAATATACGAGAATTATAATAGTTATACTTTAGAGTATTGTATTTAATATTTATGGCTTTAAGTTCCAAATTAATCTCTCAAGAACTTGAAAAAAGATTCGTGAAAGGTTTCTTGAAAGATTACTAGAATCTTTCCTAGAAGCTTCCAGTTACTCTTTTAAAAACTTGATGAAAGGTCCCGGAAAGTTTTGCGGAAATATTAATAGATTTTTTTTAAAGCTTTAACCAGTAAATTGGGCGGAATTTTAAGCTTACGGGAATCTTTCATGTAAGCTTTCTGAAAGATTTATTTATTTATTGATAAAATGATTGATGAGAGAGTGTGGGAAATTTATAATGGTGGATTGAAGCAGCTGGTAGATAATCAAACAAGGAATAAAAATGGAAAGAACGCATGCTTTAGTTTACCATATGTTAGAGGTTTGTTAGAGAGGATTAGAAGGGTTTTTAGTAAACATAATATTCAAGTTTTCTTTAGAAACGATAATAATTTAGAAAGTTTTTTTAGTAATTGTAAAGACAAGGATGATAAATGTTTAAAATCGGGAGTAGTTTATAAAATTAATTGTAAGGATTGTAATGATTGCTATATTAGTCAAACGGGTAGATATTTGAGAAAGAGAATATACGAACATCAATATAGTTTACGCAGCTCAAGTCGTACATCGGGTTTGTAAGAACATTGTTTAAATAGTTTGCATTAGAAAGCCTTGAAAGTAGTCACATTCTAAGAAATCGGAATAATGTAAATTTAATGATAGAGTCAGGTAAATTAGATAACATTTATCATTCTTCATTAATTTAAGGGAGAATGGAAAGTTGGAGAGGGGAATGTGGATGGTGGTGGGGGTAAGAGAAAAGAAGGGGGTATGGGAGTATATAAGAAGGTGTATCGCGGGTTTCATTTCAGTCCTTGAGGAGGAGCCGGAGCGGGCTCTAAACGTTGGTCAATTTGGTGGTGGGGGCAGTCAGATCGTTCTTTGCTAACAAAGTTTTTTCCAGGTTTTAATTAAGTTTTTATTTCAGATTCTGCGGGGGTGATTATAAACAAGGGCAATCTGACTGCCATAAATATTAATTATTTTAATTTAATTTGTAAGACTGTAAGACCGATGGAAAAATTCTTATCAGTTGATAGGATTTTAACATTTTGAGCTTTCAGGAATCTTCCATATAAGCTTTCGGAAAGATATAAATATAGCTATCAAAAACCTTACAAAGATATTTACAGCTATCTTACTAAAGTCTTGCTGAAAGATTCTCTGTAAACTTACCGGATTCTTTAAAGAAAGCTTCCGGAAAGATTGACAAATCTTTCACAAAACTTCCAGTTACTCTTTTAAAAGTTTGATGAAAGGTCCCGGAAAGCTTTCCGGGAAGATATTTAGAATCTTTCCTGAAAGCTTTTTATGAGAAAAAACGGCGGACATTATGAGCTTTCAGGAATCTTCCATGTAAGCTTCCTGTAAGATTCCGAATCTTTCTTGGAAACTTTCATAAAGCTTCCAGGAAGCTTTCATGCTATGTGGGGAAGCATTCCTGGAGTCTCGAGTCCGTGCACTGTCGATAGCTTCAGATATACCACCTGCTCCTACAAAGCACTAACGTGAGAACACAGGTAGGGTCAACCACCCTAATCAAAACACACAGGGTGTTGAACCGAATATCACAGATAATAAATATGAGAAATGGTGCGTGAACGTGTCGGGAATTCAACTCCCGACATATGTTATTGACATTTTAAAATTAGGAGAAAAATTCAATTTTAATGACACATTCAACAAAAAATTAACTTTACAATATTTAAAGAATTTTGAAGCTCATATAAATAGATATATTGAGGGCAACAAGAAATCAAAAATACGAGGTACGTTCGTAAACACAATTCAAAAAGTTCATAGTATAAAAATATCTAGTACATCACATATTGATAAAAAATTTAAAATAGACCTTGAAGAAACTAAACTTTTATAAAAAAGAACCCTGGTATTTTGATTACAAGAGCTGCCAAGGGCAATGCTACTGTAATTATACAAAAATCAGTGTACTTAGAAAAAACTGAAAATTTATTTAAAGATAAAAAATATTATACAGAAATTAATAAAAATCCATTACCAAGCTTAGAAAGGAAAACTAATGAATTAATCAAACGACACAATAAGATAGATTTTACTGGAAATGGAAAAAAGTTACCCGCAATATTACAGAAATTTAGTATTTCAAAAGCATATAGTCTAATTAAAATTCACAAAACCGGTTTTCCTGTCAGGCCAATCATATCCACAGTAAATTCACCTACATATAACCTTTCGAAGTTTTTCGCAAAATTCCTACAAAATAATTTAAACCCGGCTGTGTCACATGTAGAAAATAGTTGAACATTAAGAGAACAAATTAATGACATTGTTATCCGTCTGATTATGATATTATTAGTCTGGATGTAGTCAGTCTCTTTACGAATGTACTCGAAAATTTGGTTGTTCAATCTATTGAAAAAAGATGGACGCAGTTGTATAACAAAATCAATATGTCTTGCACGGAATTTATAGAAGTTATAAAGTTTATTTTGAATAATAATTTTTTTCAATTCAATAAAAAATTCTATAAACAAACATTTGGTTCGGCAATGGGTAATCCATTAAGCCCGATTTTATCTGATATAGTTATGCAAGATCTTGAAACTGAGTGTATAAAAAAATTGAATGTTAAACCTATGTTTTATTTCCGTTATGTTGACGATATCTTGTTATGTGTACCTAGCAATTCAATAGATTCAATTTACGGTTGAAATAGCACTGAATGAAAGCATTAGCTTCTTAGATCTTAAAATTATAATAGACAAAAATAGACATATAATTACAAACTGGTACCGAAAACCAACTTTCTCAGGACGCTATTTAAATTATAATTCACACCACCCCCTCAGTAATAAAATAGCTATTATATATTGCTTAGTTGATAGAGCCATCAAATTATCGCATAACAGTTTCCACAACGAAAATATATCATTTATAAAAAAGGTGTTAAAACTGAATGATTATCTTTTACAAGTTATAGATTTTCACATAAACAAACGTTTAAGGAAGATAAAATTTACAACAAATTTTAAACAAACAGAACCTGTTAATAATAAAGCCGTCATTAGCTTGCCGTATGTTAAGGAACTGGAATTTTTCAATTATAACTTCTTTAAACAACTTAGTACAAAGGTTGTCTATAGCACTACAAATAAGTTAAATAATATTATAAAGTTAGGTAAAGATAAAACAGAAAAAGCGAATCAAGCCGATATTGTATATAAAATCAATTGCCGGGATTGCAACGCTTCTTATGTTGGACGAACGAGTAGACGCCTACAAGTCAGAGCAAAAGAACACGCAAAGAAATATAAAGATGAAGATCAAAATTCTGGATTATTTATGCACACTAATGAAACAAATCACACAATAGATTTTGAAAACATAATAACATAATGGAAAAAGACTTTTCTCTGAGGCGTTTTTTATACACACACAACCAAATTTTATTAATAAACAGTTCGAAATTACAAGGCTACCCAACGAATACAATACGTTTATAAAAAATTTCGATTTCTCATCGCCGAAATAATGTAATTGCCGTTCGATGACTTTGTAAAGGTACCAGGAACACACACATGTAGGAGGTATGATTACACAGCGTGGAAGTTGGGATAGCCCGCTTATCAAAACATCGATAGCACCACCTCCTCTTGTGTGTGTTACCCTGTTACCACTCTCCGTTTACTAGCTCTGTCAGCGACGCCTCTCCCACCATTCCTACTTCACGTGACCATTTAGATGTAGTAGTTATATCTGTGATAATGTATATTTTCGAATACACATACATTAGGTAGTATATAAGCGGGAATTTTGTAAAATCTAGTTATTGACGAGCAGATTGTTCTCTGCGTTACTAGAATGACACTGTCTCATTGTAAGTTTTTTGTTTATATATTTAATGTGATGTAGTTATTTACGTTTAACATACCTGTAATAATTATGTAATAACATTTTTTGAATAGAATCCTGATGAGGGACACAAAGAAAAGTGTCCGAAACGTCGAAACACGACAAATGTTGTTTTTTATTTATAAAAACATTACCTGGTAGATAAGCCATTAGGATCACTATATAGTAATACTAAGAAAACTACCATTAGATGCAACTAACAATCTAATCTCTACTCACGGTTCAACTCAACAGCTAAACTCATCTCCTCAATCAACGTTGCTTGCCACTGCGATGGCATGATATGACTCACCGATGACGTCTTATAAAATAAGACTACTCATCGACTCAGGCTCAGATGTCTCACTCATTTCCAAGAACATTGTGAATTTACTCAAAATTCCACGGCAACACTCAACCATCCCTATTCTTAGAGTTAGGGGCACGCCCATCAATTATACACTAGGAAAAGTTCAATTAGACTGACGGTCCATCCACAAGCATCTCAAGGTTCGGATCGCTGCTCACATTATACGCCAAGTATCATCAAGCTTACCATCAGAGCAATGCGAGCACTCAGGTGGAATCACATAGAAATTTTAAACTTGGCAGATCCGACATTCTAGAAATCTCAACGTGTGGATATCCTCATTAGTGCTGACCATTATGGACAAATTATCAAACATAACCTCATCAAAGGGAGTGTGAACCTGTATCACAACTATCAATCATCGGCTGGTTATTACTCGGTCCATTCAATTGAACTGTTCAACATAGAATAGTACATCAAGCAACTGTCGGAGTCAACACTAAAGAATTGGAGACCCTGCTCACACGCTTCTGGTTTCGAGAAGAGCTACTTGAAGCTTCTGCGATCAAACTCAATAAGGAAGGAGCATTGTGGGAGCAGTACTTTGCTGAAACTCTTACTAGAGATACTCATGGACGATATCAAGTAAGGTTTCCACTCACTACCTCAGGTGATGTACTAGCAAGCTCATTCGGAAAAGCTCAAGTGTGCCTCAACCGAATACTCTCAAAATGCAATCAGGATAGCATTTACAAGGAATATCTCCCAAACCATATTATAATCTGCCTCATCATGTACTATGTGAAGATAGCTTGACAACCAAGCTGAGAGGAGTATGCAACTGTTCAGCACTGACAGCAAATGTAAACTCACTCAATGACATCATGCATACTACACCTAATCTTTCATCTACGACATTAGAAAAATGTATCGTCAGATCAAAATTCATCCTCAAAACTGGAATTTCCGATGCATGTTATGGGTATTTGAAACGGGTCAACACACTCACTTCCATTTGACAACAGTCCCTTATGGAACACGAAAAGCTCTATACTTCGCAATTCGAACACTTCTTCAGTTTGTGAAGTATGGAGGAGGTAAATACCTAATGGCCACTGACTCAATACTGTATCGAAGGTACGTGGACGATGTTTTCAGAAGAGCTGCATCAGAAACCGCTGTTACTCTAGATGATTGCGCTACAAATATACTCTGATTTTTTAAAATGGCTCCCACATTCATACCAATTTAAGTTCAGGATGACTTTGCCGATCACTCAGGAATCAATCACAAAACGGATCACAGTCTCTTAAGTGTCACAACTATTCAATCCCTTAGGAATAGTCTGCCCTGTGGTTATCCACTCAAAAAGCATCTTACAAGAACTGCGGCTACATAAACTCTCATGGGACGGACAATTGCCAAACTCAATTGTGAAGAAGTGGCTGCACATTAGAAGATCTCACTAACCTGGATAAAGTTTCTATGCCAAGGTGGTTAGGAATCCAGGATGTATCCGCTATGGAACTTTGTGGCTTCTCGTATCCTTCACAGCAGGCAATGACCGTAGTTCTCTACATAAAAATCCACATCACTTACTGCTGGATCAACATCATCATTTCTCATCTTAAAGACAAAGGTGGCACCACTGAAATGACTCTCCATACCAAGGTTGGAGTTAGGAACGGCAGTGTTACTCACGACGTTGACTAAACACGTGTTGGAATACTCAAGATTCTAATTTCGCATATTTACCTATTGACGGATGCAAAGGTGGCACTCACATGGATACGTTCTCATCCCTCGCGATGGAAGGAATTTGTTGTTAACAGGATTGCACTCATTCAACAGTTGCTTCAAACTGCTCAGTGGAGCCACGTCCGTGGAACTAACAATCCTGCTAATTGTGCCTCTCGAGGCCTCCTCACATCTCAATTAAAGGAGCATCATCTATGGTGGCACGGGCCTGCATGGCTTTGCCAAACTCAATCATTCTGGCGATCTCAAGTAAACTCACTCGACGGGAATAACCTTCCAGAAGCGAGGTCAAAGGTTATACTTACAGCAGCCGCTACACACTCAAAGGTCACATGGTAATCTCATGGATCGTTACTCATCATTCACTCAATTGTTACGGATCACGGATAATTCTCGTATGTAGTCGATGCAAATCAAGAAGCAACACTCACCATGGATCAAAAGTCACTGCTGACCTAATCAGCAAAGCGAAACTTTTCTGGATCTAGGAAACTCAGCGAGTTCATTTTTATTTTGAACTTATCATGCTGAGGAAATCTCAAGTCCCACGGAATCGTGTACTAAGTAGGCTGACTGCATATATACACTCATCAGCAATCATCAGGGTAGAAAGTCAGCTAAACAAAACTCAGGTGAATCATAACTCAAGGCATCCAGCTATACTACCAAAGAGCAGTAAACTCATATCACTGACCATTCAGTATTCTCCCTCATCAATACCACATGGTGGCGCTCAACTTACACTTTCACACACTTGGCAGGAATTTTGTCTCATCGGAGGCAGGGCATCGGTCAAGTCAATAATCTTAAAATGTGTGACTTGTGCAAGGTATCAGGCTCAACGGGTTCAGCAACACATGGGGAAACTACCCATGACCAGGGTCACCGCATGACCACCTTTCACTCATACAGGGATCGACTACGCTGGGCCAATCATCATTAACTCATGGAAAGGTTGTGGATCCAAAACGTACAAGTGCTGGATTTGTATCATTGTGTGCTTTTTCAGCTGTTCATCTAGAACTGGTCAGTGACTACACCATGGAGGGATACATGGCGCCATACAGACTGTTCATCACAAGGAGAAGAATCCCTTCACATCTCTACTCAGACAGCGGAACCAATTTCATCGGAGAAGATAAGGAGCTGAAGACCCTATTCAACCAAGCTCAGCAAGAAAATTGAAACTTGTACAACACGCTACTCAATGATGGAACTCAATGAATATTCAATCCACCTACTGCACCTCACATGGGAGGGAAGTGGGAAGCAGTAGTGAAATCAATAAAATTTCGTTTACGACGGGCCGTTGGAGAAACTAACATTTAAAGCTTTAGCCATCTTGCTTACTCAAATAGAAAGTGTGCTAAACTCAAGACCGCTAGAACCACTCAGTGATTATCCAGAAGATATCAATACACTCACACCAGGACACTTTCTCATTGTCAATGCAATCAACTCAATACCAGAACCAAGTTTACTCAAATGAAATAAATCTCGACTGTCCAGATGGCAAGCTCTTCAACGAATTACTCAACAATTCTGGTAGCAATGGTTAATTCAATACCTACAACGAGGAGTTGGAGAACGCATTAACGCATAGAGATTACCCACTACACTCCCATCTCCGTACCCTGGACTTATTTCTCCGCGTCAGTAGCCTATTCGGATTACTTTAGCGCGGTGTCCTTGATTCCGCTACGGGAATTTTCCTACGTTTATATACACTATCCAACGTTTTGCTTATTAAAGCTACCTCCGTTTAATATGTTAGCTACGGTCATCTTGCGCCCCTTATTCTAATGTAGTCTATAAGGTGTTCGTCGGCTTTTTTCTCTTGGAGTAGCTTCTCTACGAATTCTGAGCATTCGTCCCAATTTTCTTTCTTCTTTATCATCATGCTTACTATGGGACCTGGCGTTAGGCACCCTAGCCTTCGTTCTAATTCAGTTCTTTTATCCGATCATCTACTACATACAAAGATCGTGTAATCCTTAGTGCACAGCGACGATGGCCTTGGCATCTGAAGCACCGTAAGACTACTAACTTTTTCCTATCCCCATGGCTGAAAGATCCTATCTTTATCCTACCTATTCTTAGCAGAGCGTGGGACTCAATCTCGCACATCTCAACTAGGGCCACCTTCTGTTTGTGAGCCCCTACCTCAAACACATGAATCTTTGGGTTCCCCTATAGCACCCAATATTGGAGCAACATTGCTCCAACATTGCTTTGTCATATTCCCCATATTCGCCAATATTCCCTCAACAGTTTTATATATGGATGCTATATGGGAGCAATGTTGCTGCAATCCATGATTTCCGTTTCACCATTGCTTTTTTAAAATGATGGGTCAAGCACTCTGTCATAGCAATATTGCAGCAATATTTAGCCAATATTTAGCATCACGAAAGGAATATTAATTTTATAATTATATTTTTCTGCTGATTTTTCTAATGATTTAGCAATATTGCAAGGATATTTGTACAATATATATAAGCACTGGAAGAATGTTCCCGTTTGGCCACTGATTGTTGGAGCAATATTGCCTCAATCTCCAAAATACATTAGCGAATTTCTCCTTAAGGAGAATGACGCGAATATATCAAAGCAACATTGAGGCAATATTGCTCCAACAATCAGTGGACAAACGGGAACATTCTTCCAGTGCTCATATATGTTGTACAAATATTCTTGCAATATTGCAAAGTGATCAGAAAAACCAGCATAAAAATATAATTTTAAAAATAATATTCCTTTCGTGTTGAGAAATATTGGCTCAATATTGCTGCAATATTGCTATAACAGAGAGCCTGACTCATCATTTTAATAAAGCAATGGTGAAACGGAAATCACGGATTGCAGCAACATTGCTCCAATATAGCATCGATATATAAAAGTGTTGAGGGAATATTGGCGAATATGGGGAATATGACAAAGCAATATTGGAGCAATGTTACTCCAATATTGGATGCTATAGGGGTTGCTTGAGTCACCTACCGCTCGCTGTATAGCCTCTCTTACCTCCTCAGATATTGTCACGTAAGTCAGCCCGGTAATTGCTAGGGTTTGCTTGTTTGCTTGAAAAATTCAAAATTGTCAAATTAATTATAACTTTAGAACGATTGCATATTTTGCTCTAAAACTTTATATCTGTGCTTTGGGGCTCATTTGGAATGAGTAAAAAAATTTTGAGCAATTTTAAAATCTTGAGCTGCACAGTTTTTTTTAAAAAGTGTGCGCGAGGGGTCTTTCGATTTTGCTGCTTTCTAAATATGTTAAAGTACTCCTACAAAAAGTAAGCTCTGCAAGATTTCATCTCTCTAAATGTCCTAGAAGTCGAGATTTAGCCATTTGAATGTTGAAAAATTGCCTATTTCTTAGCTATTTTATATCAATTTTTAAAGTCGAGCCAAATCTCGAGTTTTTAACATTTTCATCCGATCAAAAAACTGGAAAAAAAATAATTACGCAATTATTGAGCTGATACATAACTCAAACTGGAAAGCATTTAAATTTTAATTTTTTCTCAAGCTCTAAAGCTAAGTAGCATTTTCAATTTTCAATATTTCTTAACATTCAAAAAAAAATTGTTTTCATTTTGGAAAGACAAAACGAAAACGTTTTTATGAATTTTGAAAATATCAAGAACTGACGGAGAAGAGTCTTGTCAAATTTTGCTAGTTTTGCAAAAATCGCTTTTTTAGCTGTATTCAAATGGCTCTAAAAGAAAACTCGCTGCAGTTTTGTGGCTGCAATTTAGCAGAGATATTCTTGAAAACATGTACAGAAAGATGTGCGTATTTTCGTATTAATATTATAGTGCGGAAAAAAGCTATGAGCCATTGAAATTTCTTGTTTTTCACCTTTTACTCTATTTCGAGAGTATACCATGTTATTCTTCTTCACATTGTCTTATATGACATTAGAGTTTTACAATAATAAGTATTCATAGAGTACCTTTAGACCTCGAATTTGAATTCTGACTGATCTTCCTGAGACCTTTATAACTAATGTTAGGATCGTTTAATGATTTTTTCGAAACATTCAAATAGACTTTATGCGGCTTCAAGTGAAGTTTCGAACTTATGGTTAACTTTATTTCGAAAATTACCTTGAGAATTATCAAAAATTAAATAAGTTCGATAACGCATTCTTGACTCCTATTCCAAACTATGTGAACGTAGCACACTTGTCTTTGCGGAATACAATATGTGTCATGAAGATTTTTCAATTATCACAAGTACTGTAATTGCAATTAAAATTAGTGTTAGAATTATATATGGATGATAAATTATTAATTCTAAGTAAGAGTATACAATTTTGAAGTGTTTGAAATAAGTTCGTAGGTTGTACTTATTTGAAGGAGTAAAAAACGGACTCGGGTCGAACCAAGTTGTTTTGATGAATTTATTGCACCAATCTTTCGAAAGTGTTGTTACTTTCATCTTCGGGGCTGCGAAAGCATGGTTTTAAACATGTAGATTTATATACAAAACAACAATATTAGACAAAATATGTAAAAAACATACCATAAATACAATATTATAACATATTAGGTTCGTCTACGAGGAGTTACAAATTCTCATCACGAACGCAACGTCGCCAACTCGCTATGAATTACAATTAGAGTTTTTAATAACTTAAGAAATTAAAATGCAATAAGTATCTGAAAGAATTTTTGTTAAAAAAGTGAAGTAATGGTAAGAACTTACAGAGCCTATGACGATTCACACACATCGTCAATTTTGGAAGTGCCCAACTATATTATTGGGCAAACTCGAAAATGACACTGAAGATAAATTAAAATTAAGGTGTAATGATAACTGTTAGGATAGAAAGGAAAGAGTTGGTGGGGGTCGGGAGAGGGAAATGGTGAGGGATAGCGGTTGCCTCGCTCACATCGGTGGAACAGGAGCGCACGTGGTGAGGAGTAGTGGGAGAAGCCCATACTATTAGAATACGGAGACTGGCGTATTAGGTGTGCCACCTCTCTAATCGCATGCTCACCTGATCCAACAGTACGAAACAAGACAGTAGAGTGATGCAGAAAAGAGGTTGTAAACACGTAGAGGGCAATTGTAAATATTATGAATTTAAATGTGTAGCTTCTTGATGGTATCTATAGTCTTTTTATATGCGTTTTTTAAGAAATGGGTATCTTCCATATGGTTAAGTGTATTGTTGTAGTAGTGTATGTTCATCATCTCGGAAAAAGTACGCTTGAAATAATTCGGTTCTTTGTTTAGTATTATGATCTTGTCGAAATTTATGGAGAGTGCAGAATATTCAGAGCCTAATTTGACTGCTCTTTTATGCTCGTACACACGTTTCGTTAATTTTGTTTGTTCATGCCGATGTATGTGGCCGAACAGTTATTGCAGTTGATCTTGTAAACGATCCCATTAGTGTTTAATATATTGAGATGGTCCTTTCCTAGTCTTATCAAATGATTAAACTTGTTAATGGTTTTATATATTGGAATTATATTGCGTGTACGGAGGATACTGTCAATTTTTGGTGTTAAATTTTTTATGTATGGCAGTATAGTATTGGTGGAAAAAGATTCATATCGCGATGAATCTTTATCCGTCGACGAATAATCTTTCTTTTCTTTATCGATGAGAGGCTGTTTATCCTCTGATGTCTGCTTGCTAAACGGCGGACTCGTGATGTGTGCTCTGTGAAGGTTGCAGTCCTTCTGCTCTCGCGCCGATGCTACTATTAGCTTATGTTAGGCCAGGTGATTGATGGTGGATGGGGATAGAGCGGAAGAGTAGGGGCTATGAAATAATGAAGAAGAAGGCAATTCAATTAAAATTTGTATTTATTGATTAATTATTAACAGCCTCGTATACATCTTTTTCTAGTGTCGGTAAATAAAGACATTTTATTTCTACAAATAGTCTATCCACATTCGAATTACCGAAGTTTGAATAAATCATCCGGTTTTTTACATTAGATATTAATTCGTCTTTGTGGTCGTTGAAAAGTTTAAGAAATGTGGACCCGTCGAAACATTTATCAAGTTCGCGACTGTTCTCGTGCATTTTCAAACTGTCTATCATTACATCATACATGACATTAACATACGTGGACATATCCTCTAACTCGCGAAGACGAAACTCTATACACTTGCGCATGCTTTTTAATATTAGAAAAGTACGTCGCATGATCACAACACTTGGAAGACTCTCAACTTTTCTCTTCTTTCGCGCCGGTG
Source organism: Torymus aiolomorphi (assembly GCA_036365515.1). Lineage (NCBI taxonomy): Eukaryota > Metazoa > Arthropoda > Insecta > Hymenoptera > Torymidae > Torymus > Torymus aiolomorphi. The sequence continues at coordinate 218,851,953 of CM070874.1, forward strand.
CACTCTCGTCGTCGTCGTTGTCATCTGCGTCGACGGCCGTGATGATTGAATCTGTATCGATGCGCAATCCGTCGTTGGTATCCCAATCTTACGCCTCATGCTGATACCGGCGCCGGCTCCGTAATGACGCAGGCTCCACTGTTTTCTTTTTCTGATTGATTCCCAGTACTCTCGAGTTATAAGCGGTAGTCAAATTAATCTCGTGCTCAGTTAGGTCGATTTTTGTAAACTCCTGCTTGCGCCCGTACAGATGATACATTACTGCAGGAAAATGCGTGGTGAATTCCTCCCACGCGGTGATTCCCATTGTTACGTATTTGCGTGGCGAAGTAGCGCCACCGAATTGAATCACTGCACGGAAATGCCCACCGTAATATTGCAATCTAAGGTATGCAAATTTCGATTGAGACTTATTGAGCGCGTAACTTGTGTTAAAAAGCAAGTTTTGCGGAAGATCGTCTTGATTCATTTTAAAATAGCTGTCACAAACTTGTTTTAAAAAAGAAATACTTATGCTCGTGGCTGAAGCAATGTCGTTGTACCAGTGCACTTTGTGTGTGTGTGTGGGTGTGTGTGTGTGTGTGTGTGTGTGTGTGTGTGTGTGTGTGTGTGTGTGTGTGTGTGTGTGTGTGTGGGGTAAAGAAATACTGAGGCGTGCTTTCTACAGCTGATTTGACTGCTGGTGCTGCTGGTCCTGCGTGTTCTACTAGACTGACGTAACGTCGTCGGTTGCGCTATTCGTTTGGGTGTGCGCCTCGAGAGGTAGTAGGGGACGCCGACAGTGGGCGCAGCCAATGAGAGCACGTGTATGACGCAACGTACCCGGTAGTGGGGAAAGGTGGCGATAAAAATATTAGGTTTATGGTTGTACCCAATGACTGTGGAAAGCGTTTCCAATAATTGTCGTTATGAACGCGTCCATTGTTTAGCGTTTTCAATCACGCACTCTCGACAAAGATTTTCGTGAGAAGGAAATACGTGCTGTGGCAGGTACCCGATAACAGCGTTAACCGGTTCTAAGCACAGTTCACCCTGGCCATGAATGCGTCAATTGTTCAACGAATTTAACGGACAGTTTCAAGAGTGTGCTCTCGATTTTACGATGTGTGTGTGTGTGTTTAACTGATTACGAGTCAAAGCGTATACATGATAAATTTTTCACATGAATGCATTCTTTGTTTTGTTAGAAGGAAATGTGTGCCGCGACATGTAACTATTTATGGTTGTACCCGATAACTGCGTTAAGTGGTTCTAAGAACACTTCACCCCCGCCATAAATGCGTTCTTTGTTCCACGGTTTTTAAGTTACGCGTGAAGGAAATGTGTATATGATGATAAAATTTTTCACGCGTAAGTATTTCGTAATAAAAGAAAACGTTTTGAATACTCTCTCGCGGGAGGAAAATGAATTTAACTGATTTTTTTTTTTTTTTTTTTTCAGGAGTGGGAAAATGAAAGGTCTGTAACTGAAAACATGATTTATATATTTTTTTGTTTATTCGATCAAACTTACAAACTATGAATACATAAACTTACAAACTATGAATATATAAATTTTGAAAAGAGACAAAAACTTACAAACTACGAATACATATGGTTTAACCGAGACAGACACAAGCGATGCTTAAAATTAACTACGAATACATAAAATCGCATTTGAACCAGGGCTGATTCATTTCAGTATTAAGATATTACAAGTAATGAACAATCACGCATACATATATTAGCTTACAAATCTAGGCCCAACAATGCAAAATATATCTTAAAGTTAGAGAGAGAGATTAATAATGAGTCTTTGGCTTACATGCCTGAGTGCACGAGCCGCACCCTTGTGAAGTAGCACGCGGGAAATTGTACGCACGTCCTTCTTTTTTTAATTTTTTGTTCTTTATAGTCTTATAAAATTTAGCAGCTATTTTGTCGTTGGCACGAGCATCCGTCGTAAAGATGTTACAAAATTTTCGTAAAGTAAACCCACTACACATAAAATGCAAAAACATGACGCAATATTCACCGCACACTTTAGAATCGAAACTTTGCAACTTCTTGTTGTTCCACCTGAACCACTTGCAATTTCTTCTGAGTCGATCGAGATGATATCGCGACGATGGTGATAGTCCATAGCTATCGAAATAGGTACCTCTTGCATGACTGTCTATGTACAAAGCTACCCAATGAGAGCCGGGCTTGTCCGATGTGTCGAGATTTGCAATGACCGCCGATGGACAGCTCAACCGGCTTGGTATGTGATTGGCTGCATAAACTCCGAGCAGAGAGGCCGCAGATGGCTCGCGTTATTTCATTCGTGTTCATTTTTTTTTCAGTCAGAGGATGTGTCGCCCTCGATGGCTGAGTAGTATATGTCATTATTATCGCTGCTGTCACTATTTGTATCTCTTTGCTCGTAAACTGCTGCAAGAAACATTTCACTTTCCACTTTTTCTTTAGGAAGCGCTTTCCATTTCGCAGGAAGTATCGAGCGCAGCCACTTTTTTAGCTGATGAACTTTGTAAAGAGCACGAAACTCCTTTTTGGCCAAAAAGATTTTGGTTGAATGCATGGCGCACAGTGTATTGTCTGGGAACATTTTGTTGAGCATTTTAAACGATGGTGAATTAAATTTTTCCAAGTTGATGACGCTGCGTCCGAAAAGCGCTTCGATGTATCGGGCCTTCTCGCCGCGCACAAAAATTGTTCGCGATACTCTGGCAATGTTGTAAAGATGTCGATGTAGTTGACGAAGCGTTACTTCGCCGTCAAACCAATGAACACCGTGAATTTCGACGGCTAGAAAGGTGTTTGTCTCTTTGACATCGTCCGGCAAGTCGGCAAAACTATGGGGCGCTTGCACTATCCAATGATCACTAATTTTCTTTTGCAGGCACGTGATAGCTACTTCCTTGGGCAGAAACTTATTTTCCGAATCACGAAAACCTTGAATATCGATTACGTAGTCCATTTTGAGTAGAGACGCGTGTTCGCATGTAAGAAAAAAAGAGAAGTGACGCGAGAGAGCGGCGCATGTGAGTGCTACGCTTCCCCCTCCACTTTTTATGACTGCGGCAATGTGACGCGTAGCGCCTCTGCAGGCCCGTCGTTTTCTGCTCTTGCGCTTAGGCGCTGAAATCCGTTAAAATTTGTCGAGTGGAGTCGATTTCGAGAACGTTAGTGTACTCTGCGTAGACAATGCAGTTTATTGTAACAGTCGGTGCCGTCGCGAAGCCCACTTCGATACGCACACTGCCCGAGCGTACGAGGTTCCAATGAGAGTGGCAATGCGCTGATAAATCGGGTGTGAGATCGAATGTCGTAAAAAAATACCCCATTGAATAGTTGTAACGGTTTATGCCTAGGCCCTCATTGAGAAAATGTATCCCTGTGCCTGAGTAGAGTGTTTGGAATGCCTCGATAAACGTTGCGCTGTTGCCTGTAAAGTGCGGTTGTAACGGTTTACTTGGTATTTGAACCCCGTCGATATATAGCGAGAGATAACTCATGTCAAAGTGTTGAAAGTTGAATGGGTTTAGCGCTCGATTTCCATTGAAAGCTTTGTTATCGACGAAACCGATGATTGTACGTTTCGGCAGTTGACCAAGAATCGCATTATCAATGCTATCGCCTAGTATACCAGTGTGAAGCGTAAATGTTTTCACCTCGACACGCGTAATGGGGTATTTGGCTGTTGCTTTGGCCAGTGTATTGGTGTGTGCGATCAAAATACCGGGATTTATCTTGACACGCCGAACAATGAGGGTAGCTTCTTTTATTTTTATTCCGAATCGGCCGCCGTTTGTGGAATCCATCAGGCAAAATGCATCCTTATTACGCACCAGACGCACTCTCATTTCGATGGCATTGATGAGCATTTTATCCTGATTAAACAAGTCGCAGTGCAGATGTCCAATCATATCGAATGCACGACCCTCTTTCGTAAAATATTGCCTCTGAACGAGGCCTTTGTTCGAACCGATTGCTTGATTTTCCGGCGTGCCCTCCATACAGCCGCGTGTATCATCGTACCAGAGGCTCGCGGTGAGATGAGATTCTTTGGCAGCAGGGGAATAGCTCAGCAATGACTCTATGTAAGCTCTGTGCGCGTACATGTTGTTGGGCGGTGAGGCGAGCTTTTGATTGAGAAAAATATCGATTTGATTGGACATTGAATGAAGAAGATTGTTTACAGGGCCAACTTTTAGATTTGTGTCGACATCGTCGTTGGGGAGTATTTGTGCCTTGACAAAGAGAATGATGTGTGCGAGATCGATGTAATGCTCACTGGCACTAGGTACGACGAATTCGATGGGCGCATCGCCCTCGTCGCTGATCGAAGAGACGGGCTTATAGTTCAAAAACTGCTGCCCTCGATGGAGGTTTGAGTAGATGGGAGGGAGAAAAGATCGAGTTCTCTCGACATACACTCTGACGAGTGAGAGTGCAAGAAAGACATTTTCAAGATTTATTTTGGACCGAAAATATCGTTAATGTCCCGAAAAGCGGGGGTTTTCCGCGTTTTCCTGCTCGCTTTACGAGTCTTGCGCGGTGCGGCAGTCAATTTTTTCTTACGCTTGGTCCGCGAGGTACGGACGCTTCCACGTGCCTTTGTCGACTGCCGTTGCCGTTTGACGCGCCTGGTAGTTTTATACCCTGACCCCTTCATGATTTCGCTAATTTTCTCTGCCGCTTTCCTTTTGAGATGGCGTCCCGATTCTCCGGCTCTCGATTTTATGGCCTCCTTGAAATTGACACCATTGTTTGTGATATCGTCTATGATTTTCACACCTGCGCGCAAGGTCTCTTTCCCGACGGCCTTAGCGCCACTCCTGACGTATGGCAGAATGCGGCGAAAGAGGCCCCCCAACCAAGAGCCAACACCGCGCCCTCTCTGAAAGGCCGAGCCAGCGAAAACGCTTCTTACCCCACTCCCGCCACCTATCTGCTCATCGTAGTATCTAGTATAATGAGACATCTCAGTGACTTCGTCTGAAATGGAGTGTCACAGTCAACGTACCGTACTCGAATGGAATGCGCTGTCCGAGCTGGTCTCTTATATCGATGATAATATTGTGAAAATTGTGATAGAGAAGCGGTATGTAGTGGGCGGGCGTGAAACGCTGCACAGCACTGCAGCCGTATCTGAATTTTGAGTTATCCAAGGAAACGTTGCGCAAGAGCGAGGCCTGTGTGTCCCCCACTGTGTAGGGTTCACAAATATCTGTATAAACGTACAGTTGGTCGGGAATGGCACGAGAGAGCGAGGCTGGTCTCGCGGCTACAATTTCCCACAGCGCACCATGGTTAAAGGTCGTAAACAGAATTTTTTCCCGGGCTCGTCATCGAACCCAAAAACGCGCAGAATTTTTTCGTTGAAATGAGTCGCATGTGGCTCTTGACAGGCGCACTTGCGTCTGATAGCATAATAGCCATTGCTCTCCTTTACGGATTCAAGCATGTGATGCTTATAAGTGTCATTCGAGTTATTTATGGCGTCTGCCAGCTGTTAGAGACAGTCGTAAATACCGACTGGAAAATGGCAGAATGTTTTCTCACTCTGTTCGTCGTCGTCCATGGCGAACAAACTAAAAGTGTAAAAGGCATCATTGTCTTTAAAATGCACGATACTACATGGTACGTGAATGTCCACCAGCCCGACGTGCCACTCTCCGTGTAATTTGATCTCGCGTGACAAATGGGTGGTGAAACAGCTGGTTGTGTTATCGGGATCTTGGTTTTCTACGAAATGCTCTCGAGTTGACTCGCTTTCACCCAAGAATTAAATTTATCTGGATAGCCTAGCCACTTGACGAGCACTTGTTTGTTGGCGCCGCGACCTTTCGTGCGCACAATACGCTCGATTTTGAAGCTCTTATCGCCAGTCAGTCGATCGTGCCCGACCAAAAGGAGCTCTTCGTTATAAAAGAATCCGTCAATTATTTCTCCGTTTAAGTCCGCCAATACGTATGTGTACAGCCCTTGCCGCGGAGATACGCGTATAATCTTGAAAATCTCCTCACTGAAATTTTTTTCGTATCCGCGCTCGAAGGTGTTCTTTGTTCGACTGACACGGACGAGGACACTCACAGCAAATTTACGGTAGGGCACAGCAGGGCGGCGATAATTGGAGCGCGCGCGCTTGGCCAGATTTTCGCGCGCTCGCGCAGCGTTGTAAAGGTTGACCTCTGCTGGGCGCATTCGCGTACCGCCGTGCCGAGAATGATTGTACGCGTGTACAATTTTTTGCAGAACATCGATGTATCGCTTGGTGTTTCGATGTGAGAAATAGCTCCATATGCGCTCGCGGAGCGTTCTGTTGAGCCGCTCGACCACCGCTGCCTTGACATCTGAATTTCTAGCGACACGAAAGCCGATCTCCATGCGCTTGAGAAGATTTTGAAAAGCGGCGCCAAGAAATTCCTTGCCACGATCGGACTGCACGCTCATGGGCATGCGCGGCTTCGCTCTGTCGGTAATTCGCTCAAAACCGTCGGCAACGTTGCGCGCAGTTTTATCCTTCAGTGGTTCAACCCAGGCAAACTTACCGAGTACATCGATGACCACGAGAATATAGCAGCACCCGTCGTTGTAATCCTTTATCGATGTCAGCTGAAGTAGATCGCACTCCCACACGTCATCGACGTTCGTTACATTGTACGACAGACACGGGAATCTTCTTTTTATCGGGTGATGAAACGTGTAGGCATCTTGATTGCTCAGCCACGAGTAAATTTTTTTCTTCTCCTTCTTGGCATTTACGCGAAGAAGGTTTCGTGCACCCGCGTAACCCGCCTCATGGTCGAGATCGTAGTATTGTTTTCCGTATGGCATCTTATCGCTTATATATCAAAGTGCATCCATTTCTTCTTGGTCTGCTTTTTATTGCGAGTTAGCATGGGCGAGAGTGCATTATTTTCTCCGGCCTCTATAGTCTGTTGCCGCGGCAAACGTCGTTTGGCCGTATTCGCTGTTGCAGTCAAAATCCGCCCAATTTTCAAAACTTTGAGATTTTCGATGAGATTAACGGCCGTCTCGCTAGTTTTGAGAAATTTTGCAAACTCAAAGCGCCCGACAGGCGGTTCTTCCTCCTCCACACGCGGGCTATTTTGCAGTGTGTCGAGAAGTAACTCGATTATGCTCGAGCGCGCCACTTGTCGGCCATCGATGCTCACAGTGCCTGCATTGTCCCACTTTAGACGCTTGGGAACCGTTGTCCTCCAGTGCCGAAGCAAGAGTCGCGCCTTTGGCGCGAGTACTTTGGGTATACCTCGGAGAATGGTCTCCTCGCTGAGCGGCGCGAGACTCTCTTCGATTTCGTCTACCTCGTAATTCGTCTCGCGCCGCTCGGCTACTCGCCGTGGCAGACCGAGTAGCGCGAGATTTTTGTTGGAAAAATGTTTACGGCGCAGTAACCTGCCGCGACAAGAGGTAGTTCGTACTTACGGGGCCATAGTTATTTCCTGACTGACGTTCGGCGGGCAAATCAGCGTGATTTAAAGTATTTGAGCACGTATGCGTAATGCGCACTGTCACCGGGGAATATGTTTGCGCGAAATCTAAACCTATCGAGACAGTCTTGCGAGAGATCTATAAAGAGATAAGAGTGTGGCGCTCACGTAGCGTCTATGTAGGCTTCGCGGAGAAAACCCGAGTCTTCGGGATGGATTTGGCGCGCAAGATGCTGGATTTTTGCCTTGTCGCGCGGATTTTTGAACAGCATTAGGTACTTTGTATTTAAACTTATGTCACGCTGCGCCTTTCCCTTGTGGAAAACATTTTGCGTTATGAATATCACGCTGATATTTTTGTGATGACTACCTTTCGTAAAGAAGTCTAAAATAACGTCGCTCGAGGATTCTCGCATAAGATCATCGAGAATGAGTAATTTTTTCTTCTCGTTGTCCGAGGAATAGTCGCCTACCTGTGGGAGTCCCTCTCGAAACTCAATGATAGGTCCATTGGACTTAAAAGCTGTTCTGTAAGCCTCTTGCCATTCAGCGTAATAAAACAGTAAATGGTCGAAGCGTCCGGTACACATGGCCGATAAATGGGCGAGAAAGCGCTGAACAAAGCGTGTTTTTCCACAGCCTGTGGGTCCACACTCACAGCAGGTAAACGGATGTTTCAAGCGTGTATCCATTTTTTTACGACCTCTAGCCACCGAATGAGACTGTCCCACGCTTTCCCAATTATTTCATACCCTTGTTTCCATTCGCGCGAAACATTATCATCTGCATGATGAGCGGACGGGGCGGCCGGCGGCGCACGCGCGGGGACTAGCATCTTTACCGCGGTGATGAGCTGACGTGGCGACAAGCTGGTCGTGCGGGGGGATGGGCTGATCCGCGGTGACTAGCTGATTCACGCGCGCGCGCGCGTTGACTAGGCTGTCGCCGCCGCGAGAATGAGCAGGACTACCGCGACGACTAGCATGCACAAGCCGGCAATATAGTTAACTATGAAACATGACGCGACTTTGTAACTACAATACCTTCTTAGTATATTTAACCCATTAAGGACCAGAGGGACACTTTTTTCATACTTTTTTCAACGGCATTATTTTATATGAAAATGGCTGCAAAAAAATTAAGATAGGTCGTTATCGATGTAAAATCATCGGATCTTTTGATTGGTGTGGTCAGAATTTAAAAAAAATGCATATTAAAAAAGTTGTTATTGTTTATTTAACAAAAAACACAAAATTTCAATTAAAAAAAACTTTTTGTTCAATATTTTCACATCGAAGCTGCAGGCGGATTTTCTCAAACTGTATATTTTTTGCGTCCATGGACCCTAACCTTCAAAATCCCCCACGGGGTTTTTCGAATTTGAACATGGCAGTATCCAATATGGCGGCTTCAAGCCAAAATTTTTTTGCTATTCTATTATTTTTGAATAAAACAACTGGTTTATGATAAATGTTCGAGAAAATTAGTCTATGGGGGTTTTTTGGGACGCTGATCATGAATCTACTATTGGATTTCAGAAATTCAAAATGGCGGATCCAATATGGCGATCAAAAATTTTCAAAATTATTCAAATTTCATAAAAATTGGGATATAGGGTTTTTGGGTCGCTGATTATGAATCTGCTATTCGTTTTTCCAAATTCAAGATGGCGGATCCAATATGGCGGCCAAAAATTTTCAAAATTGCTTAAATTTCATGAAAATTGGGATATAACGGTTTTTTGGGTCGCTGATTATGGATCTGCTATTAGTTTTTCCAAATTCAAGATGGCGGATCCAATATGGCGGCCAAAAATTTTCAAAATTACTCAAATTTCATGAAAATTGGGATATAAGGGTTTTTTGGATCGCTGATTATGGATCTGCTATTAGTTTCTCCATATTCAAGATGGTGAATCTAATATGGTGACGGTTTATGTTTAAAACCATACTAATTTTATAAAAATTAGAATGTAGGAGTTTTTAAGATCGCCAATTGTATGAAAACGTAGAATTTATTAATTTGAATTAGGTATTTATTATAAAATCATTTTTTAGCCGTGAATTTACGTTGCCCAGCTCTTACCACGTGGAGGTAAACGATAATACTAAGAGCCTCTTTTTTTCTATTTTTTTTGTTTTTTATATTTTTTGTTTTTTTTTAGTTTTTTATATTATTTGTTTTTTTTTAGTTTTTTATATTATTTGTTTTTTTTTAGTTTTTTATATTTTTTGTTTTTTTTTTAAGTTTTTTATATATTTTGTTTTTTTTTTAGTTTTTTATATTTTTTTACGTTATTATGTTATAATTTATTGGTGTAAAAGTGGAAAACATACGGAACATGAATAGACATTGCAGTCTTTACACATTTTTTTTGTTCTTGAAGCACACTGTTTGAAATTTTGACAATTTTTTTTTGAACTAACAGTTACAGATGTGTGTGATTTGCTTACTTTTGCTTTTGCAAGGTAATATTTTGCAATATCCATAGCGAGTTGTTTTGAACCTATTTTTCTTTCATGTATGTAATTCCAAAGAACGGTTGCATTAGCCATCGAAGATTGAATGAATCTCATAAAGATGGGCCAAGTCCATTTTTTGGCTCTTATGCATGACATCAAATTACTACAATGCGAATCGTGTAAATCAACACCACCCATAAACATATTGTAAATTTTGAAGGCATGTGGAAATAATATGGCAATTTTTTTTTCTTCTCAGCAAAAGAAAATCGATTTACTTCAAATGAAGGAGAAACTCCTGCAGCTGTTGAAAGCACTGATACACATTTTGAATCCATAACTGTAATAAAGTTGAGTCCACAATTTTTTTCATGCTTTACACAATAAGTACCTCTTTCTGCTTTTTTATCGACATAGTTTTTCACTTTCACTCTATTTATCCGTACCGTGCCCGTAGCTTTCAATCCCATTTTTTTCAAATGAACCAATAAGTCAGGATTAGTGAAATAATTATCGAAATATAAATGATATTGAATCAACTTTCTAGGTACAACCGACGATAGTAAATTTTGAGTCATCAAAAGTACTACACGACTTCCTAAAGCACATTTTGTAAGTTTAGCTGCTTCACCAGAATTATAAATATTTGAACCTTTTCCACAATATATGTCGCAGTCGAACAAATATCCTTCAGGACTAGCAATTCCCCATTCTTTGATCCCCCAACGGTCAGGTTTGTTTTGCATGAACTGTTGTAAATTTGTACGACCATGAAATTTTACCATCATCTCATCAACGGATAGTGCGGTTGAAAAAAAACCAAATTGCTGTAGATTTTTTCTGAAAATTTGAAGGACTTTGCGAACTTTCCACGCTTTATCGTTATCATTTTTATCTTCTGATTTATTCATCTTCAATTTTGTTTTTATTTTCATAAATGTAGTGCGACTCATTGCTAAAGAAACGGCTGGACATGCAAGAAGTGGATCTGTGGACCAATAGTCTTTTTGTGTTTTTCTTTGATTAAAGTTGATAACACTAATATTCCTATAAAAATGTCCAATTCATCTTCAGTAAGGTTCTAACCATTCAAAACTGTACATTCAATAATATAACTCTTTATTTCCTTGGAAAAAAAAGTTCAAACAATTCTACTGCAGATAAATTATGTATCATTTTTTTCGTACGATCAGAAAGTAGAATCTCATTTTTAAACGATTCATTATACTTTTTTTCTCCATCAAGCCATTGATAAGTATGCTCTGGTTCTAATTGTGTTTGATTTTCTGTGTAGCTATCTAATACTTGACGATATGAGACATTAGATATTCCTTCAAAGGTATTTGGATATGAAAGTTCTTCATCAGATTGAGCATCCAACTCTGAATCCGAACTAGAATCTCCAGAATCATTCATATCCGGAATATAAATTGCATTATACTCCCCATTTTCGCTTTCTTCGATCTCAACATTGTCATTGTGAGATCGCTTTTGACGTTTTGATTTTTGATGTGACATTTGAAAAATTTATTTCATACCCTCTAAGAAACAAGTTTGTAAATAAACTATTTGGACTATTATATAAAGAGTAAAAGTATTGTTTAATCCGTTATCATTTACGAAAATTTTTTAGAAAGTTCATAAAACTATCACACCCTAGATTTCAGTAAAAAAAATCTTTATTTATTTATTTTATTTTCACAAAATTGCTTGGTATAACAGTATAATAAGATAAATTTGATATTAAACAAAACATTTGATTTATTTTTGATATAAAAATAATTACATAATACTTAGAGGCTATAGAGTAACTATTTTAGATAATATAACAATCCAAGTGTATGGGTTTTAGTAAGAATATTATGGCTCGTGGCTCTTAGTATATCAACATAATAATTTCTATAAGAATGTGACACGCTAACAATCGTTTCCAGCTGCGTTGTATCCAACTTTTCAAAAATAAAGAATCTAATAACATATTTACGAAGAAAAAGTCAAAAATTTTCTACTACATACTAATATTTTTGAATTTTTTTAAAAAACTCCTATATACCAATTTTCATGATATTTAAATAATTTAAAAATTTTTTGACAGCCATATTGGATCCGCCATCTTGAATTTGGAAAAACTAATAGCAGATCCATAATCAGCGACCCAAAAACCGTTATATCCCAATTTTCATGAAATTTAAGCAATTTTGAAAATTTTTGGCCGCCATATTGGATCCGCCATCTTGAATTTGGAAAAACGAATAGCAGATTCATAATCAGCGACCCAAAAACCCTATATCCCAATTTTTATGAAATTTGAATAATTTTGAAAATTTTTGACCGCCATATTGGATCCGCCATTTTGAATTTCTGAAATCCAATAGTAGATTCATGATCAGCGTCCCAAAAAACCCCCATAGACTAATTTTCTCGAACATTTATCATAAACCAGTTGTTTTATTCAAAAATAATAGAATAGCAAAAAAATTTTGGCTTGAACCCGCCATATTGGATACTGCCATGTTCAAATTCGAAAACCCCGTGGGGATTTTGAAGGTTAGGGTCCATGGACGCAAAAAATATACAGTTTGAGAAAATCCGCCTGCAGCTTCGATGTGAAAATATTGAACAAAAAGTTTTTTTAATTGAAATTTTGTGTTTTTTGTTAAATAAACAATAACAACTTTTTTAATATGCATTTTTTTTAAATTCTGACCACACCAATCAAAAGATCCGATGATTTTACATCGATAACGACCTATCTTAATTTTTTTTGCAGCCATTTTCATATAAAATAATGCCGTCGAAAAAAGTATGAAAAAAGTGTCCCTCTGGTCCTTAATGGGTTAACATGAAAACGCTATAAAACATTCTGTATATTACTTTGTTAAGAAAATATAACGGCCTATTATCACGGCATGCTTTTTTTTCAGCGTACTAATGCGAGGAAAGTGATGGATATAGGTAGAAATAATTTTGACAGGTAAATAATTTTTATTAAAAAGGACAATTTTTTATTTTACATAAATATACGCACTTACAAGTTTTTTATAAAATATACATACTATGCGTCGCTCTTATAACCAAAAGGTAGTGATACTGCATCGCGAAAGTATCCACGCTTCTTAAGTGCTACGGAACACGACTTTTTTTCGTCGCGAGTGATGAATTCGTGCGTGCGAGTGCGCCTGATCGGTTTATATTTCAAAACGATGGGTTCTCTTTCGTTTTCAAAATACGCTGCGATCAAACGCGCGATGCTCTCGAATTTTATTATACACGAATTGGCGCTATTGAGACTAATACCCTTAATCTTACAGCACTCGACAGCTTCCCCGGTAGAGGGTACGACAGCTTGGAAGCTATCAAATTTTGGACCCGCTGAGAGAAACATTGTAATATAGGTACCCTCGCCGTAGGCCTTTAGCTCGTCTGTCATGTTGCCGAGCATAGCACCCCGAGACGGAGTATACTCAGTAGGGTCGTTTTTCTTACATGTGAAAATACACGAGTCTGTGTCCATGTATAGAACACGCGTTGCGGTGAGTTTTTCAATATAAGAATACAACTCGAGACGCGCCTGCGCGGTTGTATACGCAGCTATTGCCACATTTGTATTACCCGAAACATCGACGGCATCTTCGCGAAAGCACCAATTCGTGTATAAAAGGTTCTCGTTGACCATAAGAACATCGAATACTTTTTTTTCCGCCGCTGTAAGAAGTTTTAATAGTCCCTCACGCGTTTTTATAATAGTCGTTTGTTTCATATTTGAGCGTTGGCCGAATTTTCGCCACAGCGAATTCAAAAACAATTTCGCAACAGAACGCAGCCCCAGATCTTTTTCTATTTTTTCCGAGTCTAACCTTATCCCCTCGTCACGCTCGTACTCGTCGACATACCGTTTTCTACTCTCTTCGTCTGTACACCAACCAGGCCAACCGTTTGCCTGCTGCTTCAATCGGAGAAAGGTATTGACATACGGGGTAAACAGCCCACCTGCACCCGTGACAGGATCGAACTGCATGGTCTCATACTGCCAAATAACAAATATTTCTGTGACGCAGTAGCCAAGTTCGATCGTCTTCTGTAACTCGCAGACAACCCATGTGCCTGTAAATTCACGCTCAGCGGCTTGGTCGTGATTACAGTCGCCCTCTCGCAATTCCTCGCAGCACGAGTCCGAAAATCAGCCGAGAGTGCATTTTTATGGATAACACAGGCAGCATCAAACTACGAGGTGGTAAAACCTTGCACTTTATCAGCCCTTCCACGCGCGAAAGATCATTGTTTCGTCCGCCAGTCAACTCCATGCATTCTCCGCCGATGCAAATGCGCGGGTGCCCAATGGGATAACGTCCCCTCTTGCAGATATATGGGTAAAGGGAGCAAATATCGGTATATTTGATCTCTTCGTCCGGCGCGGTACTGCGAGATGTGACGATATTTTCCGTGCGGCCACCGAAAAAAGCGTGACGCGGGCTTAAGGATATTTTGCTTATGACCGGATGAGTCGCTAAATGTTGCGTAATTTCCGGTTGCTGAATTATGACGCGCGCGAAATCGCATTCCCACATCTCACGCACGTTGTATCCGAACCGCCTCATTGCTGCGACTTTTGCCACCGTGCCCTCGTGCGCCTGTGCGTATGTTTGGCCATATTTATTTTTTCTCACATTACGATTATCGCTGAAACAGCGCGGACAGCCATGCACGTAACAGCCTTGGTATTCAAAAACAATTCCTTTGGCTGTTGAGACAGACTCTCCTCCTCCGATTGGCGGTAGATACCCGTCTACGAGAAGCCCCTCGAGTACACGAAACTCGCGCGATCGCACGGCGTGTATAATTTCACACTCGAACTCGCGCTCGCAGTATAGCAGCCACTATATAGATTGTTGCGAGTGCTTATCCCCGCCCCTATATCAGTTTGACGGAATCAGGCCAATAGTTTTTGGCTGCAAAAAATTTTTTTTAAAAACATACATACATGTGGACGCAATTATACACGCGGAGACGAACGGGTCTGTTTGAGCGACTTCTATGAAAATTTCGCGAAACCGTATGCACGCGCGTCTCAATATTTCCACGTCCATTTTACAGTTTTCGACAATCTCTTTTTGAAAGTCGAATACGTAGTTTGGGGCTGTATTCTCATACCTCACGAGAAAAGCGGCACGTTCAGCCACAGACATAGTACCTGGGCAATAAAACTCGGGTGCGGGTAGAGGGCCCCTGTAGTGCTCATTCTCACTGGTATTGAAAAGGTGGGGGAAATAACCTTTCTTAGCGCTCTCGGGCAGTCCAAATGTCGCAGGCAAAGCACTCAGTTTCAATTGAAAGTAATTGATACTTTCAATAAAGTTTGTGCTCCCGTACTTTAGCTGCGTAATATTGTGGCCATTTAATATTACGCGTGGCGTGCCACACTTGGAACTTTCAGCCAACTCTTTCAATATAAATTGAGAGTCGAATGCCCGAGCATTGTGCGCTATACACATAATTTCGGCAAAACCTGCCTTTTCTCGCACACATAGCTCCAAGAGTTGTTTAACAGGATCGCGAGTGAAAATGAATTCGCGCACCCCGCAAGTGGGGCATTCTATTTGTATGTCATCCACGCCGATGCAATCCGAGCATACTTGGTGCGCAACGCACAAATTAGGTACGTGAACGCGCGCATTTTCGCCATACGGAGTCTTGTGTTGTCTGGAAATCATAAAAAATATAAAGATATTTCTTTTTTTTACCCGGGACGACAACGCTGATTGGCTGCATGAAGCACAAGTCGTTGAAGGCATGCTGCTTTCGACAGTGCCTACAAAAACTGATACCACACTCGTGTTTCCGCTGATACACGTTTACAATGCGCATGCAATTCTCACATAACCGCACAACGTCGCACACTTTTTTATTATTTTTTTTGTAAGAGCCTGCACGCTTGTGATTCGCGAAACACTCGTGACCGAAAAATTGTCGCCCACAATCCACGCACTCTATCATTTCGACTTAAGG
Organism: Torymus aiolomorphi; assembly: GCA_036365515.1. Lineage (NCBI taxonomy): Eukaryota > Metazoa > Arthropoda > Insecta > Hymenoptera > Torymidae > Torymus > Torymus aiolomorphi. Next base: position 218,867,860 of record CM070874.1, read on the forward strand.
GGACATGCCATGGTTAGGGGGTCGAAAAATCGATTTTTTTTTTATGTATTATTTTGATAGCAAATTGTCCGCTGAATACTATGCTTCCAACCGCATTTCCAAATTCGATTTCGTTTAGAAAATACAGCTAAAACCGTGAAGTCACTTTTTTGCATATTTAGTGATTTTTCTTAAATTATCCATTTTAGATATACTATTGTTAATCTTATAGTATTTTATGCTTCACAGCATACAATACTGAATTTAGAACGTAAATGTACATTGACATAGTAGGCAAACTTAACTCGAGGTATAAACCTCGTGTATTTTACTTTTACTCTACTTATACAAAAGTATAATACGTACAATACATATAGATGGTTTAAAATCTCATCTGTTTACGTTCTGTCAGCGCCATAGTCGTTGGGATTTAAACTAAAAGTGTTTTGAATATAATTGAATCTGCATTTTTCAATGCAATTTATTCAGTATTGACAAAAAATTTTTTTGTAAATAAAGTGCTGTGTAGAACTCTTTTAACTGAGAGTGTAGAAGACAGCGATTTTAGGTTAACTGCACTGTGCAAAGTGTTGTTAATATTTTTAATTTAGTGAGTTCAGTGAGTGACTTTTATTTGTGTTTTTTAATAACTAACATTATAGAGGATTAGATATTAGCCACTATGGATTCTGACAAGAGAAATAGAACATCAGGAGCTCCAGGAAAGAAGACAAAATTTGGAAGAAAAAAAAAACATAAAGGATTTAACAAAAATTCAGAGAATGTTCAACAAAAAATCACGAACAAAAGGAAAAGAAGTACAACTTCAGGAAAAATAAAAGATATATCTGTAGAAGCGTCACAAACAAGAAACAGAATAATAGATATAAACATTCTGTTCTTACAGCTGGAGAAATTTCTTGTATGTGCAACATGTAAAGGACAAGTTAAAATTATAGAAGAAGATATTCGAGGACTTGGCTCCAAATTTAACATTATGTGCAAAAATTGTTCAGAGAGAAGAATTATAAGCACGAGCAAGCAAGTTGGAGCTCAAAGCAATGCTTATGAAACCAACAGATGCAGTCTTCAAGGAATTTCAAGTTTGATTGGCTTGCGTTCTCAACAAGTTCTTGACATATTTATCAAGAACAGTTTTTGTAAAGCATGTTTAAAGTGGGAAAATAGAAAAGGCACAGAAGAATATGAAAACTGGTTCAGTGATCATCAAGATAAATGTGCAGCAAACCATGAAGGAAGTGCTGGAAAGATGGAAGTCGATGGAGTTGTGGAAATGTTTAGAAGATCTCAAGAAAAGTATAATGTAAAATACCATCATTACATTGGAGATGGAGATTCGAAAGTGTACAGTGCTTTGTGCCAGGCCAAACCGTATGGAGATGAAGTTAAAGTTGAGAAGAAGGAGTGTGTGGGACACGTCCAGAAACGAATGGGAACCAGACTCAGGAATTTAAAGAAAAATTTTGGAAAAAAGTTATTAGACGATGGAAAAACCATTGGAGGCCAAGGACGATTAACAGCAAAAGTAATTGATCAGCTCACCACATATTATGTTAATGCCATCAGAAACAACACGGACTCTGTAGAAAAAATGCTGAATGCTATATGGGCTACGTACTACCACAAGATTTCCACAGACCAGAATCCTCAACATCATTTATGCCCACCAGGACAGAGCAGTTGGTGCAAGTGGCAAAAAGCGAAGGCTCAAAAAAAACTAAAAGATTTTCATCATAAAGACAGTATTCCTGCAGTGATTATGGAGCAGTTGAAACCAATTTACAAAGATCTCTCTGAACAGGAGCTGCTTCACAGATGTTTAGGCGGTTACACCCAAAATAGTAATGAGAGTTTTAATAATTCAGTTTGGAAGATTGTAACCAATACCTCCTTCAGTGGTGTACATGTGCTCACAGCAGGTGCTTGTATTGCTGTCACTTGCTTCAACGATGGAAGAGTTGGTTTTCTGAATATTATGGAAGCCTTTGATGTGAAACCTGGAGTAGCTGCAATTGAGTGGGCACAGAAAAGCAATGACATCAGATTATTTCATGCTGAGAGGAATGCCGAAGAAAACACTTTAGAAAATAGGAGAAAACGAAGGAGACTGCAATTGAATTTACCTGAAGAGTCATATGCACCAGGTTCTTACTAGAGTAGGTAAAAAGTTATTTTTATGCGATAATAGCTAATATAATATTTATTAATTTTTTTTCTTTTTACAGGTGTGTTATTGGCTCTCATAAAAGGATTAATTTATTTTGAGGTTATTTTTACTGTCAATAACATTTATGACTAACAATGTTTTCAGCCTAGTACGAAAAAAAAAATAAGTACAACATTTATGTATTAATCTAAAAAATTTAAAAATATTGTTGAATTAATGAAATTCTTTTTTATAGGTTTATTCGACAGTTAAAATGATTTAGCCAGGACTACTTTCATCTAATTGGCATCTGTTTCATTTTTCCACTAAAGTATATCATACAGAATGAAAAAAAAATTTTTGGTAAGTAGTTTTGAAACTTATATAAAGTTATAGAAAACCAAAACTTTGAATTGAATTTCTGAATAACTTGTTTTTTGTATTTACAGGGACTTTGCCGCAGGATTTCTTTTAAATAAAGCAAGCTAGAGGTTTGGAAATTTAAGAGTATCTTTAAAATTGTGTTGGTTATAGAAAATGTGAGGTACTTTTTTGAAAAAGGCTTTAGAAAAAAAATTATAAAATAAAATTACAAAAAATATTGAAATTTTAATAAAAAAAACATAAAAAAATTAGATTTTTCATTAAAAAACAATTTTAAAAATTTTTTAAAAAAAAAGTAGCTCACATTTTCTATAACTGATATAACTACAAAGGTACTCCTAAGTAACCAAACCCCTGCCTTGCTTTGTTCAAAAAATTTCCTGCGGCAATGACATGCCAGTTTCTAATTCAGAAGGGTTTCTTAATCTAGTGGACTGCAAGACCAAAATCTTAAACACCTGGATGATGTAGTCTTAAATTATAGGTAATTGTATAACTTAATAATAAAAAAAGTTTGAACTCTTAAAATTATATATTGGCTTTGTTATTAAAGAATTAATACAATAGCTTTTTTTCAGGTTCAACCATGGCTTGTCCCCTTAATCGCTTTTGCATGGCGGTGAAACGTAACAGCACGCGTATGTTCGCGTACATTTGTGCTGATTTACGCAGCGGAATGCCTTATTACAATAGGAACAGAAAAAACGCGATTCCGCCTCTACGAATAAATTAGTAATTAAATTAATATGTCGTGCACGCTCTTCAAACATCAAATAAATAATACCGTATAGTGGGGCATTTAATTCCCGGGGAGTGTTTAGTCCATCAAGGAGCGGGGGTTCGCCGCTTCCAAAATTTTGTTTCTCGAAAACGAGTGCTACGCCACTTGCGAGAAAAAAATTTTGAAAGCTCACGAGCTCTTCAAAACCACAGCCATCACCCCGAATATTTACCCCAGCGGCGTCCACGAGACTTTCCGCGCGCTCTTTTTGCAATTTTCGACGCCCGTCGCGAATCTCATGCCATTCTGCGCGCACCTCATCGCAAGGCTGCGAATTGAGAGCCATGTATACCCTTCCGACCGCAAGGGCACGCGGTAAACATAAATTATCGGCATTGTTAATAACAACGATTGAGCGCTTTCGCAAATCGCTCAACTTTAAGCCACCACCCGCACCTACGGGCATTACTACATAGCACACCTGTAACTCGAGTCCCTCTCCGATACCCAAAATTTCGTTACTCTGACTTATGGAACTTATTAAATTCCATAAATCAGCGTAATTAAAGTTCGCAACAGGCCTGAACGACAGCCCGCCCGTACCACGTGAAAATCGCTCATTACAAATTGTAATCCCGATTAATGTATGTCCTGGAAAGCGTGTCGTTATATAATCGTGCATCTCCCTAATCGCGGCCTCTACCCATAATACGGGATTTATATCTGCGCGTGACTCTATAATTGAAAATCTTACTCTATGGCCCTGCACTCCGAAGCGTCGCAGGTACTGCTGTCCCTCAACCACAGCAGTGAAGCGCACGCCGGGGGGCTGTATGCTGTCTTAGTCTTCGGCATCATAAACGTCCTCACTGCCACCACCGCCTACCTGCATGGGTGAGCGAACCTCAGCTGTAACAAAACAAATGATGCCTTTTATTAAAATATATTAAAATAGATTAATGGTTTTACGGTGAGGGATTTACTTTAAGGTTCTACGATACCCGCAAAGCTTTCTAATACTCTATTCACCAAATCCCGCAGATTGCTTTCTGTATACAAAGGCGAGGATTCGTCTTCGGTTTGTTCGCGAAACCATCGCTGGAGCCGTGCTTGGCGATTGTCTGATACCCGCTCGTATACCTCCCGCAAACGAGCAAGCTCGGGGAGCGATGCCACAATCTGCGTTAAAGACCGATCGCGACTTCGCGCAACTACGCACGGAAAAATATTTTTAAAAAGGCACATATTTTAAAATATAAGAATAAATATTTACTTACATTCGTTGACCACACGGTCGAGGCGCTCGCGCGTGTTGTACCCTGGGGCCGATTGGTTGGCGGTGGCACACAGCACACCGAGTATGTGCCGTCTTTCTCTGGACGCACTCTCAGCAGTGGTGTAATGGTCGTCAGCCTCTACACCAGGTGGTTGACTTTCCAGAAGCCGAAAGTCCTCATCGATGAGAGGTAGACGATCGTACGCAGCAAGATACTCGCCTATGGCTTCTTCTTGAAGCTCGATCTCGTTCGCTACTTCTCGCGCTTCTCTAACAGCCTCCTCCTCCTCCTCCTCCTCCTCCTTCTCCTCCTCCAACTCCTCCTCCTCCATGCAATTAGGGATATCCCCTACAATTAGTGCAGGGCTTTCTACCTCTCGTGGAGGTTCTTCACTCTCCTCGTCGCCAGCATGCACATCGGCTATAATAACAACAGGCTCAGTGTCTTCATCATCATCATCACTGGTATCAAAACTGAGAGTGCGTGCGACTGGATTAAACGTCCCCGCGCCGCGCCGCGAGTGTGTAGGCGTGCTGTCTTCCGCGCCGGAAAAACATGTAGCATCGCTCGAATCATCGTCATTTAGTAGACTCTCCAGAGCTGAAAAATAGTATGTCAATGATTATAAATTTTATAAATATTTTCAAATATTTTCAAATATTTTAAACTTACCAAGCCGCAGACCACTTAATCCATGATTAAAAACAAACTCTTCGATTATCCGTGAAACCTCGCCGGAACGTCTAGAGCCTCGATATAAGCGCGTGATTGCGCGATACCCCGTCGTCCTAAGGGTCCTCTATAATTGACAGATCAACTCGTCGCGAGTCATCCCGCGTAAGTGCTGCAACCACGCACTACCTCTACTATACCTCTCTCTACCAAAGAGCCGCAGTATGGCTTTTCGCAGCGAAATTTTTACGAACGTATCCATCTCGGAGTTTTGAACAGACTGATGCCGCTGCAGCGTCGCTTAGAACTCTTATACAAGCGTAGTCAAAAGCATGACCGATAAAAAAAAAATCAGCATCTCGTCACGTGACGTTCGTCAAACTTATTTTTCCTCGGAGCGTCCAGTCGCATTTTCCTAGGACCCGAGATGCCCGTAGTATAAAAATGCCTCTCTGCGCGCACGAAAAACAATAACGGTGCCCGTGACGACTGTTTGATAAAAAATCGTCATGTGGCGCGAAACAGCGCTTTTCCAAAGGAGGTCTAAGATGAACGATAAAAAAAAACAATGAGCCTTCTATACTCGAACATCGACACTGAAAAGGGATAGAGTTTCATGGCTCTCGAAACCAAAACATTTGTGACGCATCTGTGGAAAAAGAACACATGCATGCGAGATAAAAGTTTACAACGCACAGCTAATGGTCATGAAATATTGTTGTACAAAAAACATAGTTTATTACTTTCGACCGCACGGGTCAAACCCGTGTGCCGCGTCGTAGCTGACGTTAAATGCAGTGATGCCAAAATGGAAAGAGTTATGATAAAAAATTGAAGAGTGCAGGAGCGCAGTGTTGTAAATGCCACTGAAAAATGACCTGACAAACACCCGCTAGCCGGGTGTATAAAAAATTTCTCTCGGGTTAACTACCCTTGGGTGAAAATATTTCCAGCACGGACGCAGGCCACTTTCTTTCTAACCCGTTGATGTGGAATTCCCGGCAATAATATTGGGCGGAACGGTTGAGTCATAAAAATTCGACGATTGTACCGCACAAAACGTCGACCACTCGTGCAACCCTACCATCACCGCTTCTTCCACGTGATCGAGGGGATGAGGCTGACCACGCACGCACGCCGGTTCAGTCTTCACCATGGAATCTAGCTGTGCGGGTTTCCAGCTTATAGTAGCGGTTCTGTGTGAACTCTGCTATTACGCACAACGAGAGACTAAACAGATAGCAAGGGCTGAGAGCGACGCGGCCAACATAGAAAACCGCATACAGCGCGACTTTGACGGACCCGCTGACCGACGGTTATTAAATAAGATATGCAAATATATTTGCATTCGTAGCAAAGGTTTGGCTAAATGTCACAAAGACATTACTTAATTTTGAACGTATGGCCTAAGGAGCGCAGAGCGGGGGTAGAAGCGTGGGCCTGTGCGCAAGGGTCAGTGCTTCGGAGAGCCCACCTAGCAGGCGCTAGCACTCCACAGTCGCTCCCCACCACAGAGGCCTCCCCACCAACGAGGCCAAGTCGCGACTCTACTCAGTGTTTAACAGAATCTGACAGCCCCAGTATTCACCGAGCAATGGATCAAGACGTAGCGAGTCTGTGAGCAACGCTCGCAAGATATCATAAAAAGCTGGAACGGTATCACGCCGGTGCGGTTCAGGCCAAGGAGATGATTCGACGCTTAGAGTCGAAAATAAAGCGCCTCGATCAGCAGCAATGGACTCCAAGACCACCACCACCATCCAATATCGCCAGCGTCAAGTGCAACGTGTGCGGAATTATGTTCCGCATTCTCAAGAGTGACCCGGAGGGCCGGTCATTGGAGCAGTGCTGGCACTGCAAAAACTTTAGATGCGGTGCCTGCCGCGAAAGCACGTGTAAGTGCCTTATAGGAATAGACACAACCGGATCGCCTAGCGTCGGATAAATTGAAGTATCGGTGAAGGCAAGCAGCAGATACACCATCAAAGGACGCACCAGCACCAGCACCAGCACCAGCACCATCACCAGCACCAGCAGCAGCAGCAGCAGCAGCAGCAGCAGCAGCAGTAGCACCAGTGTAAAAACAATGCGCGCGTGTGGGAAGCGGACGCACATGTATGTACGTACCGTGACAAGTGAAATAAGGTCTCTACGAACACATGAAAATGTACGCGAGTGACTGTGCGCGTGTGTGTGTGTGACGGCCATGGCGTCTGCGACCACACGTAAATGTATGTGTGCATATTCGTGTGTGTGTGTATGTGTGTGCGTGTGTGTGTGCGTGTGTGTGTGACAATCGTAGCGTCTGCGTACGCACGTAAATGTATGCGCATGTGTGTGTGTGTATGTGTGTGTGTGTGGGCGCGTCAATAAATATTAATAAATATATAAACGTTGTTTTTACTCTCTCTACCCGCTACCTCTCTCTTCCCCCACCTCACTCTTCCCCACCTCTCTCTTCCCTCTCTCTCTCTCTGTGTGTGTGTGGGTGGTTGTGGGCGGGTGGGTGGGGTGGGTTGGGGTGGGTGGTGGGTAGGTGGCCGGATGCGGGTGCGGGTGGGTGTGGGTGGCTGGGAGGGTGTGTGGGCGCGGGGTGTGCGTGTGTGTGTGTGTGGGTGTGGGTGTGTGTGGGTGTGCGTGTGTGGGTGCATCATCTCTCTCTCTCTCTCTCTCTCTCACTGTGGGTGGGTGGGTGTGTAGGTGAGTGGGGATGGGTGGGTGAGCGGGTGCGAGCGCCATCTCTCTCTCTCTCTCTCTCTCTCTCTCTCTCTCTCTCTCTCTCTCTCTCTCTCTGTGTGTGTGTGTGTGTGTGTGTGTGTGTGTGTGTGTGTGTGTGTGTGTGTGTGTGTGTGTGTGTGTGTGTGTGTGTGTGTGTGTGTGTGTGTGTGTGTGTGTGTGTGTGTGTGTGTGTGTGCCGTTTTATCTCAGGACCTATTCAATCGATTTTAACCGGACAGATCTCATCTTTTTTGTTTTCCTTGTGTTAATGGGAAAAACAAATCCCCTTTTTGATTTGCCAATGCTTTTTTGTTGTATCTCGAATTTTCGATTTTCACAAAATTCATTTTTGCGTTTTTTCAATGATACATAGAGATATATGAATCGGACAGATAGCATTAGAAAGAGTATAAAAATAGTAGATTATGCATCAAGGACGCAAAATGTATCATTCTTGGCCTCGCTGCGCTCGGTCCCATAGCTCGCGCTCGAGGGAATGATACATTTTGCGTTTGTGGTAGTATATACTATTTTTTGTACAAAGGCCGCAAAATGACTTTCCGCATCCCGTATAGTGGCCGCGAAATACTTAATAATATATTTTATAGCCTAGGCCTCACATTTAATATTTAGCGGCCTCTATACGGGCCGCAAAAATTCATTTTGCCGCCTGAGGACAAAAAAATTACATTAGCTATTGCGGTTTCTCTGTTATCAACAAACACGTGTTTTTTTTAAAGCTTATACCTCCAAACATAAACGGTCAATTTTTTGGAAAGAAATCATACTAATGTAGAATATAAATAGCTTAATCTGTAAAAATTTGAATCCATTCTGTTGACTAGTTTTTGAGAAAAAAATTAAAAAATGAAAAAAATTGGTTTTGTACGTTTTTTGGGCTAAATGATTGGTCAATAAATTTCAGAGATATTTGAGGTTAAAATTTTCTCAACCTTTTTTTCAAATTGTAATTTGTCGAGAATGACTCGATAAATCAGCTCCAAATTTATAAACAATTTTGTGTGTGACGTTGATAATATATGGGCGAATTTTCATCAACATCGTACGATTACTTTTTGAGATATTTGATATTTAAAATTTTCGTATTTTGCAAAGTCATTTTCTTTGTTGTATGATAATTAGAGAAAAAAAAATCGATCCCATCGTATTGAAATATTGTGCAGATTATATGTTGATCGTATAAGTCCTTTGGGTAAAAAAATTAGCTCATTATTTTTAGAGATATTTAAGGTTAAAATTTTTTACGTATTTTCCAAAATCGTATTTTCTCAATGACGACTTAATGTATCAGCTTGAAATTTATGGACTGTTTTGTATGCGATATAGGCAATACCTATGTAAAATCATCCAGATTATATGGTTAGTTTTTGAGATATTTGACATTTAAAATTTTGGTATTTCTGGAAATGACTCCGAAGGCAAGTATGTGGCCCAGGAAAAAGCCTGAGAGTAGATAAGCTATAGCGATTCTGGAGTCATAGCGATTCTGGAGTCATAGCGATTCTGGAGTCGAGACATTTCTAGAGTCAGTATAGTTTCTGGGGTCAAGCCTAACTGTAGAACTGGGATCAGCTGTTTGACTCCAGAGACTATACTGATTCGGTGACTCCAGAAGGACCATGAGCAGTTTTGCAGCGGCGGGAGGCCTGCTGCATGTCAGCCTGCAGCACTTAGTCAGCGAGCGCTCTTATCTACTAGTAAATATTTAGAACTTTTGCTCGGGCAAAGAACTGGTATTTGTCGAAAATTTTTCGGAACATTTTTCCGCTGTGACTTTTTTGTATCGTTTTGTATCAGTTTTTGTTGCTCAGGAGCAACGGTCGAGCTGCTTTGACCCATTATTCGGGAGTGAAAGCCTCTAACGACCTCATCACGCTTATATAACCCCGACTGACTGCTTGCTAAAGTATCGCAGCCACCTAGCGGTCATCTAAGAAACTATAGAAAATTTGAAGTAGGATAGGAGCCCCATATCGCTCCCATTCTGTGAGGTTCTACATGTCTATCAACCCCTCTATTACCCATAAAATTTTATTCTTCAATTGGAAACAGCTTTTTGAAAAGACAGTGGTCCACTATTGTTCATTAGATTAAGTACAGCCTTTAAGACGAACCCATTCCCTGACTGTTTGAAGCATTGCATATCCTCCATATACTCCATGTCACTGGAATCTTTTATACCCCTTTGTCTCGGGAAGATCGTGTGTATTAGATGAATATGTTTGTGGGTATTCTTTCCAATTTGAATTAGTATTCTCCTTCTTCTTACTATCTAAACCTGCGGGAAGTTGTACTTCGCTTTGATCCATTTCACTATTAATGTGGCAGTAGAATGAGCTCCCAATGCTCGAGACCTCATTTTATACCCCCTCCACTTCCCCCACCGTCATCTATCGCGAGCCTGTGAATGGTTCCCCAACCGGTAGCAGCGAGCGGCGGAGCTCCACTTCGCCCCTATCCTGCGAGGTTTTATCTGTTTATTAATCTCTCCATTATCCTTCAATATTTTCCCACTCAATAACGTCCTTCCACTTCACGTCGGGATCGTTGCAGTAAAATTGCTTCATGCGCTTTACGTTGTGTAGGGTACAAGTAGTTTTGCACTCTCCATTATGGTTAGTACATATAGTCACTGATCTTGGATAGTTGAAAGATGAATAGTTCATTTCGTTGATATCAGTAACATTAAAATTAAAACGTTCTAACCACAACTTTTTTATTTCACCAAACACGAAAATTCTTTTAGCATTTTTGAATGCATCTTGAAGAATTTTTCCAATTTCAGTATAATTTTAATCACTGTCATTCCAAGATAGTCCATGATAGCAAAGTTCTAATCACAAATTTTCACGTTTGTATTTATCTGTGAATCTCCGCCAAGGAAACGGTGGTTTAAAGAGTAGCACTACAGGCACATCGTCATCGTTAAGAGACACGGAAGCCAACTCTTTCAGAACGAAATTATTGCCAGGTCTTTTAAAGCTCTGCATATCTGCTGCGTAGTCCATGCTGTACAAAATTCCGCTTCGAATTCCAAATAACGAATGACAAGGAGCCAGAGGCTCGCTCACCTTGTATGCTCATTAAAGTTTCTGTACGTCGCCGCTTACGGGACTATATTGAACTATGCGATCGTTCAAGATCAAGCAGTAGACTGAAGTTCCAGCAGGAAAATTTACCTTTGCTTCAAATTCTAGACGAATGTCTACAGGGGCGCTCTTTAAGGATTCGTTTTGTTTTGAGCAGTATATCACTATTAGGGGCACGTAAGTGAGATATTGCGACATTTTCAATATTGGTTCTGGATCTTTACCATAGTAAGAATTTTGAAAATTAGCGTATATATCATAGACCATGGCAAATTGATTACGATTCACATTGAGGTTAAGATTGCCATACGGATATGTCTGAGTATTGAGAAAGAGTTATACATTTGTAAAATTGCAATGATCTAACTGACTAGCATTTGCAGCTCTTCGATCTTTTCTATTAATTTGAAAACCTAAGATGACAAAGCCTGGTTTTTCAAGTTGGTTTGATGTTTTAACAGTCCATAGCTGTGTCGATGTAATCGGAAGTAATGGATAGTCGTACAATTCCCACGTGCGAAAACTCATGGCAATAGGACGATCTTTCCCAACAAAATCTAGTAGGCGAATTTTGTTAGAGTTCTATGAAACTACTTATGGGATAAGCCATTCAATTCTAGTTAATTCAATTTTAAAATCCTCCTAATCGTCTCGATTGTCTACTTGTGCAGCTATTTGTTCAATAGCGTTTAAGTTGTTTCTCGATCTCATGAGAACGAGTTCATGCTTTGCGTTTACTACAATTTTACGATAGTCCTCTGCGAAGCCAAAAATTAGGCTCAATGGAGTAGATACATTAAAGTAACCAGCATTATCAACAATATTCTGTGATTCTTCTACATCGATCCAACCGGCATTTTCAATGATGAAACTCTGAGTCGGATTGAGTGTCACCCAGCCTTTCATGAGAGTGGTTAAGCCAACGTTTTTACATTTGTCTATCTCAATGGCATTTAACTCGTATCTAATTCATTCAAACAAATGACGAATGGCATTATTCACAAGTTTTATATTTGTAGTTGGCACTGCGGGAAGATAAGAAACATAAATCTTGATGTTGAATAGATATGCATATTTCATCGCTGTTGTTGAATGATGCTGTATACGGTTGGTAAGCGTGAACCTCGTAGTGCGCTACGGATTCATCGAAAGTTACAGGTGTTTGTATGCTTAGAATTTCTTCCATTTCATTGAAAGCAGCAAAAGATGACACAATTTATCATCCACTAAGTATTACTTTTATTCCTAGACTTTTTAGTATTTGTATGCTCTGACGTACTAACGCCTTCACAGTTGGCTGATGACTGATGCGTAGTGGGCATAGTTCTCTGCTTATATAGTTTTTGTTATAAACGATTCCCATTATGATTGTCGTATATGTAATCTTATAGTTATAACTTCTCCGCGGAAATTCACTAAATCTCCGTCTTGATCGATGATATGTACTTACAAATGATCTATCCTTTTTACTGCAATCGGAAGATAAATGATTTGTGAGGGAACTTCGATGATTTTATAACCTGGAGGTATTGCAGAAAAAAACTTGTGAATTGTGTGTACCTTTCGATCGTTTATGTATGCTCCCGAAGTGATATTACACTCGACTCTCAAAGCGTTGATTTTGAGAATTGTAACTGGTAAATCAGAATTATGAACACCGTTTGCTTCAAGAATACGACGGGTGAAGCCCAGTAGTCGACCAAGAGAATCTTCGGGTCGAAAATCTATAGGTAGGCTACACTTGATTGTACAGCGAAGAGTATTATTATTCGGCTTTATATTGAAAGTAATGTCGTTGTACGCTAATTTTTTACGAAGAAATTTGTCAATATCCTCAATTTCGTTATTTCCTACTTTTAAAGTATAAACGTCTTCACCTACGTAAAAGTTATTATTGTTAATGTCTATATTGGGGATTGAATTAAATGTTAAAACTCCTACAAGACCTAAAACGTAATTTTTATTTATTGATAGCTCGATTGGTGGAAAATACTGTGCTTCTAGTGTAGAAGACGTACCTGAAAGTGTCAGAGATAATGAATCTTCCATGACAGCTTAAATCAGAATGACCCATTTTTCCCATACGTCTCTTTATATAGCTCTGCACAAGAATTTTAGACTTAGGTATTCGCAATTGTATGTGTCAAAATCTTGATCAACTTCGTCAACCCCGAGATATAATATTAAATCTAATGGAGGACGGAGGACTATCGAAATATACAACATTTTTGCCCGTTCTTCTGTATGCAATCCAGTGTGTCCCAGGGCCGCTAACATCATCTAGATTAACTATAGTGGATTCACTATAGCGCGGTCGAGAAGCAGGTAATGCATTTCTCATAAATACTTCCCGAAAATTCAGTAATTTAAAGAGTTTTACATATTTTAATGTCAAGATTGGTAAGTGCGCGCTGAGGTGTACAGTATGACAGATTTACTTTAAACACTATTCTCCAAAAATGTTCTCATCATTGGAGAGCGCGATTTGTAAAAAATAGTAGAGTATTTGAAAGAGCGGAGCAAGAGCTTTCTAATGGTATGCTTAGTTTTTTTCGTGGACTCGATAATTATTATTTATTTTGATGTCGAAAGTTCAGTTCAAGGTGCAAAGTCGGGAGGTTATGTTTTTTCAGCAGATCATTTTTTATCCTGTATTTGGTTTAAATAGATACGTGATAATCGTACTTTTGATGTAATTTGAGCTGTTTTTCTATTTTTACACTAATATTAAAAATGTGATAATTAGGCTACGAGTTAAAGAACAACAAGTGTGGTCTACGGCAACTTCAGACCTTTCGTTTGAAAAGTCCCTAGGATTTTCGAATGGCTTGAAACGTAAACAACGTGATTAATGGATGTGTATTAATGATTTACAATGCTAAGAGTTCATTTAATTAATAGGAAAAAGTAAAATTAAATACTGCATAATTAGAAAAAATTAATTTAGATAAATGTTATTAACCTAAAAAACTCTATCCCAAGAATAATGTAATTTTGTACGGTTGTTGAAGCAGATGAAATAATGTGTAGAATAATCATAATAATATTTAATTATTTAGATTATTGTAACCGGATAAATCGTGCATATCTCATCGTCACAACGAGGCGAGAAGAGCGCAAAAATCAATCGGGTTATCGAGTAAAAGCGCTGGAATGCGCGAAACGTAGGTCTGCCTCTACACGGTGTGCCGCAATCCACGAGTCGAGTGCCCTGGACAATGACAGACAGATATTTGAAATCCTATAAGAGAGAAAGAGAAAGCAATAGTAAGTCACGTCACACGGCACGCAGTGTAGAGTTAGCTTTAGCAGCGTTACAAGTATAAGTCTCGGTGCCGCCGCGCACGATCGCTGACGGGATGGAGGAGCGGCTCGTCGTGCTTGATCTTCGTCCGATAGCGCTTATATCCGTCAGATTAACATTACGCGTGCCGGCAGACATAAAAAGAAGGGGCGTAGCGCTGGAGCTGTTTACTCGACCTCGGCGGCATGCGTAGCCTCTATCCCCACAATTTTTTTTTCTATGGCTATTGCTGGACCACTTCTCCTCACTCTTATTTTCTACGCTTGATTGAGTTTCGACAAGTACTAGTGAAACTGATAAGTAAGAAAAATCGACTTTGGCCAATTCTTTTCAGAATTAGAGAATACGATACCTAAACTCAATATAAATACTTGTAAAGTATGTATAATATGTATTTCTATCGTTGTTAACCTTTAGAGGGCTGGAAAACCACTAAAATGGCACCCCCCTTATCGACACTTTGTCTACGTTCAATCAATGATATAAGATACCATTTGTTCCAATTCAAGATGAATTTCCCTCTCAAAATCCCGGCCCTCTAAAGGTTATAGTGAATAATGGTAATATTATTGTTATTAATATATTCATGTATTAATAATCAAGAATGCTTATTATCCATAAATATACGCAGGCAAACCAAAGAATCGCGCATTGCCGCGGCGTAACGGCGCCAATTGATGACCGCAGGTCGCTGGTGTGCAGTAGCGTACTGCGCATACTCGACGTTTTTGTAGAGAACGGCAGGTGGCAGTAGTAGTTCCTAATAACAAAGCAAAGGTTAGATACTTTATTCTTTGTCTGCTTGATTTAACTAACTTTACACATAGGTATCTCATTAATACTACTTTCATTAGACATTATCAGTTTTCGTGACCTAATCGCGTCTTATGAAATCTTATAAATAAACAAATAATATCAATTTTTCATTTTCTATAAATAATTTTCCTCATTATACCTTTAATCCCTTCGCTCATCGTAACGTCTTTTTAGAAAAAATTCTACTTTTATTTTTACAAGAATTAAGCAGTACACTAAGAAAGGGAGCATCATAAATGTGGGTTCTGGATTTATCGAAAACTGTAGGGGGTACTTCGTTATGACAAATAATGAAACACGTGTCTCGGAGTTTTTCTGAATGACCCTTTTTCCGAGACCCAAGCTATTTTATGTCTAAAATGAACAATTTTCTTTAAAAATGGGGTCTCTTTCTTTAGTTATAGCTTTTTGAATATTTCAGTCATACAACTGGACTAAAAAGTTTATAAAAGAAGGCAAATAAAGGTTTAATTGAAGCTGTATTTCATTAAAGAATGTCGATTTTCTTAAAAGTTATGGGCTATCAAAAATACAGTAATAAAATCACTAACAATTTCTTATTTTTTAGAAGCATGTAACGGGTGGTATTTTAAGCTATCTTCTAACTTTATATTTGATAGCCTATAACTTTTTAAAAAATCGAAATTTTTTAATGAAATGCATCTTAAATTATAGCTTTATTTGCCTTCTTTTATCAAGTTTTTAGTCTATTTGTATTACCGAAATATTCAAAAAATCATAACTAAAGAAAGAGACCCCATTTTTATCGAAAATTGTTCATTTTAGACATAAAATAGCTTGGGACTCGGATGAAAAGGCCCATTCAGAAAAACCCCGAGACATGTGTCTCATTATTTAACATAACGAAGTACCTGTTATAGTTTTAGCCAAATCGAGGACCCGCATTCCTGGTGCTCCCCTTGTAAGATAAAAAGAAATTATTTTTCTGTCGGTTTCTGTGGTTTTTTGATTGTTACTGTTACATAAATACTTGTAGAATCATCAGAAGGGATAAAATTTTTTCATTATATTTATCATATTTAAAATAAAATGTACCATATCTCGCGAAGAGCCTATGATACTCAACGTTTATCGACTGTATATCAGTCGTATAAGACTTTATAACAGTTCTTTGTAAGCTTCGGGCTTGTTGTTCGGTGGCACCGGGGGTTCTGCGCTCTTTAGTTTTTGAAGTCTAGGTGTCGTAACGGAAATCACTGTGATCAAGAAGTTATGAACTATTTCATAAACATAGTGAAACATTCATAAGTAAATTGCGATTCGGCACAATCTTTACTACAGTGTGGAACGTCTCTACGACATCATTTAATATAAAATTAGGTTTTAAAGCTACTAGCTTGTATCCGTTTGGTAACAGTGTAATACAGAATCTATTAAGCCAAGGTCGGCTTCCATTTTACCGCCACTATACCACAATCTGGACCTTGTTAGTCTATCATCGTCAGAAGTTAACAATGACCAGCACTCGGACATTCTGGTTTGAATAAAGATAGAATGACAAGATTATTTATATAAAAAATCAAACCATTGTTTCTGCAATAAATCATAATGGAACTCTGATATCGTAATCAAGTGAGACCTCTTAATATGATGATTTAGATATATCCTAATTATGTAGATCATTCTCTGAACTTTTACCTTCTCCAAAAGAATAACTTCAAAAATTGCAAACAGATAATAAATCTTTAAATAGTGAAGGTCTTATTTTTCCAAAAACTTTTTTAAAAATCAAATGAAATTTTCGACAATCAACCATCGTTAATAACGCGATGTAAAGATCAATTACAGAAAAAAAAATACTAAGGGCCACTGAAAAAGAAACAAAAACATATTTCTTGGTTTAAGAATATGTGATTTTAAATATGAGAAGGTGTGAAATTTGTAAAGATTATGTCTGCGAAGAATGCATCGGGTTAACAAAATATGATATTGAGTCGTTTATTTGTACCTTTTGTGGGAATAAAGAGTATGATCAAAACGTTTGTTTTTGTTTAGTTGTAGATGAAATTCGTTATGTAATAACTTAAAATGTAAAAAATAACTTTATTTATTTAATATTTTGTTATTATTTTTATATAATTTAACAGTCAAATAATGTTTTTGTCATAAATATAAATATTAATTTTTACAGTTTATTTCTTAATTTACAATATTTGTTCAATATTTGCGAAATTAGATAGCGTATCAGCTACTTTGGCCACTAAGCACAATTAACACTTTTGTACGCTATAAAGCAAATATCACATATGGGATGTTATTAACGTTTTATTTACGTGTTAACTTCAAGTGTTGCATTTAAATTCATGTTGGTATACTTAGTTAATATATTGCTCGAGGTCGAGAGTGTAAAGTGTCGAAACGCAAAGAAAATCGGAATTAGATTCGTAACCGGTTCGACAAAAGCGTTAAAAATTCAATTCGCGAGGAACGAATATTTCAAACGCACGAGTTATGTAACGGCTTTCAAAATAAAATTCGCTACGAAGTTTTCATAACTAATAATATTCGTAAACACTAAAGTTTTCGAAAGAGATTATAGTAGATAGTTCGCGACAACAACAAAGTCAACCAAAGTCGAAGCGCGTCGAAATATAAACACGCGGCTTGCCGAGCAGAGCCGGCCTCGCGCGCAACCGTAAATCACACGAGAGCGAGCCGCAAGCTATAGGTATAGCCAGAGCATGGCGGCCGAGTCCAATAGCGCGGGAGCCGCGTAGAGAGAGAGAAATAGCTGCCGCATAGACATAGAGAGCGCAGGCGACGGGCAACAGCAGGGCCTGTGCCCGTGGTGCGACGACGGCGCAGCGCACGGGAGAGCCAACTGCCTATACAGGGTATAGGCATAGGGCTCAGGGGCTGTCGCGAGTGCACGCTCACTGAGAGCATCGAATCTGCCCTAGGCGAGAGAGTGCTTACCCGCTGTACTACAATTTTCTCTCCCTACGCGCTATAGGTACGAATTGCTAAATTGCGTGCACATATATTAGCGAAACATTGAAATACTTTTACTGCAATAGTGATAGAGTTTCACTCGATACGAGATTAATCTAATTTAATTGTTAAACATTTCGTGCTTTAATTCATAGGCTAAACTCTGATTTGTTCACTATTTAATTAATTGTCGTGTGTCAAGTAAATAACATCGTATGGTGCTTGTAAATATTAGCGATTGTTTATTTAATATTATTTCGTGGATTAAATTATTATTACACAAAAATTCTTCAATTCTCTTTAATTTCGTTTATTGAAATAAATAAATTCCGCTCTATTAATCTGTTTTTCGATAACTAAGTCTATTTAATAACTTTTGTTCTGTTCCGGGATTATTTTATTAACAAACGAATTGGCTTTTAAAAATAATTATCGGTACAACTTAATATTTATCAGCTTGTTTTGAAAACATTTCATCAACAATACTTAAATAATTTGGAATATTCAAACTTAATAAAATTTAAAAAATTTTAATCTTTAGTAAAAAAAACGATCGCAGTTACGCCTATATCCAATATACATTGGTGCATGCACACACACAATCACATTACGATAGTATATAAAGCCGATCTAATATTGTATGAATTACTGACGTTAGCGGATTGTCTCCCGCAATCATGTACTTCTGATTTCACTTAAAACTTAAGCGTAATTGTTGTAGTTATTATCTGGTTGTAACGCGTTGCGCATTATATTTTAATTTTTATTGTATTTATTTTATATTAAAAAATGTTATTTGTTGTGTTATTAATAGTATAACTCCTGAAGAATGACATAGAATAAATGTACGAAATGTTGAGTGATATAAAAAAACTTTGGTGTTTTATTGATGAATCGAACCACTAAATAAGACATCGACTTTGGTAGAAATGAGGCCAGTAACTTCTTTTAATCAATGAAAATAACTCAGTTTAAGTATTATGTAATTGTTGCTTATAGAATTTCTAGTTATAATAATTTTATTTTATAAACTAATTTGGATCTACTATAATAAGGGTGTGTTACCAAACGTTATGTCTTTGATTTACAAATTCTGCATAATTAGAAGATGTAAATAATTGAAAATTAATATTTATGTAATTTTATAAATAGCTAATATAATCCGGATATCGATATTTTCTTATTTAAAGATATGGTTTCTTCTATTATTTATTTTACAAAGAATGCTAAATGTATAACATGAATTCTGGAATAATAAAGGTATTAAATTGTCTAACTTGATACAAAACAAACACATGATTAGAGTACAGATTAAAATTATTACATATTTTAGGATTTAAAGAAAGGTAGATATAATGAATCTATTAAAACTCGTGCATAGACACATATAACAAATGGATGATATGCATGTATAAGTTTGATTGTGGTCTGAATCTAAATTTGTAAAATGTACGAATGAAGGAAGGAATAATTTCCATTATTCCTATACATGAAATATTCGAAAATGCAACCACTGTGAAGAAAGTATTTTAAGGGAAAAATATAACATAAGCGTGGGTGACAGAAAATGCTGGAAAGCAAGAGATACGAAAATAGACGCTGTCGTGCGTAATTACAGGGTTTCCCCGGTTTATTGTTTTTGGAGTGGCTGGAAATTCCGACGCGGGTTCAGAAAAGTTATCGCTTGCAGATATCGGGGTTTTAGATTAGGCCTTGGGAAAGTGAAAAAGATTTTTCTTATCGCGGCCGACTCGGAAATTTCGAGTCTGGCTGGTGTTTACTGAGGCTATCGTAAGAGAAAGGAAGCGAAAAAAAACTTTACGACCTGCGGCGAAGAAAGAAGCGTTGTAACCTTACTTCGAGATGTCTCCGTTTGAGATTTTCGTGTGGCCTAAAATTTTAGACCTGGATTTCAGAAATTTAGAATTATTTTCTGCCTTCTATTTATTTGATATTTTAAGTTGTAAAGATTTTTTAAACTTTTAAAACTAAACCATATCTTAAATTCGATTAGACTTGTTTTTATTTTATTTTTTTATTTTTTTTTTAATAAGTAAGATTAAAAACGGCCGGATGTAACAGCATTGAATGTAACTCATATTGGCTATAATTTATTAGCAGTTGCATTTGAAATGTAGCGTAACCGTTAACGTACCATACTCGAATGGTATTGGCTGGCCGTGCTGATCTCTTATATCTATGACTATATTGTGGAAGTTGTGATAAAGTAATGGAATGTAGTATATTGGAGCGAAACGCTGAACATAGTTACAACCAAATTTGTAATTTAGATCTGTGACTGAAACTATATTAACTCATATTGGCTATAATTTATTAGCGGTTGCGTTTGAAATGTAGCGTAACCGTTAACGTACCATACTCGAATGGTATTGGCTGGCCGTGCTGATCTCTTATATCTATGACTATATTGTGGAAGTTGTGATAAAGTAACGGAATGTAGTATATTGGAGCGAAATGCTGCACATAGTTACAACCAAATTTGTAATTTAGATCTGTGACTGAAACTATACGTAGAAGAGATGCTTAAATGTTCCCGACTGTGTATGGTTCGCAAATGTCCGTGTAAGCGTACATTTGATCTGGGATAGCACAAGACAATGAAGTAGATCTAACACCCTCAATCTTTCTGGTGTCCTCATTGACGGTCGTGAACATTCCTTTGGTCACGAAATTTTCAATACCAAAAATACAACAAATTTTATCATTGAATTCCGTTACGTGAAACTCTTCACAATGGCATGTTCGCTTTATGGCGTAATATCCTAAGCGGTCTTTCATCGGTTCCAGTACTTGATGCTCATATACGCCGTTCGATCTATTTATCTTGTCAGCTAGCTGTTCTATAGTTTTATAAATACCGTCGGGAAAGTGGCAAACGTCTTGTCTTACTATCTTACCCCTGTCGTAAAATAAAACGAATAAGAAGCTTCAGTATTTTGTACGTGGTATATATTACAAGACACGTAAATTTCAGCTAGACCTACGATCCATTCACCGTGTAGCCTAATCTCGCGGTGTAAATACGTAGTGAAGCAAGTTGTAGTATTATCACTGAAATACATCATACTGCTGTTACTCGGTAACACCATGTAAAATTCATCTTGGTTCTCCATCTTTTTTCAGATACCATCGAGATTGTTCGCCTTTGTCCAAAAGTTGAATTTGTCAGTGTATCCTAGCCACTTGACTAGTAGTTGCTTATTTGCCCCTCGTCTGCGTGGACGAACTATACGCTTGACTTTAAATATTTGATGGTTTGTGATGCGTTCTCGGCCAGCCAATACAAGTTCTTCCGTGTAAAAGAATCCGTCCATAATTACACCGTTTAAGTCTTCGAGAACGTACGCGTAGATATTCTGTCGTTGCAACACCCTTTTTATCTTGAACACTTCCTCGCTGAAATTTTTTTTCATAACCATGCTCGAAGGTATTTTTAGTCCGACTGATTCGAACGAAGTCGACAACCTTGAATTTTGGTGTCGCTTGATGAACCCTCTGGCGGTCGTTTCTCTGCATTGCGCTTTGTCGAAGAGCACGCTTTTGCAAATTTTCACAGGCTTTTGCTGCGTTGTACAGATTTACCTCAGATGGTTTCATTTTTGTTCCACTGTGCAATGTGTGGTTGTGAGCGTATATCATTTTTTGTACTATATGGACATAACTTTTTGTATTTTTGTGCAAGAAACAGCGCCATTTACGCTCTCGTATTGTTCTGTTGAGTCTCTCCGACTACAGCCACTTTCATATCGGGATTTCGCGCTCCTCTAAATTGTATGTATTATTTTAGAAGACTTTGAAAAGTTGAGCCGACAAATTCTTTGCAACGATCAGATTGTAAACACACCGGTACTCGCGGGCTTGCTCTGTCTAGAATATTTTTCGAACGGTTCAATGGTTCGACCCACGCATACTTGCTGAGCCCATCAACAAAAACGAGAATATAGCAGAAGCCGTCGTTGTGGTTTTTTCTCGATGTTAACTGTAATAAATCACACTCCCACAGGTCGTTCACGTTCGTCATATTGTAGGGCAGTCTCGGAAATTTTCATTTTATAGGATGATGAAGCGTATAAGCGTCTTGGTACATGGATATATTTTAACCTTCTCATTGAATTTATCTCTCTTTTTATTTACGCGCACGAGATTTCTTGCACCCGCGTATCCTGCCTCGTGCGAGAGATCGTAATACTATTTCTCGTACATCATGTCTGCGCACACGCGTTCGTGAACGTGTGTGTGTGTGTATGTGCGTGCGTGCGTGCGTGCGTGCACGTGTGTGGGTGCGCGTGTGCATGTACGTGTGCGTGTGCGCGCGTGTGGATGTGGTTTTATATTTGGAATTGTAACTACCTTTTTTTACTTTGTTCAGCATTTCTTCTCCTCGTAAACACGGCAGAGGGCTCTGCATTCGCGTCTTGTGGGGATTTGTTCCCCACTTTCTCTAGGATTTCAAGGATAGGAAAGGAGAGAGTAATTAGAGTAGTCAGGGAGTAACTATAACAAGGACGTTTATTCAACGTAGACGGTGTACAGCGGACAAACGTCCGCACGCTCTTAGACTAGACACTGACTCCCGCTCGGAGGTAGCTTCTCGCCTTACGCAACATGGGCGCTTCCCCCACTCTCGCAGAGAGAGCGAGAGGAAAGATCGCAGTCTCTACACACTCCCCTCCAAGTGCCAACGCAATACATGAATATAAAAATATAAATCTAAATTTCAGAACTTAGTACCTATTGTGCTCGGTAGCACTTACAATCTATGGGAAAGATATCACTGTTGATCAGTCGCATTACGCTTTGGATGCAGAAGCAAACGATACCTTCTTTTTTTAATAGGTTTTTAATACTGGTCGATCGACGGTGATGGGCTGATTGCCATTTGAATCACCACCGGGAGGAACTTCGGAGAGATCATCGCGGATTACATACGCGGGTTTTAGGAGTTCCACCGATACGCTGCGTGTCGCTCAGTTAACTTGGATATCGATAGAAGATGCGATCGGACGGACGCTTGAATACTTTATATGGGCCCGTGTATGGCCTTTCTAACGATTTTTTAGCCATATTGCGCATAAATACATGAGTACAACTATACAAGTCTTTAAAACAAAATGCACGTTTTTTATAACTGCGTGTGACAGGGACTGGACGGATCTCACGCATGAATTCATGGAATTCTTCAATAAAGAAATTCGGATCTGGCGTAAAGTCTTCAGGGAGTAAAAACTCACCTGGAAGACGCAAGATAGTTCCGAATGGAAATTCCGCGGGTAACGCATTCGTGTCTTGACGGAGATGACAACTTAAACCTAATAATACTGTGCTTAGCGTACGGATCCAATCCTTGTCCACATGACACATGATCGCAGCTTTAAATGTACGCTGCCAACGCTCGATTAGACCATTCGCCGCAGGGTGATGTGCGGTGGTGCGGATTCGCTCGCAACATATTAGGGACAAAAGTGCCGTGAATAAGCGCGATTCGAACTGTGAACCCTGACCGGAGGTGATGACCTTTGGAGCACCATAGCGAGAGACCCAGGTGTCATAAAATGCTCTCGCAACCGTTTGTGCCGACTTTTCACGTAGCGGAACCGCCTCAATCCAACGGGAAAAACGATCGATCATAGTGAGCACATACTCAAAACCATTGCGATTTGGGAGGGGACCCACTAGATCAATGTGCACATGGTCGAATCGACCATCGGGTGCGACGAATTTGTCAGGTACAAGTTTTACATGACGAGAAATTTTTGATTGTTGACAGTCTAAACAGTTTTTACAAAAACGAGGTATAGCACGGTGCATAACGCTGCCGAATGAGTCGATCGGTGACTTTCGGATCTGGATGAGCAGGCTTGTGAAACATGTTGAAGACGGTTTCACAAAGGGACTCAGGAATATAAGAGCGAATGGCCTCACCAGTGATTTTACAATAAATGGTTGTGTGTGCAGGGTCCCATTGGATACGCCTTAGAGATAACGGATAATCCGGAGATTTGCGAAGGGCCTTGAGCTGTTCATCGGCTTCTTGTTTCTCAGCGAGATCGTTCAGGTCAATTTCTACAAGGAGTCGGATGGATTCTACACGAGGTAGTGAATCAGCTACCGTATTTTCTGCACTTCTGATGTATTCAATTTGAGTGGTATATTGGGCGGTAAGGGACAACTGACGCATTTGTCGCGGCGAAGACTTATCAGATTTTTGCAAAATGCGTAAATAAGAGGTTTGTGATCTGTTAAGCTCTTGAAGACTCTGCCTTCAACTAAAAACGAGAAGTATTTCACAGCTTCGTATATGGCCGTGAGCTCGCGATCGTAGGCGCTGTACTTCCGCTGTGAGGAAGAGAATTTCTTGGAGAAGAAACCTAGAGGTTCCCAAATTCCAGTGAGAGAGAGCTGTTCAAGGGCAGAACCCAGACCAGAATCGGAGGCAAGGTACAACTTCGTATATATTCGGAAACGATACGAATCTCCGCACCAACACGGGAGTAAACGAGCAGAGCTGCTGCTGACAACTCCGCCTTAATACGAACAAGGGCATCCTTCGCTTCAGGTGTTCACGGAACAGGTCGTTTATCGTTTTTGCGAGAATCGCTAAAAAGAGCGTTGAGAGGAGCCTGGGAGGTCGCAGCACGAGGCATGTTACGGCGGTAAAAATTTACGTTGCCGACAAACCTACGACGTTCCGCTATAGTCTGAGATTTGGAGAAGTTTAAAAGAGCTTCAAAGCTTCAACCCTACTGGGAATAGGGCGAACGCCTTCACCATTCGTCAGATAGCCTAAAAACTCTAACTCTTCAGCAACAAAGGTACATTTTTCGACGTTTAAGCGGAGATGACATTTCTTAATCGTCGCATGGTCTCCAATAATTGTCCTTCTTTAGCTCCATATGGACGGGGCTTGCCTCAGGGCTATTGGAGGGGCGGCAAATGCCTGCCTCAATCCAAGCATCAAATTCGGCCTTTGCCGCTTTAAGTTTGTCCGGGACAAGTCTACGAGGACGATCCGAGACTGGAAGACCAGAGGTTAGAATGTGATGAAACACATCGCTGTTTCTGGGGACTGTGGATTTAGAAACGCCCGTGATCTCTGGAAAATCAGCCAGGATCTCTGCGGATTTTGAGCAGGTAATTACTCTGAGAACAGAGTCAATCGAGACTTCTTTTACAATTCCGAGGGAGTAGACATTAGTGACCGAGTCAACGAGACGGCTTTGCTGAAGGTCAACTAAAAGGCCGTAGTAAAATATCAGCACCTATGATGGGATGAGGAACATCCGCGATGCAAAAGCTCCAGCGAATGGGACGTCGAAGGTACTTATCAAAGAGTTGTTCTCTGCGAATAGCTTAAAGGAGCTGAGCTTGCCGCATGCCTTAGGATTTGCTGGAACGAGCGAAATGTTCGCACTAGTGTAAATAAAGAACAACCTGGCCGAGATACGATCACGAACATGGAGACGTTTAGATACGCGAGGGCTTTCTGAAGCCGTCTCCTCAACAGATGGTTGAGTTAGTTTTTTGGTGGATTTTGTTTCTGCCACTCAGCGAACTTCAAGCACTACTCCCTGCACGATAACGGATTATCGGGATATTTCCGATGAACGAGACACAAACCTGAAGAATCACGACTAGAGGAACGGCAACGCCTGCTCCTGCCTCTGGATCGAGAATCGACGAAGGTATTAGAAGAACCTTGGCTACCCTCAACCTTCTTAGCTAACGCATTGACCTTCCGCTCCAGGTGCTTGAAAGTGGCTTCAGCATTGAAAGAACTGGATTTATTTGAGGAAACAGCACTAACCTGATGGTCAGAACTGCCGAAAGTCTCAGCGAGTCTGTAGGCTGCTTCAGCTAATTTGTTGAGATTAGTGCCACCCATAGTAACAATAATTGCACGGTTTTGTTGCGGAACAGCTTCTAGAAAGATAGTCTGTGTGATTTTATCATCGCAAGAGCCCTGGTTGAGGGCGCGAAGTCTCTGAAGAACTTTCGTAGGCTTACCGTCAGTCAACACTTCCCCCTTTAGAAGTTTTCGTAGGTTATGCTCTGCAGACCTGGCGAAGTCGCAATTAAACGTTCTTTTACTAACTTATAAATTCCTGCAGGTGTAGGATCCTGCCTAATGATGTCTCTAATAGCCGACATGGCTTCAGAATCTAACGATAAGTAGAGGTAATCAACTTTGGTAGTCTACCGTGATCTGAGAATGACGGAATGCCGCCTCAGCCTGAAAGAACCACAACTCGGGATCGGTCTGAATGAAGGGCAGAATTTTAGGCATGCAGGTACCTTCAGTATGGTTACCCAAGGCCGTTTCTAGCTATTGCAGCCGCTGCTGCAGTGCCTCCATAGTGATCTCCGTGTTGTCTGGCATCTTAATGAACAAGAATGTACGCGAGCAACCTACCTAATACGGAATAATTGCTTCTACGCGACTCGCAAGTACACGTAGAAAGTAAGGGTGGAGAACTGACTCCTCCAGCAAGGTTGAAAAGCGCGCCTAAATTGCCTTACGCCGCTGCGTATTACAAGTTACCTAGTTAGTGCTCGCTGGCACAAACAATAATTTTAAAGCTAAGCCTATGCTAAAACTTAAAACTATACTGTCCTTTTACATATACCGCGAGAAAATACAATGCTTGATTGCAAGGGGAGTGCCGTTTCCTCCGCGTGAATCACAGTTCTGGAGATGAAGGCAACTGCCTCTCCTGCACCAGCGATTGAGCTAACGCAAAGAATGAACACAGAGATTCGCGCGAAAATCTAGAGGAGAAATCACTACATCTCTGCGAAGCTTTCTTAATTTTTACAAAAAGGCTTTAGCAGAGAATGAGATTAGACAACGCGCAAATTCGTTAAAATTATGAAAATGAAATGCGCGTCTCTGAAAAAAATAAAATACTAAAAAGTTTTTCGTGTCACCTTGAACAGGAGCCAGCTTGAAAACACGATAGTACGGGAAAGTCAAAATGGACCTCGAGATGGCCGTCAAGTTCTTGGAATGCATGATCCTTGCGCGCAAGTTCCGCGAATTCAAAGCTCGCGAATAAACCCGCGTCGAATCGTTCCCGATAATCGTTCCTGGAATTACAAAAAAAGCGCGTAAACGTAATTTCCACTAATTTCACAAGTCATGCACGCATACATTCGAGAATTACGCTGAAGACTCGCCGCCTCGGAGAAAACTCGACAAGGTGCTACGGCTGTAGTGGCTGTCCTCCTGGTGCTCAACGGGTGCGGTAAAAGAAAAAGGTGCGTTGAAAAGCGCCGGTGACGATGACTTCACGCGTCAACGCACCCGGAGATCTGCTTCAGGTCATCAAAGTGCCTCGGAGAAAACTCGACGAGCTACGACGGCTGCGGCTAGCCGGGCGCCAACACGGCTATCTGCACTGACGGCTGCAGCGTAACCGTAAATTTCGGAATTGTTGCCGAGGCTCGGAATGTACGCGTGTGCGCCGGCGTTCCAGCGCGCACAAGACGTAAGTTGACAAAAGTTGAAATTTTCCGTATGCGCCGGCGTGCCAGTACACATACGGAAAAAAAGGCAAGAAATCTCCTTGGCGGTGAAGTGCCGCAATCGCTGCCGAGGCTCGAATTGCTACACGAGGATACGTGCAGCAAACAAAGGCGGTAGCGGCGAAGACACGCAGCGATGGGTTCACGCCTGTCACTCCTCCTCGGCGACTTTTTGTCGGTGTCAGCAATATGGGGATTTGTACCTCACTTTCTCTATGATCCCAAGGATAGGAAAGGAGAGAGTAATTAAAGTAGTCAGGGTGTAACTATAACAAGGAGTTTATTCAACTCAGAAGGTGTACAGCGGACGAACGTCCGCACGCTCTTAGACACGAGCACTAACTGCCGCTCGCAGCTGGCTTCTCGCCGTACGCAACATGGCCGCTTCCCCCACTCTCGTAGAGAGAGCGAGAGGGAAGATCGCAGTCTGTACATCTGCCTTATTCAGTAGTCGTTTGCGCGTATTAAAAGGCGTTGTGAGTACTCTGCCAATTTTTAAAACTTTGCTGCTGCCTATTAAATTCGTCGGAGTATCGGAAGTTTTAACAAATTAGAAAACTTCATGGATCCAACACGTTGTTACGTCCAGCGTATTTCACAAAGGTTATATTTTGATTATATCCTTCCGCTTAAAAGAAAAAATTTTTTTATTCATCTTTTATTCCATACCAATATCTTGTAGATCAAAACTTTTTGATCCGAGCACGATAAACTCACTTCTCAGTCGTCTACAATAAACGTCTGTAAAGTAGCTCTCGTCATCCAATATTTCACTGGATAGATATACTACAATGACGAAATTGTTTAGCTTTTGGACGCAAGACAGGGCACTTCAACCGTTTCGTCACGCGCCTAAGTGACGCCGAAATCTATAACACTATACCTTTACAATTTTATTATCTTACAATTTTATTATTTACAATTTAAATATTTTTAGTTAATAAGAATTATAGATGCTCTCCGAAGTAACATTATTATTGTCGCCAAAATTCGTGATAACATATTATTTATAATGAAAAGCCTTCGCAAAATCATAATAAAAAAATAAATAACAAATGTAGCCTAATTAGCGTTTGTTACCCTGGTAGAAGCGTTAGCGATATATTGTCTAGTTATTGTTTAATACGGGAGGTAAAAACGTCACGCTGATACTATTTTGTTTCTAAAGACAAATATTCAATTTTCTCTCATAAGAACATATTCTATTGTCAATATTTTAACAGGTGATCATAATTTTCGATATTCTTAATGAGGGTTAAATAATTATTGGATTGAAAATGTTTCCATTTGATTAACACATAATCAGTAAAAATGGTTAATTCTCTACCAGGGATAGTTAGAAAAATAAAACAAAAATTTAACTAGAAAGTAAGTTGCTTGTATAAATAAATGAATTTGTTGCTGCCTACGTACTTCTAAAATTGAATAAATAACTTGTAAACCATCGATTAAATAAGAAGAAAAATGATACATGTAACGTCATCTATATTGGAAACAATAAGCTATAGTCGAAAATGCTTCTCTCTTACGCGTAGCCGATTAGTCACTTCGAATAGTATTGGGCCTATCCTAATAATCCTAATCGACTAATTATCGACTAATCAGCCGTCTAAAAATTTTTATATGTAAACTCCTGCGCGATGAGTACATCGATCTGATATCATTACGAGAGAAAGAAGGGAGCAAATCGAACTTAGATTCTCTCTCATTTTTCTCCAACCGATATCAGTTCAGTTCAAGTTCACTTGCCAGTCTCTCTTGTCTCTAGTCTCTATTACAGTCAGCCACAATTAATTACTGTCGCATTCAATTCTAAGTTCTTTGTATACTTACTATCGAGCAAAGATAGTTAAATTTTTTCTACATTTAAATAAAAATTCCTTTTTTCATTTCTAAAACCACTATTTGTGTCGTGTTTGTTCTTAAACCAATTCCATTTAACCGAGAACCCAAAAGCAGTTTCCAGCAGCGACAACAGTCAGTAACGAATTTATAATTGTTATCTTACTTTCTTCTCTAAAAATATTAGTTAGAATATTTTCCATATATGTATTCCCATATTATGTACCTTAAATCGAAATTCGTTTAGATTTCCTTTTTAAACCATGTCTTGCGTTTCAAAATAAAAAAAAAACCTTCTAAATTTAATCATAAAAAAAAAGCTCGGAAACCTAGCCTGGTATTTCACCGAAAGGTATTTTTGCCAAGCTACATTTCCCAGCAAAACAAAATTAAAAACCTAATAAAATATTTTGAAATAACCTTTAGTACCGCGTCGCATCCTTGTTGTTGCCCTTACAAAATATCCCCTTCTATAGGTATCCTAGCTCTATCCCGAGCTAGTAGGATTAACTTCTTAGGCTCAAAACGGAGCAAAACTGTTTCCCATTTTTCTTTCTGTTATCTTATTCTGGAAAACAACAGCCGGATTTAATCAGCGAGTTCGACGTAACAAATTTGGAGGCCCCGGAGGGATTTATAGAATACAATTTTATATAGGATAGTGTTGTAGGGCATGGTTTAATAACGTGAACAACCTTAATTCAGACTGAGTTTTTTTTTATTATTTTTATTACTGTAGAAATATGGAAACATAAAATGGAACATTAAAGAAAAACAAAAATTCTATTTCAAAATTATTCTAGTTCAAAAACTATTCTAATTCAAAATTTATTAGTTATGCTTAAATAGTCTCTGAACTAATAAAAATTATTAAATATTATTAAAAAATTATTCAATGCAAAATTTATTTTGTTTACGCCCCAAAGCCTCTGAATCATAAACGGTGATCACGCGCAACGGCCTCTCGACAATAGTAAAACGAAAATAAAAATTAAACATTCTCTGAATTCTCTGAATCTTATGGCTTTACTAACCTTATAAATTTGTACCAAATTATAAATCAAATTTTTTTTTTGTATCATATTTCTGTAATTCAAAAACCGCTGCTAACTGATAAATTACATCAAATAATCTTTTTAAATATATATTTTAATATAAAATTTCATTGTTTCTGCATATCTGGTTTTCCGTAAATTTAATATTCAAAATGATCAAGAAAATTATATTTAAAAGAGTTATTTAGTAATTATTAATTTGCAAATTAAAAAGTTTGAGGTATTATCACATGCTATTTATTGAATTTATAAATTAATCACGTTTTTTCAAAATTTCTTCGGCGTTTTCTTACCAGTACAAATCGAACCTTGATATTTAATTATTCAATATCATTACAAAATACTTTATTTTGTAAAATGCAAATACCGTTGATAGTCGTAAGAGGTTACGATTTTTCTTACTTGAAGTTGTCAAATTTTAGCATTGATACAAACAATGAATGTTTTAATAATTATTCTCTCATGAATTTTGCGAATGTTTTGATAATTATTCTGTATTGAATTTTGTATAATTATACAGAAAATGTATTTTATATAAAATCTATTTAACTTTTTATGGAACTTTTTATACTGCTACATTTTATTAATAATCGCACTGAAAACTATGGATATTTTAGAAGGTATGATTATCTTTTCGCAGATTTATCTAGTGAGAATATTGTATTAATTTATAACCTTATATAAATTTATAATTAAATAGCCAAATATATTTTTATTACAGAATATGATAATACTTTCAACTTTTTATACAAATTTACAATCTATAATATAATTCTGTTATTTCAGACCTTTAAGAAAATTAGACTATTTCCGACCAATATCTAAACCCCTAACGCCAAAAAAAAAAATATTTTCGATTTTTTCATATTTTTCTTTATTTTTTTTAATCAATTTAATATTATCCGATTAGGTCGACAAAAATATGGATTGATAGGAAATTTCAAGACCTTTAAGAAAATGTGACTACTTCCGACCGATATCTAAACCCAACGCCGTAAAAAAATATTTTCGATTTTTCCATATTTTTCTTTATTATTTTTAACCTACTTAATATTACCCGATCGGTCCGACAAAAATATGGATTGATAGGTAATTTTAATTCCTTTAAGAAAATGAGCTTACATCGGACCGATATCCAAACCCGGCGACGAAAATCAAAAATTTCGATTTTTCTATATTTTTATTTATTATTTTTTTAATATTTATTATTATCCAATCAACTATATAATTGAACTTGCACAACTTCAAAATGAACTTTAGATATCTGCCAAAGATAAACTTGATACCTCTGTCCATTTTCGAGTTATGCCGCGGACAAATTCATTACACACACACACACACACACACACACACAGACACACACAGACACCCGCACTCGCACCCGCACCCGCACCCGCACCTGCACTGAGAGAATATTGGGGCATCTGCTGCACTCGCTAGTATAGCAAATCTCCCAAACGCACGCAATGATTTGCCCCTTGATTTAGTGTAGCCGCAGCCCTAAAATAGTACAGCAGTTGCCTCACTTCGGCGCCACTGGCGTACTACAACCGCGGTAAAGCTGCTCTATCAACGTTTTGATCAACACGTGTCCCACTGAAAAGCACAGCGAATACTTGGATGCTTGACTAAAAATGGATTCATTTTTTCACAAATATGAAAGTCTGAAGGAACTACGTGAACTATTTTCGTGTAAGTACATTTTAAAAAGTGTCTATATATGCTATTGTTGACTTTTCCGATACTGGTATTACTAAGATTTCAATGCGTGCATAACATAACCTTATTGTATATATGTATGCACATCTAAATGCAAAGTTTCTCTAAGATTTCTAAACTCTCACTCTCTCTCTCTCTTGTAAAAATGTTATTATAAATATTTTTTGTACATTTTGCTTCCATTTTATTTCTATTTATAGCTAGAGTAAGTGAGAATGCGTTTTTTGCAATGAGTACTGAAGATATTTGTGAAATATTAACCGATCAAAAGGAAAATCTTATCAACTTTATTTCAAAGTACAGTTACGAAAAAGGAAAGTTGAGTGAATCTTATAAATGTGATGAAAGTGTGGAAGTTGATGCAAGTTCAGCATGCGAGGTTATAAATGATATAAATGAAACGCCTTCTGAGCCTCTATTACCTCATCACATCCAACCTCTAATAGCAGATACTCCTAACACTTCAGATTTGGATAATAATTTATCACCACTTAACCAAACACCTGATGTAGAATTAGTAGATTCTGTATCACCAGGTGTGCATATTGCAGGCTGACAATATTTTAACTGAATAAATTTAATTATTCTCATTGTAATATTAATAAATGAAAATCTTTAGACTTTTTTCAGTTTAAAAAAATGAATTGTATCATTTTTTAAATTCAAGTCTAGAAGGAAAAATTATATTAGGAACATATCAAAACAATAAACAGATTAATTACACTCGGCTGAAGAATTTAATAATTTTTTATTTATTAGGAAAAGATCCAATCAATTTCAAGTAATACTCATTAACTACATTATTACTTTGTGACTAACCAACATCCTTTTTCTATTTACTAACGCACTAATTATCTCTTATAAATTAATTTCCCTTTTTTTACTATTTCATAGGGTTTAGTACTTACCATTATAGAATTCTAATGATCAATAATATTTCAATTTCAGCTAATGTGTATTTACATTATTACATTCTTGATGTTTTCACAAAACTTTTGCTTTAGAATAAAAAATTGTGACTTCATGCACTACACAAACCAAATAGTGGAACTTTTTCCAACAGAATTGGAGATTTATTTTATATTCCATACTCATCATCAAGCGGACAAATATCTGAAGAATGGGAAGAAGAAGAGACAGAGGAAATAGATAAAGAAGAGGGGGAAAAAGAAGAGTGCATAGCAGTAAGAGGCTCTTTGTATAATTATTACAAAGTAATAAGAAAGAAGTTACGAATAGCGAATATAATTCAACCCTACAAAACGAAGAAAATTGAAAACGTTTCAAGAACAGTCAATCGAAATGGTAATATAGATAGTGTTAAATTCCTTTATTAATTTAAATAGTATTCTTAAAAAGTGCTATAATGATGCCATAACATGATCTGAAAGTTGTATAGACTTATGTTGACTCATTCTTTTACCGTAACCTTTGATTTTCAAATACACGACATTTGTCGACAGAGAAACAAATATTGCAATACACGCACAGGTATGCTTTCATTGACAAATGTTATTAATCTATAAACCTCAGTAAACGAAAATACTTTTTTATATTTATTAGAATATTTCTTTATCTATTATTGACAAATATCATTAATTTGAAAAGTATGAGTCATGCTAAAAAAATGAGTTGACAAGTACAGACAAGTACAACATAAAACTTTCAGATCATGCTTTTTATTCATATTTTACATAATTAATTTCAAGTATCGCCTATTAAACGTTTTTAAAATTTATTTTAATAAACTAACCTATAAACCTCAGTGTTAATAAGATTACTTTATGACTTTTATCATAAAGTAATCTCATTAACATATAATAAGCATGTTGTATCATTCATTCCAGTTATTCAAGCAAAATCTCTGATAATAATATTAATTTTGTTTCTATAAATGGTGATAGTATTGCATAATAAATTATAATTTTTTATAGCACTGCCCTCGCTGACACTTGTATGGTAATGTACTATTCTGATTTTTATGTGGTTTTAGATGATATAAATTGTTTGACTGACTCAAACCGCGAAAATTACAAGGCTGCTGATATCACAAAGAAGTGGGAAGAAACGTTTAAAGAGCGTACTAAATTATTAACACAAAAAGAAAGGGGTCTTAAAAGTGTGCAATTGGCAAAGTATTTTAAAAGCTTTCCATGACTAAATGAACAATACTGCATGATATTAGTAAGATCTTTTCTAATAATTTTATATTATAAGTTTCACAAATTATTTTGTTAATTGGATTGTAAAGTTTATTATTAAAAAATCTTTTAGCTTGAGTCAGACTTCCAAAATATTATTCAGGATTAACTTGAGTTTGTAATTGTATTCACAATTTTACTCCCCATTGTCAAATGTAAAAATTGTTGTTTTGGTCAATTCTGACCAGATCCGTTGGGAGCAGGAAAGAAAATAGACTACGATGCTAAGTAGTTGCAACGTTTCGTCGACGGGTTTGTCGACCTCTTCAGGCTTTATTAAAAAAAAAAATATATATAATAATATAATTAACAGAACGAGCTCACGCTAGTCTTAACTTACGATGGTTGAAAAAATTAAAAAAAAATGCGAAACGAATTACCTAAGTTATCGCACAGCGATCCGTCGAGTAATGTGAAAGTACATAGAAACATGACTTATATATATATATATATATATATATATATATATATATATATATATATATATATATATATATATATATATTGGCTTCCTATCAAAACGTAAACAATAACAAATTTTGAATTAGATCGAGAATATACTTTACTTTTTATGTAACAGCTTAAAGATAGATTTGTATTCTCTACTGAGATTCTGTGTATCTTCTTTTTTGTTTATTGTATTTGGTGTACTGTTAATAAATAACATTTCAGAAATAAGTCTTTTATTATAGTTATTTTCAATATCTCTAATTGTTACTGCTTCAAAATCAAATTCATGATTATATTCATTTTTATGTATATTGACAACCAACTCATCATTATTATTCTTGCGATGTTCGGCAATTCGTTTATTTAGGGCACGTTTTGTCTCGCCTATGTACCGTGCATTGCAATCTTTACAAGGGAACTCATAAACCACATTCGTTTGCTCGAGTTTGTTGGTTTTATCTTTGCCAAGAACAACTAGTTTTGAGAATTTATTAACTATATTTGGGATCGTTACAATATTGTGTTTCCGTAAAAATTTTGAACAATTGTTGTAAAATTTTGAATAAAATGGAAGTGATACTTTAATGTTGTGTCAGTTAGTATTTACAGGACTGTTTCTTTTATTTTGAAAACGAATTTTAAATAATCTAGATCTTATATGTTTGTCAATAAACTCTGGTGGATATGAGTTCTCTTTAAGTATATTTTTAACCCGCAATATATTTCTATTATGAAAACGTTTATCTGATAAAAGGATAGCTCTATAAATCAAGTTAAAAACTATATTCTTTTTTAATGATATCGGATGGTTGCTGTAGTAGTTTAAAGTTCTATTAGATGACATCGATTTTGAATACCAGTCAGTGATAATATTACCATCCTGTTTAATGAGAGACACGTCCAAAAAGTTAATATTGTTATTAATTTCAATTTCATAAGAAAACTTAAGGTTGGGATCAAAATCGTTAAAACATTGATTCAATACATGAATATCGTCTTTTTTGATACAACAAATCGAATGCTAAATGTTATGGATTACCAAAAATTCATAAACCAAAACTATCCTTTAGACCGATAATTTCAACTGTGAACAGCCCTACACATTTCTTAGCAAAAATAATTTATGAAAACCTCAAAACATGTTTCCCTCTTCCTAAATCACACATAGATAACAGTTTTGATCTAATTAATAAAATTACGAATATAAAAATTCCAGATAACAGTGGTTTCACTTTTTACAAATATCTCTGTAGACCTTGTTATCCAGAGTTTGGAAAAACGAGCGCAGTATATTCTCAACAATTGTAAAATACCGTTCAGTGATATTATTTCCTGTACCAAATTTTTATTTGAAAATGTATTTTTTACTTTTAATAACAAATATTACCAACAAATTTTTGGGACACCTATGGGTTCTCCAATCTCTCCGTTTTTTGTTGATCTAGTCATGGAAGATTTAGAAATTGCTTGTTGGAAGAAACTAAAAACAGAATTCAACATAATACCTATGTTCTATTTTCGATATGTTGATGATTCGATTTGTTGTATCAAAAAAGACGATATTCATGTATTGAATCAATGTTTTAACAATTTTGATCCCAACCTTAAGTTTACTTATGAAATTGAAATTAATAACAATATTAACTTTTTGGACGTGTCTCTCATTAAACAGGATGGTAATATTATCACTGACTGGTATTCAAAATCGATGTCATCTAATAGAACTTTAAACTACTACAGCAACCACCCGATATCATTAAAAAAGAATATAGTTTTTAACTTGATTGATAGAGCTATCCTTTTATCAGATAAACGTTTTCATAATAGAAATATATTGCGGATTAAAAATATACTTAAAGAGAACTCATATCCACCAGAGTTTATTGACAAACATATAAGATCTAGATTATTTAAAATTCGTTTTCAAAATAAAAGAAACAGTCCTGTAAATACTAACCGACACAACATTAAAGTATCACTTCCATTTTATTCAAAATTTTACAACAATTGTTCAAAATTTTTACGGAAACACAATATTGTAACGATCCCAAATATAGTTAATAAATTCTCAAAACTAGTTGTTCTTGGCAAAGATAAAACCAACAAACTCGAGCAAACGAATGTGGTTTATGAGTTTCCTTGTAAAGATTGCAATGCACGGTACATAGGCGAGACAAAACGTGCCCTAAATAAACGAATTGCCGAACATCGCAAGAATAATAATGATGAGTTGGTTGTCAATATACATAAAAATGAATATAATCATGAATTTGATTTTGAAGCAGTAACAATTAGAGATATTGAAAATAACTATAATAAAAGACTTATTTCTGAAATGCTATTTATTAACAGTACACCAAATACAATAAACAAAAAGGAAGATACACAGAATCTCAGTAGAGAATACAAATCTATCTTTAAGCTGTTACATAAAAAGTAAAGTATATTCTCGATCTAATTCAAAATTTGTTATTGTTTACGTTTTGATAGGAAGCCAATATATATATATATATATATATATATATATATATATATATATATATATATATATATAAGTCATGTTGCTATGTACTTTCACATTACTCGACGGATCGCTGTGCGATAACTTAGGTAATTCATTTCGCATTTTTTTTAAATTTTTTCAACCATCGTAAGTTAAGACTAGCGTGAGCTCGTTCTGTTAATTATATTATTATATATTTTTTTTTTTTTTAATAAAGCCTGAAGAGGTCGACAAACCCGTCGACGAAAAGTTGCAACTACTTAGCATCGTAGTCTATTTTCTTTCCTGCTCCCAACGGATCTGGTCAGAATTGACCAAAACAACAATTTTTACATTATTCAGGATTACATTAAAAAACAGTTAATAGAAAGCAATAAAAACTATACAAATATTTTGCAAAGTAATTGGCCTACTTGGTCAGAAAAAATTATTCGTTTGCTACAAAAATCTAAAATATCTGAAGTTAAACAGTTTAAAGACCGGAATAAGAATTTAATTGATGCTGGTACGTATATTTATTATTTCATTAAGATTAATGTTAAAATTAATAAATTAATGTGTTTGTATTTATTTTAGGTACACATAATGATTTACTATCATTTCTTTTATTACCTTTGTGTCTAAAAGCTATAAAGTCACTAAAATTAGGAGACACTTTAATTCACTTTTGTAAAGATCAAATCAGCAACTCGTTTGTTCATGTCGAGGTACATCTAAACTTACACTTATTTATAAAATCTTATATTGAGCATTGTTATTTCATTATATTGTTTTGTTTATGTAGATTTTTTACATTACTTTACTTTAAGTATTTTACATAGTTATTTTATATTATTATTGTCGTCTTTTTTTAATTTTTGAGAACAATAATGACGTGCTAAATATTAATTTTAGTTTAGCTTACGTTGATTATATGTACGATTAACCTCTATTGTTTTTATTTTACAGGACGCTACAGAATTGACGATAAAGAGGATAGCCCATGAAGAATGGTTAAACATTATTCAGCTTCAAGACTATCCGTACATTATTTGTTGCCGTGCATTGCGTGAAGCCACATTCTTTCTAGTTTTAAACGGTTCTTTGCATCAATTTAACAGCATAAATGCCGCAGTAGAAACGTGCTAGAAGTGTTTATGCGCACTTCAAACGTTGCCATACATTTGTGATTTTATATGGCAATTTTTAGAAAAATTAGTATACGGATTTTCATTTAAAAAAAGTAGTTCTTTTGTAACAAAGATGATTGTAGATATTAATAAATTATAATTTATAACGTAATCTTAGTCTGAAAATTGATTTTTTAAACTGCGTTCTTTGTAGAGTTAATTTTTTATTATAATAATGGAGTTTTTTATTATTCTGAATCACTTGCTACGATTTATTTTAGATCTTTACGGTAGATTAGATATTCCTAGAAAATTCGTGCAAGACATAATCAATTATATTAATGATTTCAATAAAAATACTTACTTACCATCATTAAAAAAAGATATTTTAGATATATTAAAGAACGAAAAAATTAGTGATTACGCTTTATATAACATAGAAAAATGTTTTCTAGAGCACGCGAACGTTTTTGATCATGTAGATAGTGAAACAAAACGATTCAACATTTTACGAGAAAGAGGTTTCATAGATTCAGAGGTATTTTTCATGGGCAGAAATATCAAACACGCATTTGTAAAGGAAAGTGATATTATAATGCCAGAAAACATGTACAGCTGTCGTATTCCATTAAAAATAAGTTTAAAAGTTTTTTTAGAAATACCAGGATTGCTTACCAAGATTTTAAATTATATTGAAAAATTATCCAAGCCGTCAAAAATAATTACAAGTTGTCTTCAAGGTACTCTGTGGATTCAAAAATACTCGCAGAAATTTAAACAGGAAATAGTTTTGCCACTGTTCGTCTTTTATGATGATTTGGAAGTGAGAAATGCCTTGGGCAGTCATGCTGGCAAGAACAAATTCGGAGCCACATATGTATCAATTGCGTGTTTACCTCTCAATATTGCCTCTAAACTTGATAGCATTATTTTTTTATCCCTGTTCTACACGTCAGACAAAAAGAAATGTAACAATGAGAAAGCTTTCAGTATGTTAATAGAAGAACTGAATAACTTAAGAGATGAGGGCATTATTATCAATAATAGTGAAATAACAACACTTGTAAAATTTCAAGTCTTTTTAATCCTACGTGATAACCTAGGGTTAAATGGTATCTTCGGGGTTGTAGAAAGTTTTAACGCCACCTTCTATTGCAGAATCTGTAAAGCCTCATCAGAAGACTGTGTGAAAATGGTAGAAGAAGATGAATCTCTTTTGAGAAACAAAATTAATTACCTTACTGATGTTGCTCTAGCCAATGAAAAGAAGACAGGTATTAAAGAATCTTGCATATTTCACAAAATCGAAGACTTTCATATTACTGAAAATGTTAGTATGGATATCATGCATGATTTTCTAGAAGGAGTGGGTTTCTACGTTTTAAATTCACTTCTAGAGACGTTCATTTATGATAAAAAATATTTAACTACAAACCAATTCAATAGTAGACTGCACAGTTTTAATTTTGGAGCCTACAAAATGAATAAACCTGCTCCTATACGATTAGATCAATGAAGCAATGCATTAATTTTCAAGAGTTCTGCATCAGAAATGATTAGTCTTATAACATTTTTAGGAATACTCATTGGTGATTTAATTCCTGAATCAGAGCCGCGATGGACTTTGTACAAATATTTACGTACAATTTTTGATATTCTAATGTCGCCTCGATTTATTCCTGGAAACGCAGAATTATTAAAAGACGCAATCAAAAATTTAAATCAATTGTACATAGAATTTTACAAATATTTGAAACCAAAATTTCACTTTCTCACCCACTATCCTAAAATTTTGTTAAGTAATGGGCCCGTTGTGAAAGTTTGGAGTATGAGATTTGAATCATTTCACCAGCATTTAAAATCAAATGCGAATTCCTCAAGTAACAACATAAATTTAATGAAAACAATAGCAATCAAACAAGGACTAAAACTCTGTGAAACGATCCATACTGGAACATTCGATGGTAAAAAAATAATATTAGGTACAGTTATAAATAAAGACTCGAGAAAAAATTATTTTGAAGAGCAACAAAAAAATAATGAGTATACAGAACATAATAAAGTAGAGATCGATAGTATCGTTTATAAAGTTGGAGATTTTATTGCATTAAATGTTAAAAAAATGGAAAAAGATTTCGGAAAAATATTAAATATTGTGTGTACAAATAGTGAGATTTATTTTAAATTAAGTGTGTTCGAGGAACTAATATTTGATGACCATATTCAAGCCTACCATGTTCAAGAAATAAACCAAAATAAATTTATTAATCATAAAAAGTTATCACTTACTGCACCGGTTATGCTTGTTGTCAAAAATAATAATAATTACATTGTAAGTAAATATATGTTGTAATTTTAAGACGCAATTTTGTAAAAATGCGTCATTTATTATTTGTATATCATATATTGTTTTATAACTTAATAAATGTAGAGCAACACGTCTGCATCATAGTATTTATTTATAAAAAGTTGTTGCCATATCCCACAAATGACATTTATATTCTATATATAAGGTGTATGTGTGTGGGTGTGCGTGTGTCTGGGAGAGACTGTAAAAAGAAGAAAAAAATTATTTAGTTTAAATAAATACAGAATAATATATCTTATGTGATATGTTATATGATAATAAACTGAAGTTCATTATCATAATAATATATAATAAAATATCGCATTCATATTTATTTACACTCAATAATAACCTCAAATTCATAATCATTTAGAATACGGTACATGCGCGGAGTAGCCGGCGTCTTTATTTTGAGGCACCGGCAGTACGCGTATATAGAGCAGTGGCTGCCTCGTATTTTAGTACACTGGCTGCCCCAAAATTGGGTGAGCTGATGCTCTAAACGAACGGTACAGCAGCTACGCTTAGGGAATACAGCAGCTCCCCCAATATTCTCTCAGTGTGCACGCACGCACGCACGCACGCACGCACGCACGCACGCACGCAGACACACACAGACGTTTTCTAGAAAACGCATATTTCGACTCAGGGAGCTCAGTAGGTGAGCTAGGACAGTTCGGGGCCACCTAACAGCGCCATCTGGCGCTCGATCGGTAAGGTAGGGCGCTACCTTGCCGGTGGGTGGTAATCTCGGTCGGTAAGGTAGAGCGCTACCTTGCCGGTGGATGGTAATGTAGAGCGCCACCTTGCCGTAAGGGCAACTCTGTCGGTATTGCAGAGAGAGCAATAACCCAACGCTCAGCAGACATAACCCAACTTTATCTTACCGGTAGAGCAACCCGCTCTATCTTACCGGCAGTTGATAACCCAAATACTATACTATACTATGCTATGTATACTATGTATACCATACTATGCTATGTATACCATACTATGCTATGCATACCATACTATACTATGTATACTATACTATACTATACTATGCTATGTATACTATGTATACCATACTATGCTATGTATACCATACTATGCTATGCATACCATACTATACTATGTATACTATACTATGCTATGTATACTATGTATACCATACTATGCTATGTATACCATACTATGCTATGCATACCATACTATACTATGTATACTATACTATACTATACTATACTATACTATGTATACTATACTATGTATACTATACTATGCATACTATATCCGAATTTCCATGCTGTCAATTTGAATTTCGCGCGCTCCATTAGGCGGCGAGCGGCAGCCGTCGCGCAGCCGGGACTTCCCCG
Source organism: Torymus aiolomorphi (assembly GCA_036365515.1). Classification (NCBI taxonomy): domain Eukaryota; kingdom Metazoa; phylum Arthropoda; class Insecta; order Hymenoptera; family Torymidae; genus Torymus; species Torymus aiolomorphi. The sequence continues at coordinate 218,910,084 of CM070874.1, forward strand.
CGCTGGGAGTGTATTTCCGTGCGCTCATCTAGGCGGCGAGCGGCAGGCGTCGCGCTGCCCTCTGCTGAGTCGGCGCGATGCCGGCTATAAGTCAGGCTGTGCTCCAACACTTGACAACCATCTACACTCACGTGAAGGCGGGTGGTATTTTGTTAAATAATTAATTGATTAATTATTATTAATTATTATTAATTATTATTTTTTTATTTTTTCATTTTTTTCATTTTTTCTAATAAAGTCATACCATAACTCATAAAATTTTGCCCGTTCCGCCGTTCGATTTTTCCCTTTACAATAGCATGACTTCTGAAAATTGGTGTACGTTTGAGGTTATGTTGTCATTTTGAGATTATGTTTCCATTGATACCCTTCGTAGCGCCATCTGTAGTTGCATCACGTATCCCTACCTTTCCGACAGAGCAGTATGCAATACCCAACTCTGCTTTGTCAACATTGTGAGGTTATGTTTGAGGTTATGTTATCATTTTGAGGTTATGTTTCCATTGATACCCTTCATAGCGCCATCTGCAGATGAATCAGCCATCTCTACCTTACCGACAGAGCAGTATGCAACATCAGATAGGCTATCCAACTCTACAAACAGAGCCGTATGCGATAGCTCCAAACTCATCAATAATTCTGTTAGATGACATACATGATATGCACCATGTATACTGCACGCTCCACTAGCCGGCGTCGTCGTGCTGTCCACTGCTGAGTAGGCGCACTGCCGGCTATAAGTCAAGCTGTGCAAACCACTACCTATACTTACACATCGTGTGAGGGTGGGTGGTGGTTTGTTAAATAATTAATTTATTTCATTTTTTATTTTTTCTCCTCTTTTTTCTCCTGTTCAACAAGAGGAGCATAAGCGCTCGAGTTTTGATTCATATGATGTTAGTGACACAAGCATATACTCCCAATTCATATATAGATAACACACGAAGCATGCATTCCAGCATCGCTCAATGGGATTCGCATCTTCAAACCTTCACAGAATTCTTGGAAAAACGATTTGAACAGGTTGAGACCTGCACGGAGCTCTCTGATTGGCTGACGCAATTTCAAACATCCAATAGAATTCTTGGAAAAATGGCATGGAGCTCTCTGATTGGTCGGACACCACGATCCGAAATATAAAAGAGGAGGTACGAAATTCTTGGAAACTTAGACAAGTTTCTTAACGTCTCAGCTTATTACATACGAGCCCTACGGTACTTCTACCTTACGGACAGAGCTGATTATCTCCATCGGTAATTGTAATACATTAACTTTTACATACAATGAATGCATTATATACTGTATGAACTACGTATACTGTATATGCTTTATATACCATGTATACTACATATACTTTTTATACTGCATATACTATGTGAACTACATATACTATGTATGCTGTATATACTATGTATACTACATATACTATGTATACTGCATATACTATGTATACTGCATATACTATATGTACTACATGTACTATACATGCTAGCACTCTACACCGCAACCCTCCACCACTGCGCGCGAGCGCTCTCTCCATCATGCTATCACTATCAACGATTGATAAGGTAGAAATCTAATTTAGCGACAGAGTGGGAAATACAAAATGGCGGGAAATTTAAAAATGGCGGGTAATTTGAAAGAGTGGGAAATTTAAGAAGCTGGACAAAATTTTCCCCATTCCGGTGGGAATTCGTGGAGCATCGAACGGTAAATTTTTTTTTTAATGATAAGAGCCCCAACCATCACCTGTGAGGTACATTACGTCTCCATCATTTATTAATAGAGTTTATTCATGATCCATATGTATGTATTTGAAGTAAAAATTTTTCATCAGCTTGACGTTGTGAAGTGCACCCGCAGCTTTGTATGCTCCATTGTGATTGGTGCAAACAGTCACCGCCTTATTGGGCTCGTCAAAACCTGGATAGCCGTATTCGATGACGTCGATAGCGTGGACTTTGACGCGTCTTAACCACTCTCTCCTGACTTCACCATGGACAAATACCTTCGTTGCATCATACAGACTATCTCGAATGATTTTCTCCACGTCAGTGTAGAGAATGTCTCCAGATTTCCAGGCAAGACCATGATAGCAATGCTCCAACCATGTATTCTCCCGTCGGTACTTGTGCGTGAGTCGACGCCATGGATACGGCTCTCGAAACATGAGCACCAGAGGTTCTGATTTGTCGTCTAGAGGAAGTATGGCGAGTTCCTTGAGAATGAAATCGTTCACTGGTTGCTTGAAGCCCTGCATGTCTACGACGTACTCCATTATGAATGATTGCGCTGTATGCTACTTCAACCAATCAGAAGGCTTTCCGGAGGTTGTGACCTGATGATTAATTATTAGAAAGTTTAATCCATTATTATGTGATGAAAACCTCAACAGGCTGATATAACCGACGACTCGCCTAACCGCTTGCGAGAGTACTTTCATATTAAAGCAACCTAGCGATCAGCTGAGCAACTACTACACTGGCTTTCTATGTATGCTAACCTAAAAACATTTTGTATTTTTTAAATGGTGAGAGCCCCAACAGTCGCTCCCACCTGTGAGGTACAACCACATACATTTACCTCCCAATCAATCAACATTCCTTTACCATGTAATATATGAGCCTTGCCTCGCGAAGTTCATTAATAATAATAAAATAGATTTCTGCAGAGTTATTTACCATATTTTGCTCAACAATGAGTACTCGTAGGCTGTCAACTAATTTGTTAGGGTCATCCCAGACATTGAGTTCATATGCAGTTGCAATATTGTCTTGCAATGATGAAACAACTTCTTCCTCCTCCTCCTCATCATCACTAGGCCACAGTCTTTTTTTCACAAAATCTGAGGTGTTTATGTATCAACACTTCAGCTGAACTCTGACTAATGATACTTTCATTTGGTTTACAATATATAAATATATATATATATATATATATATATATATATATATATATATATATATATATATATATTGCTATTGGTTTGATATGGGGTTGCTAGTCCATCTGAATCAACAGGCAACCAGCACCTTTTATGTATTATAGGAGTGACGTTTTTCCATAGGAGGAGTGACACTTTTTCATAGAAGGAGTAAGAACTTAGGAGGAGTGACACTTTTTCAAAGAATGCGTCATAGGAGTGACACTTTTTCATAGAAGGAGTAGCGCTTTTCGCAAAATGTGTCATAGGAGTGATACTTTTTCATAGGAGGAGTGACACCTTTTCAAAGGAAGAGTAACACTTTTTCATAGGAGTGTCACTTTTTCATAGAATGTGTTATAGAAGTAACACTTTTTCATAGGAAGAGTGACACTTTTTCGGAAAATGCATCATAGGAGTAACACTTTTTCCTAAAATGTGTCATAGGAGTGACACTTTTTCGTAGGGGGAGTGACACTTTTTCATAGGAGGAGTGACAACTTTTCAAAGGAGGAGTAACAGTTTTTCAAAGAATGTGTCATAGGAGTGACACGTTTTCATAGAATGCGTGATAGGAGTAACACTTTTTCATAGGAGGAGTAGCACTTTTCGCAAAATGTGTCATAGGAGTGACACTTTTTCATAGGAGGAGTGACAACTTTTGAAAGGAAGAGTAACACTTTCTCATAGGAAGAGTAACACTTTTTCCTAAAATGTGTCATAGGAGTAACACTTTTTCCTAAAATGTGTCATAGGAGTGACACTTTTTCATAGAAGGAGTAACACTTTTTCGTAGAATGTGTCTTAGGAGTGACACTTTTCCATAGAAGGAGTGACACTTTTTCATAGAAGGAGTAACACTTTTTCATAGGTATACTAAGGACTAGGCCGCTACTTTTTCATAGGAGGAGTGACACTTTTTCGTAGAATGCGTCATAGGAGTGACACTTTTTCATAGAAGGAGTAGCGCTTTTCGCAAAATGTTTCATAGGAGTGATACTTTTTCATAGGATGAGTGACACCTTATCAAAGGAGGAGTAACACTTTTTCCTAAAATGTGTCATAGGAGTGACACTTTTTCGTAGGAGGAGTAACACTTTTACATAGGAGGAGTGACACTTTTTCATAGGAGGAGTAACACTTTTCTATAGAATGCGTCATAGGAGTGACACCTTTTCATAGGGAGTGTAGCGCGTTTTCATAGGAGATATAACACTTTTTCGTAGGAGGAGTGACACTTTTTCATAGAAGGAGCAACACTTTTTCATAGGAGAAGTAGCGCTTTTCGCAAAATGTGTCATAGGAGTGACACTTTTCCATAGGAGGAGTGACACTTTTTCATAGGAGCAGTAACACTTTTTCATAGGAGGAGTGACACTTTTTCGTAGGAGGAGTGACACTTTTTCATACTAGGAGTGACAACTTTTCAAAGGAGGAGTAACAGTTTTTCAAAGAATGTGTCATAGGAGTGACACGTTTTCATAGAATGCGTGATAGGAGTGACACTTTTTCGTAGGAGGAGTGACACTTTTTCATAGGAGGTATCATAGTAGTAAAACTTTTTTCTAAAATGTGTCATAGGAGTAACCCTTTTTCCTAAAATCTGTGTTAGGAGTAACACTTTTTCATAAGAAGAGTAACACTTTTTCCTAAAATGTGTCATAGGAGTAAAACTTTTTCCTAAAATGTGTCATAGGAGTAACGCTTTTTCGTAGAATGTGTTATTGGAGTGACACTTTTCCATAGGAGGAGTGACACTTTTCGCAAAATGTGTCATAGGAGTGACACTTTTTCATAGGAGGAGTGACAACTTTTGAAAGGAAGAGTAACACTTTCTCATAGGAAGAGTAACACTTTTTCCTAAAATGTGTCATAGGAGTAACACTTTTTCCTAAAATGTGTCATAGGAGTGACACTTTTTCATAGAAGGAGTAACACTTTTTCGTAGAATGTGTCTTAGGAGTGACACTTTTCCATAGAAGGAGTGACACTTTTTCATAGAAGGAGTAACACTTTTTCATAGGTATACTAAGGACTAGGCCGCTACTTTTTCATAGGAGGAGTGACACTTTTTCGTAGAATGCGTCATAGGAGTGACACTTTTTCATAGAAGGAGTAGCGCTTTTCGCAAAATGTTTCATAGGAGTGATACTTTTTCATAGGATGAGTGACACCTTATCAAAGGAGGAGTAACACTTTTTCCTAAAATGTGTCATAGGAGTGACACTTTTTCGTAGGAGGAGTGACACTTTTTCATAGGAGCAGTAACACTTTTTCATAGGAGGAGTGACACTTTTTCGTAGGAGGAGTGACACTTTTTCATACTAGGAGTGACAACTTTTCAAAGGAGGAGTAACAGTTTTTCAAAGAATGTGTCATAGGAGTGACACGTTTTCATAGAATGCGTGATAGGAGTGACACTTTTTCGTAGGAGGAGTGACACTTTTTCATAGGAGGTATCATAGTAGTAAAACTTTTTTCTAAAATGTGTCATAGGAGTAACCCTTTTTCCTAAAATCTGTGTTAGGAGTAACACTTTTTCATAAGAAGAGTAACACTTTTTCCTAAAATGTGTCATAGGAGTAAAACTTTTTCCTAAAATGTGTCATAGGAGTAACGCTTTTTCGTAGAATGTGTTATTGGAGTGACACTTTTCCATAGGAGGAGTGACACTGTTTCATAGAAGGAGTAACAACTCTTGAGGAGTGACACTTTTTCAAAGAATGCGTCATAGGAGTGACACTTTTTCATAGAAGGAGTAGCGCTTTTCGCAAAATGTGTCATAGGAGTGATACTTTTTCATAGGAGGAGTGACACCTTTTCAAAGGAGGAGTAACACTTTTTCATAGGAGTGTCACTTTTTCATAGAATGTGTTATAGGAGTGACACTTTTTCATAGGAGGAGTAGCGCTTTTCGCAAAATGTGTCACAGGAGTGACACTTTTTCGTAGAATGTGTCATAGGAGTGACACTTTTCCATTGGAGGAGTGACCCTTTTTCATAGAAGGAGTAACACTTTTTTCTAAAATGTGTCATAGGAGTGATACTTTTGCATATGAGGAGTAGCGCTTTTCGCAAAATGTGTCATAGGAGTGGCACCTTTTCTCCAAACGCGAAAGGTTTGGCACTAAAGTTTTGCATTATCATAAGTATTGTTTCCGAAAGCGAGCATGTTAAAAGGTGCTGGTTGCCTGTTGATTCAGATGGACTACCAACCCCATATCAAACCAGTAGCAATATGAAGGGTAACACTTTTTCCTAAAATGTGTCATAGGAGTGACGCTTTTTCGTAGGAGTGACACTTTTTCATAGGAGTAACACTTTTTCCTAAAATGTGTCGTAGGAGTGACACTTTTTCGTAGAATGTGTCATAGGGGTTACACTTTTCCATAGGAGGAGTGACACTTTTTCATAGGAGGAGTAACACTTTTTCATAGGAGTGACACTTTTTCGTAGAATGCGTCATAGGAGTGACACTTTTTCATAGAAGGAGTAGCGCTTCTCGCAAAATGTGTCACAGGAGTGATATTTTTCCTAGGAGGAGTGACACCTTTTCAAAGGAGGAGTAACACGTTTTCCTAAAATGTGTCATAGGAATGACACTTTTTCGTAGAATGTGTCATAGGGGTGACACTTTTCCATAGGAGGAGTAACACTTTTTCATAGGAGGAGTGACACTTTTTCGTAGAATGCGTCATAGGAGTGACACTTTTTCATAGGAGGAGTAGCGCTTTTCGCAAAATGTGTCATAGGAGTGATAGTTTTACATAGGAGGAGTGACACCTTTTCAAAGGAGGAGTAACGCTTTTTCCTAAAATCTGTCATAGGCGTAACACTTTTTGCTTAAATGTGTCATAGTAGTGTCACTTTTCCATAGGAGGAGTGACACTTTTTCATAGGAGGAGTAACACTTTTTCTTAAGAGTGACACTTTTTCGTAGAATGCGTCATAGGAGTGACACTTTTTCCTAGAAGGAGTAGCGCTTTTCGCAAAATGTGTCACAGGAGTGATACTTTTGCCTAGGAGGAGTGACACCTTTTCAAAGGAGGAGTAACACGTTTTCCTAAAATGTGTCACAGGAGTGACACTTTTTCGTAGAATGCGTCATAGGGGTGACACTTTTCCATAGGAGGAGTGACACTTTTTCATATGAGGAGTAACACTTTTCTATAGAATGCGTCATAGGAGTGACACCCCTCATAGGGAGAGTAGCGCGTTTTCATAGGAGCTGTAACACTTTTTCATAGGGGTGACACTTTTTCGTAGAATGTGTCATAGGGGTGACACTTTTCTATAGGAGGAGTGACACTTTTTCATAGGAGGAGTAACACTTTTTCCTAAAATGTGAAAGGTTTGGCACTAAAGTTTTGCATTATCATAAATATTGAATCCGAAAGCGAGTATGTTAAAAGGTGCTGGTTGCCTGTTGATTCAGATGGACTACCAACTCCATATCAAACCAATAGCAAAATATATATATATATATATATATATATATATATATATATATATATATATATATATATATATATATATATATATATATAAATATATATTGTAAACCAAATGAAAGTATCATTAGTCAGAGTTCAGCTGAAGTGTTGATACATAAACACATCAGATTTTGTGAAAAAAAGACTGTGGCCTAGTGATGATGAGGAGGAGGAGGAAGAAGTTGTTTCATCATTGCAAGACAATATTGCAACTGCATATGAACTCAATGTCTGGGATGACCCTAACAAATTAGTTGACCGCCTTCGAGTACTCATTGTTGAGCAAAATATGGTAAATAACTCTGCAGAAATCTATTTTATTATTATTAATGAACTTCGCGAGGCAAGGCTCATATATTACATTGTAAAGGAATGTTGATTGATTGGGAGGTAATTGTATGTGGTTGTACCTCACAGGTGGGAGCGACTGTTGGGGCTCTCACCATTTAAAAAATACCAATTGTTTTTAGGTTAGCATACATAGAAAGCCAGTGTAGTAGTTGCTCAGCTGATCGCTAGGTTGCTTTAATATGAAAGTACCCTCGCAAGCGGTTAGGCGAGTCTTCGGTTATATCAGCCTGTTGAGGTTTTCATCACATAATAATGGATTAAACTTTCTAATAATTAATCATCAGGTCACAACCTCCGGAAAGCCTTCTGATTGGTTGAAGTAGCATACAGCGCAATCATTCAGAATGGAGTACGTCGTAGACATGCAGGGCTTCAAGCAACCAGTGAACGATTTCATTCTCAAGGAACTCGCCATACTTCCTCTAGACGACAAATCAGAACCTCTGGTGCTCATGTTTCGAGAGCCGTATCCATGGCGTCGACTCACGGACAAGTACCGACGGGAGAATACATGGTTGGAGCATTGCTATCATGGTCTTGCCTGGAAATCTGGGGACATTCTCTACACTGACGTGGAGAAAATCATTCGAGATAGTCTGTATGATGCAACGAAGGTATTTGTCCATGGTGAAGTCAGGAGAGGGTGGTTAAGACGCGTCAAAGTCCACGCTATCGACGTCATCGAATACGGCTATCCAGGTTTTGACGAGCCTAACAAGGCGGTGACTGTTTGCACCAATCACAATGGAGCATACAAAGCTGCGTGTGCACTTCACAACGTCAAGCTGATGAAAAATTTTTACTTCAAATACATACATATGGATCATGAATAAACTCTATTAATAAATGATGGAGAGGTAATGTACCTCACAGGTGATGGTTGGGGCTCTTATCATTAAAAAAAAAATTTACCGTTCGATGCTCCACGAATTCCCACCGGAATGGTGAAAATTTTGTCCAGCTTCTTAAATTTCCCACTCTTTCAAATTACCCGCCATTTTTAAATTTCCCGCCATTTTGTATTTCCCACTCTGTCGCTAAATTAGATTTCTACCTTATCAATCGTTGATAGTGATAGCATGGTGGAGAGAGCGCTCGCGCGCAGTAGTGGAGGGTTGTGGTGTAGAGTGCTAGCATGTGTAGTACATGTAGTACATATAGTATATGCAGTATACATAGTATATGCAGTATACATAGTATATGTAGTATACATAGTATATACAGCATACATAGTATATGTAGTTCACATAGTATATGCAGTATAAAAACTATATGTAGTATACATAGTATATAAAGCATATACAGTATACGTAGTTCACATAGTATATAATGCATTCATTGTATGTAAAAGTTAATGTATTACAATTGCCGATGGAGATAATCAGCTCTGTCAGTAAGGTAGAAATACCGTAGGGCTCGTATGTAATAAGCTGAGACGTGAAGAAACTTGTCTAAGTTTCCAAGAATTTCGTACCTCCCCTTTTATATTTCGGATCGTGGTGTTCGACCAATCAGAGAGCTCCATGCCATTTTTCCAAGAATTCTATTGGATGTTTGAAATTGCGTCAGCCAATCAGAGAGCTCCGTGCAGGTCTCAACCTGTTCAAACCGTTTTTCCAAGAATTCTGTGAAGGTTTGAAGATGCGGATCCCATTGAGCGGTGCTGGAATGCATGCTTCGTGTGTTATCTATATATGAATTGGGAGTATATGCTTGTGTCACTAACATCATATGAATCAAAACTCGAGCGCTTATGCTCCTCTTGTTGAACAGGAGAAAAAAGAGGAGAAAAAATAAAAAATGAAATAAATTAATTATTTAACAAACCACCACCCACCCTCACACGATGTGTGAGTATAGGTAGTGGTTTGCACAGCTTGACTTATAGCCGGCAGTGCGCCTACTCAGCAGTGGACAGCACGACGACGCCGGCTAGTGGAGCGTGCAGTATACATAGTTCATATCACGTATGTCATCTAACAGAATTATTGATGAGTTTGGAGCTATCTCATACGGCTCTGTTTGTAGAGTTGGATAGCCTATCTGATGTTGCATACTGCTCTGTCGGTAAGGTAAAAATGGCTGATTCATCTGCAGATGGCGCTATGAAGGGTATCAATGGAAACATAACCTCAAAATGATAACATAACCTCAAACATAACCTCAAAATGTTGACAAAGCAGAGTTGGGTATTGCATACTGCTCTGTCGGAAAGGTAGGGATGCGTGATCCAACTACAGATGGCGCTACGAAGGGTATCAATGGAAACATAACCTCAAAATGACAACATAACCTCAAACGTACACAAATTTTCAGAAGTCATGCTATTGTAAAGGGAAAAATCGAACGGCGGTACGGGCAAAATTTTATGAGTTATGGTATGACTTTATTAGAAAAAATGAAAAAAATGAAAATAAAAAAAATAATAATTAATAATAATTAATAATAATTAATCAATTAATTATTTAACAAAATACCACCCGCCTTCACGTGAGTGTAGATGGTTGTCAAGTGTTGGTGCACAGCTTGACTTATAGCCGGCACCGTGCCGACTCAGCAGAGGGCAGCGCGACGCCTGCCGCTCGCCGCCTAGATGAGCGCACGGAACTACACTCCCAGCACGGGGAAGTCCCGGCTGCGCGACAGCTGCCGCTCGCCGCCTAATGGAGCGCGCGAAATTCAAATTGACAGCATGGAAATTCGGATATAGTATGCATAGTATAGTATACATAGTATAGTATACATAGTATAGTATAGTATAGTATAGTATAGTATAGTATACATAGTATAGTATAGTATAGTATAGTATAGTATACATAGTATAGTATGGTATGCATAGCATAGTATACATAGTATAGTATACATAGTATAGTATGGTATGCATAGCATAGTATGGTATACATAGCATAGTATGGTATACATAGTATACATAGCATAGTATAGTATAGTATACATAGTATAGTATGGTATGCATAGCATAGTATGGTATACATAGCATAGTATGGTATACATAGTATACATAGCATAGTATAGTATAGTATTTGGGTTATCAACTGCCGGTAAGATAGAGCGGGTTGCTCTACCGGTAAGATAAAGTTGGGTTATGTCTGCTGAGCGTTGGTTATTGCTCTCCCTGCAATACCGACAGAGTTTCCCTTACGGCAAGGTAGCGCTCTACATTACCATCCACCGGCAAGGTAGCGCTCTACCTTACCGACCGAGATTACCACCCACCGGCAAGGTAGCGCCCTACCTTACCGACCGAGCGCCAGATGGCGCTGCTAGGTGGCCCCGAACTGTCCTAGCTCACCTACTGAGCTCAGAAATATAAAAAATCATAAAAATCTCGGTGTCGAAAAATTTCACCGTTACCAAGCTTTCTCTTTGAGAAAGCAAAAACGAAAATTGAAAGAAGAAGTTCAGTATAACTTCTGTTGTTGTGAAGGAATATTATAAACTTCTATTAGAATTGACTAAATAAAGAAATTTGTTCTTTTTCTCATAAAACTATATAATAAGGAAAGAGCATATTGCTATTGAAATGAACTTGAAGAAACTACTATTCTATATCCACTGAGTCATTCTATATTTTGACTCAATTTATTAAAAATATTAAACTACATTTAGAAATAAAGGATCTTTCTTTATTCAATGTTTAAATTTTTAAAACAAGAGAAATAATTATTACAAACATTCTATGAAAGAAGATGATTAATCTCTATAGATTGAGAGAAAAGAAGCTATAAAACTGCTATTAAAATTGAAATTACAATATTTTTGAAAAATAAAAAAATTCTAAATCATCTGTTTTTTTTTTCTATATCGTAACATATTCTATATTCCCTGAATCCTCTGAATCTTCTATATTTTGTCTCAATCTATTAAAAATACTAAACTAAAGTACATTAAAAAATTTTTTTTTTCACTGTTTTCACTGTACCTTGAAAATTTCTAATTGTTGAACCTACTATATTCTCAAAGTTTTCTAAATCTTTATGATAATCTCTAAAAATTCTTTCAGATACAAAAGGTTCAAACTTCTATTAAGCATTAAAATTATTATACTATTGTAAATATAAGTTCAAAATTCTCTGCATTTTATTACTGTTTTATTGTTTTAAACAAACTCTATCAATCCTTTACATGTTGGGAAGATAAGTTATAGACTTTTATTAAGGTTAAATGACATTGCATTATAATTAGTTAAAATCTCTATATACGGATATTCAAAATTTTCTATATTCTCTGAATCCGCTGCATTATAATTCTATATTTGAAGAGAATAAAACAAAATTAGAAAAAGATTCTAATTCTTAAGTGTTTAAAGTTAAATCTTATTCACTGAAGCTTTTATTAAGGGGACAAGCCATGGTTAGGGGGTCGAAAAATCGATTTTTTTTTATGTACTATTTTGATAGCAAATTTTCCGCTGAATACTATGCTTCCAACCGCATTTCCAAATTCGATTTCGTTTAGAAAATACAGCTAAAACCGTGAAGTCACTTTTTTGCATATTTAGTGATTTTTCTTAAATTATCCATTTTAGATATACTATTGTTAATCTTATAGTATTTTATGCTTCACAGCATACAATACTGAATTTAGAACGTAAATGTACATTGACATAGTAGGCAAACTTAACTCGAGGTATAAACCTCGTGTATTTTACTTTTACTCTACTTATACAAAAGTATAATACGTACATTACATATAGATGGTTTAAAATCTCATCTGTTTACGTTCTGTCAGCGCCATAGTCGTTGGGATTTAAACTAAAAGTGTTTTGAATATAATTGAATCTGCATTTTTCAATGCAATTTATTCAGTATTGACAAAAAATTTTTTTGTAAATAAAGTGCTGTGTAGAACTCTTTTAACTGAGAGTGTAGAAGACAGCGATTTTAGGTTAACTGCACTGTGCAAAGTGTTGTTAATATTTTTAATTTAGTGAGTTCAGTGAGTGACTTTTATTTGTGTTTTTTAATAACTAACATTATAGAGGATTAGATATTAGCCACTATGGATTCTGACAAGAGAAATAGAACATCAGGAGCTCCAGGAAAGAAGAGAAAATTTGGAAGAAAAAAAACATAAAGGATTTAACAAAAATTCAGAGAATGTTCAACAAAAAATCACGAACAAAAGGAAAACAAGTACAACTTCAGGGAAAATAAAAGATATATCTGTAGAAGCGTCACAAACAAGAAACAGAATAATAGATATAAACATTCTGTTCTTACAGCTGGAGAAATTTCTTGTATGTGCAACATGTAAAGGACAAGTTAAAATTATAGAAGAAGATATTCGAGGACTTGGCTCCAAATTTAACATTATGTGCAAAAATTGTTCAGAGAGAAGAATTATAAGCACGAGCAAGCAAGATGGAACTCAAAGCAATGCTTATGAAACCAACAGACGCAGTCTTCAAGGAATTTCAAGTTTGATTGGCTTGCGTTCTCAACAAGTTCTTGACATATTTATCAAGAACAGTTTTTGTAAAGCATGTTTAAAGTGGGAAAATAGAAAAGGCACAGAAGAATATGAAAACTGGTTCAGTGATCATCAAGATAAATGTGCAGCAAACCATGAAGGAAGTGCTGGAAAGATGGAAGTCGATGGAGTTGTGGAAATGTTTAGAAGATCTCAAGAAAAGTATAATGTAAAATACCATCATTACATTGGAGATGGAGATTCGAAAGTGTACAGTGCTTTGTGCCAGGCCAAACCGTATGGAGATGAAGTTAAAGTTGAGAAGAAGGAGTGTGTGGGACACGTCCAGAAACGAATGGGAACCAGACTCAGGAATATAAAGAAAAATTTTGGAAAAAAGTTATTAGACGATGGAAAAACCATTGGAGGCCAAGGACGATTAACAGCAAAAGTAATTGATCAGCTCACCACATATTATGTTAATGCCATCAGAAACAACACGGACTCTGTAGAAAAAATGCTGAATGCTATATGGGCTACGTACTACCACAAGATTTCCACAGACCAGAATCCTCAACATCATTTATGCCCACCAGGACAGAGCAGTTGGTGCAAGTGGCAAAAAGCGAAGGCTCAAAAAAAACTAAAAGATTTTCATCATAAAGACAGTATTCCTGCAGTGATTATGGAGCAGTTGAAACCAATTTACAAAGATCTCTCTGAACAGGAGCTGCTTCACAGATGTTTAGGCGGTTACAACCAAAATAGTAATGAGAGTTTTAATAATTCAGTTTGGAAGATTGTAACCAATACCTCCTTCAGTGGTGTACATGCGCTCGCAGCAGGTGCTTGTATTGGAAGAGTTGGTTTTCTGAATATTATGGAAGCCTTTGATGTGAAACCTGGAGTAGCTGCAATTGAGTGGGCACAGAAAAGCAATGACATCAGATTATTTGATGCTGAGAGGAATGCCGAAGAAAACACTTTAGAAAATAGGAGAAAACGAAGGAGACTGCAATTGAATTTACCTGAAGAGTCATATGCACCAGGTTCTTACTAGAGTAGGTAAAAAGTTATTTTTATGCGATAATAGCTAATATAATATTTATTAATTTTTTTCTTTTTACAGGTGTGTTATTGGCTCTCATAAAAGGATTAATTTATTTTGAGGTTATTTTTACTGTCAATAACATTTATGACTAACAATGTTTTCAGCCTAGTACGAAAAAAAAAAATAAGTACAACATTTATGTATTAATCTAAAAAATTTAAAAATATTGTTGAATTAATGAAATTCTTTTTTATAGGTTTATTCGACAGTTAAAATGATTTAGCCAGGACTACTTTCATCTAATTGGCATCTGTTTCATTTTTCCACTAAAGTATATCATACAGAATGAAAAACAAATTTTTGGTAAGTAGTTTTGAAACTTATATAAAGTTATAGAAAACCAAAACTTTGAATTGAATTTCTGAATAACTTGTTTTTTGTATTTACAGGGACTTTGCCGCAGGATTTCTTTTAAATAAAGCAAGCTAGAGGTTTGGAAATTTAAGAGTATCTTTAAAATTGTGTTGGTTATAGAAAATGTGAGGTACTTTTTTGAAAAAGGCTTTAGAAAAAAAATTATAAAATAAAATTACAAAAAATATTGAAATTTTAATAAAAAAAACATAAAAAAATTAGATTTTTCATTAAAAAACAATTTTAAAAATTTTTTAAAAAAAAAGTAGCTCACATTGTCTATAACTGGTATAACTACAAAGGTACTCCTAAGTAACCAAACCCCTGCCTTGCTTTGTTCAAAAAATTTCCTGCGGCAATGACATGCCAGTTTCTAATTCAGAAGGGTTTCTTAATCTAGTGGACTGCAAGACCAAAATCTTAAACACCTGGATGATGTAGCCGTCAATTATAGGTAATTGTATAACTTAATAATAAAAAAAAGTTTGAACTCTTAAAATTATATATTGGCTTTGTTATTAAAGAATTAATACAATAGCTTTTTTTTCAGGTTCAACCATGGCTTGTCCCCTTAAGGAAGCTAGGTCAATTTGTAATACCAAGAATAACTTTTCAAAAGAAAAGTTATTGAAATAAATTTATTTTCTAAATTTGTAAAACAATTAATGTCTTAGATTGAAAATAAGTATATATAAGTATTTTTTTTCTTAGATATCGAAATAAGCGAAAACTAATTTGAAACAAAGATACATTCTAAATTACAGCAATTAATGGTATGATAAATTTAAAAAGTAAAAAGTGTGAAACTAAGGTT
This sequence comes from Torymus aiolomorphi, assembly GCA_036365515.1. Taxonomy (NCBI): domain Eukaryota; kingdom Metazoa; phylum Arthropoda; class Insecta; order Hymenoptera; family Torymidae; genus Torymus; species Torymus aiolomorphi. The sequence goes on from CM070874.1 coordinate 218,925,560, forward strand.
AAATTAAATATTGCAAGTACTACAATCACTGTCAGTTAACTGTTAAAAAGTATAATTGGCTAAATTATTTCTTCAGCTTTGAAAAAGTTTTAATTATTTATAAAGTATTAGTACAACTATAATAATCTTACCTTTATTTTATATTCAAGTTTCTGCGTATGCTGCATTTTGCACTCACATCTTTATGTTTGGTTAAGTTGAGTTATTATTTTGATTTTCTGAAGTTAGTCTATTAAACTTAACTTGCCAACTTAACCTATGTAATTTAACTTTAATTAATTTTATTAAATTTTAAAGAAAATATTAAATAAATCTGTTATAATTATTGTTAATATTGATATTTATTGTGACAAATTTCAATATCAAGGTAAATCGATTATTTATCATTTCAGTCTTACCATAGTTTATTATTTGCTTAAATTTAGATATATATAATATATAAAAAAAAAATATATACCTACAATTAAAAAACCGCTGCCATTTCATTGGCACGTAGCTTCCTCAAACCTAATTTATTGATCCCTTTAATTAATTTTTACTTCCAATATTTAAAATTTAATACTTTATCTTGTACGGTTAGACTAAGTAGGAGAAGGCCATGTGTCCAGATTCAGCTTAAACTGTGCGTTATATCTTTTTTCGTAATGGACCGATTTTTTTGGGCAACGAATTTGATCTGCAGATATATAAAAGCTACATCTGTGCCAAATTTCAGGACGATTGGGTAATTTTTGCTCTTGTTATCGTGCGACAACGAAAGCGCAAATTTTTTCTAAAATAATTTTTTTCTAAAAAACGAATGAAGATATTCTCCTCAAATTTTAAACAAATATAGTCTTCTATAAATTTAATAAGTGGTTAAAATTTTAAATCGATAAATCAAGTATTTGTTGAGAAAATGCGATTCGAAAATTTTTAAAAAAAATTTTTAACCTCAAATATCTTTTTTCGTAATGGACCAATTTTTGGGCAACGAACTCGATCTGAAGATATTTAAAAGCTACATCTGTGCCAAATTTCAGGACGATTGGATAATTTTTGCTGTAGTTATCGTGCGACAAAGAAAAGGCAAATTTTTTATAAAATAATTCATTTCTAAAAAACAAATTTTTTATAAAATAATTCATTTCTAAAAAACAAATTTTTTATAAAATAATTCATTTCTAAAAAACAAATGAAGATCATTTCTTGAAATTTTAACCAAATATAGTCTTCTATAAGTTTAATAAGTGGTTAAAATTTTAAGTCGATAAATCAAGTAATCTCTGAGAAAATGCGATTCAAAAATTAAAAAAAAAAATTTTTAACCTCAAATATCTTTTTTCGTAATGGACCGATTTTTTTAGTATAGGAACTCGATCTGAAGGTATATAAAAGCTACATCTGTGCCAAATTTCAGGACGATTGGATAATTTTTGCTCTAGTTATCTCGCGACAACGAAAACGCAAATTTTTTCTAAAATAATTTTTTTCTAAAAAACAAATGAAGATAATCTCTTGAAATTTTAACCACATATAGTCTTAAATTAGTGTAATAACTGGTTAAAGTTTCAAGTCGATAAATAAAGTATTTTTTGGGAAATTACTTTAAGAAATATAAAAAAGTTTTCCTTAATGACAAATGACAGAATAAAGATATTTTAAATTTTAAAAAAGGAAAATATAGGTAATTTAATTACCTTTCAAGAAAAGTTTATTATATTATTTAATAATGGCTATAAGATATGAAAAAATCAAAAAAACTAAAAAATCAAAATTCGTTTTTGGAAAATAATTTTTTTTCTAAAAAACAAATGAAGATAATCTCTTGAAATTTTAACCACATATAGTCTTCAATTAGTGTAATAACTGGTTATTTATTTCAAGTCGATAAATAAATTATTTTTTGAGAAATTAATTTATGAAATATAAAAAAGTTTTCCTTAATAACAATTGACAGAGTGAAGATATTTTTAATTTTAAAAAAGGAAAATAGGAAAATATAGGTAATTTAAATACGTTTCAAAAGAAGTTTATTATATTATGTAATAATGACTGTAAGATATGAAAAAATCAAAAAAACTAAAAATTCAGAATCGTTTTTTGGTTATAAAACAAAAGAAAATCAATAAAAACTCAAATCCATTAAGGTACCTTTCTTTTCCCGCGAGACGAAGAGAATAAGCTTTACCCGACGAAAATCGGTCGATTCGTTTCGGAGATATGAAGAGTTCAAACACACACACACACACACACACACACACACACACACACACACACACACACACACACACACACACACACACACACACACACAGACACACACACACACACACGCGCGCACACGTACACGCACACGCATACACACACACACACACACACACACACACACACACACGAAAACAAAAATGATCAAAATCAACTAATATACACATATATCGCCTTAAGGCCATGTGAAACCGTGAATTTCAATATTTTTTAAATCAACGTTCAAGCGTTTATTCGGAAAACAAATTTTGTCAAGCGCTCTGTACACATAAACACTATATCCAGGATTTTCTATTGATATTTTCATGAGATATCCATGTTTGAAAATTATGTCGGTATTTCACATCACCTTAATAACTTAATAACACTAGGTCTGGAGAAAGGTCATTTCGGATGTGTTGATCTGCTTGCCGTCAGTAGTGACGTAGAGAAATTATTCGATGGCGAAGTGGCCTGTTTGTGTAATAAGTTAGGGCTGAACTTCACAGCCAGCGCATCCGAATTACCAGATAGGCTACAACGATATGAAATGAGAAGACTTCTCGGGTCAAATGCAGCTCCTTGGAATCCAGACCTAGATGAGCAAGCGGAATCAGATGGAACAACGAGAGTGCCAACATCGTCGTTGTCCAATGATACCCAAGTTTTAGCAGTTATTTTGACAGCAGCTGTAGCTTCTGAGCTTTAGCATAGAGTAGGAGTAATCGTTCACAACGTGGCGTCGTTGACGAGGCCGTCCGACGGACCCAGTGTGGATCCTTTTTCCACGGATTTCTTGTGAGGGTAACGAGGAAACCTTCATGTGTGAACCGATTACAAGTATTTTATCGTCAATACTGTTTCACATCGGAACGCCGAGTACCTCCCGCAGATCCAGTGAGGATAGCTGTTCCATCATAGCTGTAGAGCAGAGTGAAACAGCTGATAGGAGAATCAAAGCAGCCGCTCCGATAGCTTCTCATGTAGGATACGAGCCCTTCTATTTAGACATAGCGCAGTTGACTAGGGTTCCTTCTGTTATTGAGTATTGTAGTCAGAGGGAAAATAGTAGGAATTTGAAAGATACCTCGTATGCTCGACAATCCATACCTCCTAGCTTGACGGCTAAAGCAAATTATATGGGTGGCAGTTCGAGATCCAAAGGTAAGCTAGTCGTAGCGTTACCGGAGCCGTTAACCCAGAGAGTCCTCAGAGACGCCGTTTTGTCGAGTCCTCTCCAAGTCGAACAAGAGTCAACAAAGTCGGTTCCTATGATTCGTGTGGTCGTCGATCTGCCGAGATCTAGTGACGTTGATTCTAATGTACATGTAGCAGTAGTTGAGAGTTTAGTTTCAAGTTCGACGTTAAGTCAGTTTTCAGCTTCCGCTGCAGCCTTGTCCAAGCGTAATGCATCTATGTTGATGACGTCGATTACAGTCGGCATAGGTTGTAAGTTTTTAATACCCGCTAAAAAGTATCGTTTCCTCGAACATAGGTGGTCAGTTCCTGGTAACATTTGCAATAGGGTTTCCAGCAGGCAGGGAAAAGTAAATGTTGTAGATTCCAATATCCGCACCTGCTACCACGAGTGGAGAAAAGTGCCATTGAAGCTCCCTCGTAAAAGAGTTCGCTTTCGAAATAAAAGTTCGAGTATCTCGGATCCTTCGAATCATTCGTGAGGTCTAGGGGAAAGCTTGAGCTCGCAGTCCATAGTCAGTAAGAGTAGAAGCGTGTCAGAGTTGGAGCGGATTGCTGAATAGATTACAGGTGAAAGGTAGGGAGAACCGAAGGCTAATAAAGCAGCCTCCTTACCTCATCTGGTAGATCCTTCATTTTACCTTCCCCGTATCCCTCGATTCCTATAAGTAAGAGAGAGCGTTCTCGCACCAACAAGCCTTAAGGGGGTGTGAGACTCAATTTTTACCGATCGAGCCAATAATACGATCGCGCGATAGAAAAATACTTGAAACTAAATAAATAGAATAAATTATCCAAAACCAAGACATAGTTGCCCTTCCTCTTAAAATTATCTACTATTACGCATAAAATTTAGATTAAACTTTGATCGCATGAATAAATGGCATTTGAACGAAAATCAGTAACCAGCGCGCGTACATATGTTGAAAATTTCGTTCAAATGCCATTCTTATACGTGTGCATATAATGACTTGAAATTTTACACAGAGGTAGATAAGTGCTAAAGGAAGGGCAACTATGTCTTGGTTTGGCATGATTTTTAATAAAAAAAAGTAGATTTATTATCATTTCTGCATAAATGTCGTCGTTAGATGGCGTCACGTATGCCTATCTATTACCAGTGCCAGTAGGATTACACGTTAGAAAAGTACTTCAAACTAAATAAATAAAATAAACTATACAAAACTAAGATGTAGTTGCCCTTCCTTTCGAAACTACCTAACACTATAGAAAAATTTCTATTCAAAAATTGCAAGTGTTAATAAATTGCATTTGAAGGAAAATCAGAAGCTAATAGCTATCTAATGTCGCCATGACGCCATGTTTTTATTCGGTACCTATGGGCGATAACGTTTATGCTCAACAGGTGGCGCTACTTCAGTATTCTGAATCAGAAAAGACTGTTTTAGGTGGTAAATTTTAATTAATTATTATTTTAAAGGTTAACTATTCCGCTGAAATTTACTGAAATTGAGCAGCAATGCAGTTGCATACACGCAGTTAAGAGCAGACTATATATTATGGTCTGTTTCCGATTGCTTGCACATTTTTGAAAGACGCGCGATGCCACGATGGCACGAGTGACATTTTGGCATTGTAGACGTGCGCGTCCGCTGAGCCCGCTTCCAACCAATGAGAGAAGCGAGCGCATGCGTTCTTACCGCGGCCGACCGCGGCTGACCGCAGCCAAACGCGAGCAAACGCGCTTATGTGTCTACGGCCTAGATGAAAGCTCCGTCAGTTACGGCGACGAGAGAGGAGAGAGGGGGTACTTACCTACTGCCCGAGTAGAAATGAATCCGGCATGTGACAAGGCACGGGTCAGGCCCGGCTCAGGCCTTATCCGGCATTACCAGGGCCTGACCCGTGCCTTGTCACGTGCCGGATTCATTTCTACTCGGGTGACGGTATGTGCCGGAGAATCGTTCCGCGATCCGACATGGCGCTGCGTGCTGCTTCTTTTCACGCAGTCTTGTAAACGGCCAAGCGCATGCGCCACAGCTGGTTTGTCGTCGTGGTCACTGGTCGGTGGTCGTGCACAGATAACACGCTGCCAACAACGTTATAAAGTGTTTCGGATGTTCATCAAGAGCATCGTGGGAAGAAGAAGACCAGGGTGATTAGTGAATCGGACGACCCAGCTCTCTAACCTCAATTTTACGGGTCTCAGCTGCGAGCAAGTAGGCACGTGCAAGGTCGCTTGTATGCGAAAAGGATATAGAGATGAATATTTAGTATTAGATCATAGGAATACTGATTTAATCAATCAATTTATCTCTCCATACAACTGCGAAGTAATTAGTTTTAGGTAAAAAATTTAATTTATCTTGTCAAATCGAAACTGTTTTTACATCAAATTTTTCTTAAATATATATATTTTTTTGTTCCAGATAAACAAGATTATGTCAAATGCAACATAGAAATCTTCTTGTTGCTATTCACAGAGCTAAAGATTTTGGAACCATAGCCTTTGATGTCCCTTTCAAAGAATACGATTACTCTGAGTGGTATAATCCAGAAGATCAATCTAAAGAAAAACAATAGAGAAACAAGAAGTAAATAGTTATTAGAAAGCACAAACAGAAGTAACGATGGAAGCCACTTTTGTAATAATAGGTGGAGGCATTTCTGGAGTATCTTGTGCTGAAAGCATTGCATTTCTTGCTCCTAACGAAAGCATTATTTTAATAACAGCCAGCCCATTAATCAAGACTGTTACTAATATTGTACCACTTGGAAAAACTGTAATGAAATTTGATGTAGAAGAATGCTCAACGAACTCATTAATTGAATTATTTCCTTCTATTAATGTTGTTAATGATGTTGTAGTAAGAGTCGATAAAAACAACAAGAACATTGTAAAATTATGTATTTGTACAGAAGCACAACCAAGATTGATTTGCGAAAATAATAGTAGAGTGATTGGAATTCGTGATACTGAATAAGTTGAAAAGTTCTTAGAGAAATTGAAAGGTTCTAAAAAAATTGCAGTGATTGGTAATGAAGAAATAGCAACTGAACTTGTTCACGAAATCAATGGAGTTGATGTTGTATGGGTAATAAAAGATAAGCATATTTCTGCAACTTTTGTAGAGCCTGGAGCGGCAGAATTTTTCCAAAAGAAATTACTGAAAAAAGATTCAGATACAGAAAAACAACCCGTAAAAAGAATGAAATACACCATTACAAGTGGTAAAACAAACAAAGGAAGACCAGCACTTGGACCAGACTGGCACAATAATTTCAAACTTAAAAATAATAATGCTTTATCCTCTGTTGAAATTGAGTATCAGTGTGAGGTTATTCAAATCATGGATCCTTCAGAAATAATAAACAAAGAAAAAGAAAAATGGTCAATTTATATAAAATTAACTAATGGAAAGATTATACGATGTGATCTTATTATTTCTGCAGCCAGAGTTGTACCAAATAGTAATTTAATAGGATTAGAGTGTCACAATAAAGGAACAGATGGCGGCTATATAGTTGATTAGAAAATAGAAACTTCTGAAAAAGAAGTTTTTGTTGCAGGAGATGTTTGTACAGCAGACTGGAACATTGCTCAACACTGGTTTCAAATGAGACTCTGGACACAAGCACATCAAATGGATCGTTATGCTGCTAAATCTATGGTCTCCACTTTGAAAGATGAAGAGTTCCTTCAAGATTTTTGTTTTAAGCTTTTTACACATGTCACCAAATTTTTTGTCTATAAAGTCGTACTATTAGGATTATACAATGGACAAAATCTGGAAAATGACTATGAAATATTATTGAGAGTAACTAAAGGACTTGAGTACATAAAACTCATACTTGTTGATGGTAAACTACATGGAGTCGTTCTCATTGATGATACAAATTTAGAAGAGATGTGTGAAAATTTAATACTAGATCAATTAGATTTAAGTGTATATGGAGCTGATTTATTAAATCCAGACATCGATATAGAAGATAACTTTGATTGAATAAAATGTAATGAATTTTTTAAACGTTAAAATATACCTTTTATATAAGTGCATATATATCCCACTGATTCAGAGCTTTCAAATTAGTAGTGATTGTTGCTCTTTATCTAATAGTGTGGAATTAAAAAACTCTGCTGAAAGTGAAGTGTCTAGTGAAAACGTAAAAATTGCAGAAGTAGCATCACATAATGGAAATACTTTAGAAAAAGATAGTTGTGAAAAATCAATGGAAGTTGATGAGAGTATTGATAGTTTGTGTGAAACAAGTGATAACATAGTGACAGTGGTTAAAATAGTGCATCCAGTAATGCCAAAGACTCCGATAAAGAAATAAGTGAAAGCTCTGTTATTGAAGAGAAAATAAAAGATGAAAAGAATGTTAGTGAAAAAAAGCGAGAAACAGTACAAATGAGAATAGTGAAAGCAAATTAAATAATGATTCCAATCTAAATTAAAATTCAAATTATTCTGTAGAAGATGAAAAATCTGTGTGTGTCAGTGAAATGGATGTTTCTGAAGATGACGCAGATTGTGACGTGGACACTGGGCTCTACGCATATCTGTGCTTTGTATGATACAATCTGACACATGGAAGCTTCAGTAAAAGCAGTATCAGAAAAAGCAAGAAATATCTTGTGCCATATCAATGCTATACAGGCCAACAGATCAAGTTCGAGCAACAAATTATTATGGTGAGTCATTTGGAACGGGTCTACTAAATTGAAGTCATGCTAAAAGGCACCCGTCAGATTAGGCAACGCATTTCCTATATGTATTGCAGAAAATTTACTGGGGTGATTTTAATATTTAAAGTAGAATAGCCGAAAATTAAGGACAGCCACTCCTGTAACGTATTTTTGATATTTTATGTATCTTTTTAAGCTATCTTCATCTTTCTGCAAGTAGGTATCATTTAATAAAAAAATAAAGTTATGTGTCTTTTCAGTATTAGCTAACACTTAGCTTGTGTGCTGTAAAACTCAGAAGTCGCATAATTTCATATTTGTATTAAATTTACCTACTTGTAGAAAGGTAAAAATAGTTTAAAGATACATGAGACGTTATTGATGTGGAGCTTTCTTTAATTTCTTATACTCCTCTTGACTAAATTCAAAATCATATCACCCAAAAGTAAATATTAGCCACCATGAATTGTAAATACGTGTGCTAGATCTGACAGGTGGCTTTTTTACTCTCGAGCCGACTCAACTTTCTTCTTAAGTTCTAAACTTTAGTGTCTAATAATTAAATAATTTTCCTCTGAAAACCTGTAATCCAGTGTAGAGTGAGTGTACAAATGATCTACATAGATGATCCATAAACCTACAATAACAGACATGTTTAGAATATGCATTGCACAGGGTGTCAAACTCAATTTTTACCGACCGAGCAAAAATCATATTGTTTTTAGTAGAAAAAAAAATATATATATATGAAAAATAATGAGTGCATTGCTCTCTGTAATAACATTATTAATCATTCTGCAAAATCCCAAGTCAATATTCGGAAGTGGCATTTGAACGAAAATTTCGTTCAAATGCCATTCTTAGATGCCTTAAAATATCGACGTGAAACTTTGCAAAATGATTAGTAATGTCATTACGGAGGGCAATGCACTCATGATTTTGCATAATATTTAAAAAAAAAATAGTTTTTTGTCATCATGCGGTAAATAGTAAAGTTAAAGAAAAATTTACCATTTAAAAGACATTAGTGACCGTCTCTTACGGACATGTTACCGCGCAATGGTCATCGTCATATTGTTCGTGTATGACGTATTAGGTCCGTCAGTCCGTGTTGTAATTTATGCATGACGCTGATCACAGCTGTATCTGTCGAGTGTCGAGCCGCGACGCGCTCCCGCAGCCTCCGCTGAAGTGACGACTATGCGAGCTGATCGCCGACCACGACGACGACGAGGTGCGGTACCTACGTCGTCTCGCACCGCGTGCGGAGCACACCCACGAGGCCACGAAGCGGGCGCCGCGCACCGCAGAGTCATAACCTCACTTGAGTATATTACTACAAAGACCTTTTCTAGGAGAAGACAAAAAAGTAATTCATTCGAAAGTAAATCGAATCGCACAAATTAATGTATTTATTTATTTATTTTAACGAGAGTACTGAAGATCAAGACGTACCTCGTATATCTGAATCAACTTATAATAAAGGTAGATGTAACTGTAGATTTGATGCGCTTTTTTCGACTTTTCATTCCAAAGATCCCTTTTCATTCTCTAAAAATAATTTAAACTTTATACACACTGTGTTATAGATGCTGAGAGATTATACACCAAGTTTCAGATTTAAATAATCAGCAAGTGTGGAGATACTGCATTTTCTGTGTGTTTTTCAAGAAGTTTTCAAGACAAAAAGTTATTTTCTTCATACTGGCTAATTGAGTAGATCTGAAATTGTATATACAATCCCTCAGCATGTATTGCATAGTGTGTATGTAATTCTGGTAAACTTTAAGCGAGGGTGAGGAGAACTTAGTTGGAAATGCACATGCGCTTTTTCGACTTTTCATTCCAAAGATATCTTTCCATTCTCTACAAATATCTTAAACTTTACACACACTATGTTGTACATGCTGAAGGATTACATACCAGGTTTCAGTTCTAAATAATCAGCAAGAGTGGAGATACTGCATTTTCTGTGTGTTTTTCAAGAAGTTTTAAAAAAAAATGTTATTTTCTCCATACTGGCTAATTGAGTAGATCTGAAATTGGATATACAATCCCTCAGCATGTATTGCATAGTGTGTATGTAATTCTGGTAAATTTTAAGCGAAGGTTAGGAGGTCTTAGATGGAAATGCACATGCGCTTTTTCGACTTTTCATTCCAAAGATCCCTTTCCATTCTCTAAAGATATCTTAACTTTCCATCTATCTACTCCCTCTGTTCCTGGCAGGTCGATACTGCTATCGTCATTCCTATACTGCTTAACACTTTATTAATATATTGTCACGTCGAGCACGACTGATCGCTACTTTGGACACCCATGCTACCATCTATCCTTACCACCCTACAACCTTTTTTCCTTCATGTTACCATGAGTCCTATTTCCTGTCAGTAACGCCACCTAGTAGCAACTGGGTTACTTGCGACAACCACAGTTCGCATGATAACGAATCCTACCTTACCCGTATTCGTCCCGCCTATCGATCCAACCCTTGTCCTTGGCAGCGCCACATTCGAATCCGAGTTCCCCACCCGCGTCCTTGCCACCCCATGCAAAAGATGAGATACCCTACACTCCCTTACCTTTGCATCTGCCCTAGATACATGTGCGGGTATAAAAGCCGCGACGCGCCTCCACTCGAGGCAGAAGCTTTTGTTCTTTTTGTTTCAAAGGGCGAAGCCCTTGACCGACGACTATTTAATTGTAACAATTGGACTTAGAATAATTTCCGACATTTTGTATTCTGACTTAGAATATTTTCGAGCAGAATTTACTTAGAATAATTTCGAGTAGAATTTACTTAGAATAATTTCGAGTATAATTGACTTAGAATATTTTCGTGTGGAATTAACTTAAAATATTTGTCAAGCTTCTCTGATTGTAGTCTCGCGAATAATTGTTGATATTATATCTCGACTACAATCAGTGTGTAACAGTTTTAACGTAACTTTATGCAATTAATAAACATCACATAATTGCATTTTTGAGTGTTACTTTATTTACACTATCCTGTCCTTCTGCCATTGGAATCGCCCGCTGCGTTTGTGTCCTGAGACTGCCGAGGGCTAACTGAGAGAACGAGACAACCGCAACCGCCCCAAAATAAGTAACTCTGTAGATCGCTATCCTTTCTCTTTCTCTGTCACTTTAATTGTTCGCTGACGCTGTCGCTTGCCGCTTAATTAGTATCGCGAATTATCATTGTTTAATTTACCTGTCCGATTAACTATTTTCACGCGTTCCTACTCCCGTGGTCATTACGTGTAGGCGTAAACCGAAACTGGAACATTTATCGCGTTAACTTTATCGTTTTCGCGACATTGTAACACGGACGTTACAATTGGGGGCCCACCTCCGGGATAAAAGTGAAAATAGTGAAAATTTTTTTTTATATATACATACATACCACAGTTATAAAAATTTTCTTTTTCTCTTCGTTTCTTACGTTCAAAAGAAAAATATAAATAAATTATTAAAATGACAGCTTCAAACGGTGCAGTCGCTAGGAATTCAGAAGCAACTGAGATTTTGCGGAAATACCTTAGTGTAGAGGAACCTACATTAATAACAGCTACGCTCAACGAGTTAGTAGCAGTGCTCAGGGCTAGATATCAATCGGCATCGGAAATAAAGCCGGAAAGAATTCGGAATGTTAAAAAGTTGCAGTTGTCTCTCCCAGAAACCGTGGATAGGGCATTAGTTGAAAAAATTTGTCAAGACGAAATTATGATAGACATTTTACGTGAATTTATGCATCACAATATTAGTGTTATTGAAATTATGGAAGCAATCTCGAGCGTGGATAAACATTTGATTACTGAAAAACTTCCAGCTCTAGTCAAATGCGACCAAGAATTAACTGAAGACGGTGAAGTTACGCAGTATAAAACGGTAATAAACACAATAGACGGGAATAATACACAAAATAAAGTGAATTTTGATACAAACTTATTAAATTCGGCAAATTATACTCTACACGTAGCAGGGGGTAGGGGGCACAGTACGCCTTTAGTTACGAATGTTAGAACAACACTGCCAACAACAATGAATTCTTTTCGTCCAAATGCAACTTTAACTCCGTTAAAAAATTTGTCTATTAAAGATGCACTAGACTGCATACCAAAATTTGGCGGTAGCAATATTCCACTTAGTACCTTTTTATTCGGTTTAAGAGAAGCCATTAGCATGATTCCGGCAGCAAACGAAGCCGACTTGGTAAAATTAATTAGACGACGGCTAACGGGTGAAGCAGCAAAGTCAATGGAGGAAATAGTTTTTTTTTAATATGACGGATCTAGTTAAATATTTTGAGGCAAATTTCGGATCGTATAAAACACATCACTCCTTGATGGGGGAATTTGCCGCGGCCAGACAAAAAGAAAAAGAAAACATTATAACATTTGCAAACAGAGTTAGGCGTATCGCAATAGAATTAAAAGAGGCCGCAAAAAGAGAAAAAAGGGATGATGCGGGGTTCATACAAAATGTAGAAGCCGATAAATTAAAATTTTTTGTACGCGGTATGGATTGGGAAGTTAAGAGGTGCATGGGGGTGGCCGCAACTTTTCAGGAAGCCGTAGAAAAAGCAATAGAAATAGAGCGTGAGGTTACAGATTTAGAGAAAACCGAACCAACGCGTAAAAGTAAATTAAATCAAGAAAATAACAAATTGAAGGCAGAATTAGCTGAAGTTAAAATTGTTCAAAATAAACCGACAGAAATTTGTCAATATTGTGGCAAAAGAAATCACATCGCGAAAAACTGTTGGACTTTAAAATCATTGTTACCCCCGGGTACACAGCAACCCGCGACACAGCCGACTACATGGGCGCAGCCCGTAGCTACGCAAGCGCGCGTCTCGGCACCAGCCGCGAACCCATTGGCTAGCGCGCGGCCAGCCACGCCCCAAGTCTCACAAAATCAATATAGACCGGGATCGCATAGTCCCGCACTGGCACAATCGAATCAAATCAATAATTTTGTTAAAATTTGCAATTATTGTAAAAAAGAGGGACACTGGAAGAATGAATGCCAAATATTGGAAAGAAAAAGTAGAGAAAAATTGCAACGTGAAGCGGGAAACGCGAACAGCCCCACGGCACAGGGCGCGACCTGGGGGCAATCAGAAAGCACGCGCCCACACCAATCAAACACAAATCAGAATTAAAATTTGCACGAAAGTCCATTTTGTTGAGTATTAATAGTAAGTCACCTGTAATAGAATTGCCATTTGAAAATTATCAGGTATTGCTCAAATTAATGTTAGATACGGGGGCAGGCCCATCGTTGCTTAAAATTAGTAAAAAACCTAGTAAGGCCATTGTTTTTGAAAATGAAATTCTTGAACTTAAAGGTATTACTAAGGAATCGATTAACTCGCGCGGGAAAATACCCTTGGTTTTCCGCGATTTAACATTGTATTTTCATTTGGTTCCTGACGATTTCCCTATTGAAGAGGACGGGTTAATCGGCAACGAAATGTTAAGAAAATACGGGGCAAAAATTAATTATGAAGAAAATTTTTTGGATATAGCTTCTCACGTAATCAGTTTACGGTGCACGAGTAGTGTAGATATCGCGCGGCCAATAAACAAAGAGAGTGTAAGTTTGGCACGAGCCGAACGACATAAGGAAGTAACGCAGGGTACGATGTGGGGGGATGAGCGCAATTCCGGACGCGGATACGCGAAAAATCCCGTTGCAACTGCTCGGTCGCACAAATCTAGTGTTGTTTTAGGCGAGTGTAGCACTCAGAACGTTTATAGCGATTTACCTGCTTCGCATGAGAAAATTATTTCACATATTTGTCTTTCTTCGCTTAAAAGTATCGCCCCATTTGAAATTTGTACCGTGCACGTTTTGGAAAAAATTGATTAAAAAAATGGAATTGATGAAAATAAAAATTTGATTTGAAATTTGAAAAAATTATTAATTTGGAAAGTAAAAATTGTAAAAGCAAAATTTTGAATTTGAACTTTGAAAAAGCTAGCGATTCGGAAAATAAAATTGATAAAAGCAAAAACTTGAATTTGAACTTTGAAGAAGCTAGTCATTTTAAAAATAAAATTTGTAAAAACAAAAATTTGAATTTGAAATTTGAAAAAACTAGAAATTGAAAAATGAAATTTGTAAAAATAAAAGCTTAAACTTAAAAATTGATAAAAATAAAGATTTGAAAGTTAAGCATTGTGAAACTAAAAACCGGTTAGTTAAAATAGCTAAAAAGCAAAATTTGAGAACTAAGTTTTGTAAAAATAAAAGTTTGAAAGAAAAAGTGAACAGGATTATATTCGGAAATAATTTATTTAGAGAGCAAACGTTAAAAAATAGCGTATCTCAACAGTATTTGGACTTGTTAAATAAAAATTGGAAAAATAGAGTTAGTGAAGATCTTCTTGTAAAAAATTGGGCTAAATTTCAAAGTAAAGTTAATAAATGTATTGTAGTAGAAAATAAGAAAAATTCGGAAATTTTAGCATGTAAAAATAGTATGAGTGTTAGCACTCAAGTGGAAAATGTTGGATTGAATATAAAAAATTATAGAGCAAAAACGGTATTGAATAAAAGTAGGAGAAAAGTAAATATTGTTTGTAATAAAATAAGGAATTTTACGTGTATCAAATACAAGCAGAAACTCATAAAAAAACTAAAATTAAAAGGAATAGTTTTAGCAAAATTAGTAAATTATTGAGGAAGCAAAAGTTGTCGTTGTCCGGCAATATTGAGAAGGGCGGAAGTAATAAATTAACCAGCGCATTGTCTTATGCTTTAGTTCGAGAAGACTTTCAGCTGGCGCACCTTTTTGAGGGGTTGCGTGTCAAGCTAGAGAAGTTAACCTTTTTGCAAGCATGGAAAAGTAGTTCATTATTACGCTTATACTCTTGCGCTTTAAATGTTACGTATTTCACCGCCATTCCTATTTTTAAGAAAATGAGAGAGTATCGCGTGTCGGAGAGCGAGGTGACCTCTGCCATGTTATGCACTTTACGCCAGATGCTACATCAAATTAAAAGAAATATAAATGGAGTAGTCTGGTCAGTATGGAAGCATAGGCCGCACCTTCCGCACTTAAGTAGCCAAATTAGGGTAGAAAGGCGGAGCCATAAAATAGGGGAGCCACGCGACCATCAAATTATGTGCATGTCAGACACGGTTTTCCTTTTAGGAAATGAGAGGGTGGCTAAATTAAGAGAGCTTTTACGTCTTAAGCATTTGTTACCTAATCAATTAGCCGAAATTGAGTCACTCCTTGTGAAATTTTCGGATCGATTTTATTTAGCGGGAGATATTATGCCCGCGACAAATGTAATTGAACACGAAATACCCACAACAACGAATATTCCAATTAGAATTAAACAATTTAGACACCCACCTATTCTAAAAGAAGAGATCAATAGGCAGGTAAAAGGAATGATAGAGAAAGGCATCGTCGAACCTTCAACAAGTGCCTACTCGGCGCCCGTATTCTGTGTTGACAAAAAACCGGGACCCGACGGCAAGAAAAAATTTCGGGTAGTAGTAGACTTTAGAAAGTTGAACGCCATTATACCCGATTACAATCATCCGGTTCCGAACATAGCGGATATTTTGGATCAGCTTGGTGATGCCAAATTTTTCTCAGTTTTCGATTTATACGCGGGTTATCATCAAATTAAAATTAAAGCTGAAGACAGAGAAAAAACAGCTTTTTCTTGTGAGCTCGGTTTATTTCATTTTGTTAGATCGCCTTTTGGATTAAAGACAAGCGCTCCGGTATTTTTGTCACTCGTTCTTAAAGTAATTGCTGGTATGAAAAACGTGGTTCATTTTTTTGATGACATTTGCATCTACTCTAAAACTATTAACGAGCACATAGAAACAATCGAGACGTTGTTTGAAAAACTGCGCCATGCTAATTTAGTTTTGCAACCGGAAAAATGCGAATTTTTTAAACCGGAAATTAATTATTTGGGACATATAATTAACGGTGACGGTTTACGCCCGGACCCGGAAAAACTAAAAGCAGTTAAAGAATTTCCAGTGCCTAGAAATCAGAAAAATATTAAACAATTTTTAGGACTAGCTGGTTATTATAGGCGATTTATTAATGGCTTTGGACGAATAGCCAAGCCTTTAACTGACCTTCTTAGAAAAGAACAACCTTTTGTTTGGGATGAGAACGCGCAAACGGCATTTGAGACTCTCCGTGATAAATTATGCGAACCACCGGTTTTAGCGCATCCGCATTTCGAAGAAAAGTTTTTAGTAACTACCGACGCTAGCGGGTATGCAATCGGGGCAGTTTTATCGCAAGGAGAAATTGGAAAAGATCGTCCCATAGCCTTTGTGTCGCGCGCGATGAATCAAGCAGAAAAGAATTATTGTACGTTTTCAAAAGAAGCATTAGCAATCGTGTACGCTATTACGCAATTCAGACCTTACTTATACGGGAATAAATTCACTTTAATTACTGATCACAGGCCGCTAGTTTGGTTGAGCAATCATAATGATCCAGGATCTAGAGTCACGCGTTGGCGTTTAAAACTTTTAGACTATCAATTCGATGTACTCTATAAGAAAGGTGAATTAAATCTGAACGCGGACGCACTGTCGCGCAACCCGATTATAGAAAAAGTATGCGTAGCTACACAAGTCAGCATAGGGGGAGAGGGGCGCCATGCTGTCGCTGGCGAACAGACAGTAGAGCCGCCCCAGGAACGGCAAACCCAGCAGGGGGACGGCGCGCCCACCTTGCATGCAATGGCCACGCGTAAGCGTGCGGGCCGCCAAGCCACTGAAAAGTATAAGCAAGCCATTAAAGCTCTCGCGCCGCGTAAAAGAAAGAAAGCCCCCGCGGTCGAAGAGGTTCAGGAATGCGCGTCCTTTGTCGAAGATAAGGAGACGTCTGCGTCTCTCGTACCGCAAGCTGCGGATAGCAATAAAAAAGAAACGCTGCACAGACCAATCTCGCCATCTGTCTCTGCGTTCGCGCCCGATGAAAGTGAGCAAACGGTTATGTCAGGAGAGCTCGCATGCCGGGAAGCATCCGGGCGCGACAACATCTCGGTGTTTAAAGGTCCCTTCTCCGACATGACTTTCGGGGACGAGGACGCGGTCAATGAAAAAAGTGTCGCGCTGAAAGCGGTCGGTCCTCAAGACAATATAATCTATTGTAGAGAGAAATTGTTTATGAGGAAGGATAGTTAACTTTATTTTGTGAGCACGGACGGAGAACCGCTCGATGAGGGGTCTAGGCAATTAAAGGATTTAGGGAAGCTTCCGCATTTTGAGAATTTAGTAACGGGAGAGCCTAAAATCATTAAGGCCAATAAAAAATGCATTTTGTATTACCACTTAGGGGCAAAGGTAAAAATAGTTTATGGGATACCTTAGAAATTTTGGCCCAGTTACTTAGGAAGTTAGCAAAATTTTTAGATATTAATTAAATCTGTTAGTATGGCTAGGAGCAGTAATATCGAAAATGTTGAGTTTAAAGATATTTTGGCCTCTTTAAGACGTGAATTAGGTAATAATAGTGTTAAAATAATTATTTGCCGTGGACTCGTACAGCACCCGGAGCCGAGTAAAAGAGCGGATATAATTCACGAAGCTCATTGTTCGGCGGCGGGTGGACACAAAGGAGTAACTAAAACTTTGAATAGAATAAAATATAAATATCAGTGGGAGCATTTAAAGGAGGACATACAAGCCTTCATTCAAAAATGCGTTCCTTGCCAGCTTAAAAAATTAGTGCGGGTCAAAACAAAACAGAAAATGATTATAACGGACCACCCTTGTATTCCATTTTTCACGGTTAGTTTGGACATCGTAGGACCGTTACCGAGAACTAAAGACGAATCCGAGTATATTTTAACTATGCAGGATCAATTTACAAAATTCTCGGTGGGAGTCCCTTTAAAAGACCAGACTGCCATTACTGTAGCAGATGCTTTTATCAAACGCTTATTTGCACTTTTGACGCGCCGCAAGCTATGCTTACCGATCAAGGCACCAATTTTCATAGTAAATTAGTTAAGCGCGTTTCAAACGATTTAAAATTAAGCAAGTAAAATCTACCGCTTTTCACCCTCAATCTAACGGCTCTTTAGAGCGCTCGCACTCGCCACTTAGTGAATTTTTGAAAATGTTTGCCACGAAACATTTAGATTGGGACGAGTGGGTTGAGTTAGCAATGTTTAATTTCAACACGGGCAAACATGAAGGAACCCAGCACACTCCGTTCGAGTTAGTGTTCGGGCGCCTGGTGAGAGTGCCCTCGAGCGACCCCTTAGAGCCGGAAGATTTATTGCCTACTTACGCAGGGTACATGACAACTTTGATCGAAAGATTGAATTTTCTTCAAAGAACCGCACAAGAAAATCTATTATCCGCTAAACAAAAAAGTAAAGAATATTATGATAAAAAGCAAATCATAAGAATTTCAAAATAGGCGATTTTGTGTGGTTGCAGAGCGGGCCAAAGCCGCATAAATTTGAAAATCAATATTCTGGCCCTTACTTAATAATTGAAATCTGGGAAAATGGCAATGTAAAAATTCAAACTAATGAAAGTAAGACCAAAGTTGTGCATAGTAATCGTTTACGCTTGTCGCATGTTAAACCTCACGCAGACTCCGAAAGCTTGTAAAAATAAAAAGTAAGCTTAGCGTAAGTTAGAAAGTTAACATTTTTATTCATGATTACAGATGAGGACTTTGATGTTCATTCTCGCAACAACTTTGAAAATTAAGATAACTTTCGGGCTGATCGGATTTGATTGTGGACAAAAATTCACTAATTTTACTACGTTTTCTTTGGTTAATGTGGGAGAGTGCGACCTGCCGGAACCGATCGTTAACGTTACTAAAACGGAAATTAGCCTTTTACAAATAAACGAGTACGCTGATACGCTAGTTAGATATTGTAAAGTGGAAATTAAAAGAACGGTTGCGCATTGCGCAACGGGATGTGGTCGCATATCTCTCACGTTAAAAACGGAGAAGTGAATTTCTTACGTGAAGTAACCAAAGATGAGTGTGTTAAAATGCACGTGCATAAGTCAATTACTATCGCGGAGAACGCTCTCGGAGGATTGAGGATAAATGACTCGGTTACGTTTCCAATCACGTTCGCAGGAGCTATTAAAGCGGACGGCTCGTGTGCCAACACAGGTCACTATTCTGACCCGTACGGAGAATTTTATGACGTAGTTGTGCACGGGTATGCGACCATAAAATTGGAAGAACGTTTTAACGCGGTTAACTTGAATAATAACAAAATCAGATTAGAATCGGGCACGCAGTGCGCATTTACTGATGATCATTGCATAGATATGCAATTCGGTTACGCGTTTTGGGATATGATACCTACGGGCCCGTGCGAGGCTCGTAAATATACTTCCTTGTATACCGGGCCAGTAATGAAGGTTATTGAGAAGGATAATGAGCGCCGGCCGTTGTATGTTTTGGAAGCGGAAGGATTGTCTTTCGCATTTAAAGACATCGGTCTAGAAAACGTTTGCTCTTATCAATTAATTCGCACGGAGCACCCGAAATTATTTATCTTGATCCGGAGCATGAGAGATTAATAGTCCAAAAAGGGGTTAGTATTAGCAACACTGATATTTTCGCATACGTAAATTCGAAATTTGTGTATGTAGACGCGCACATTAAGGGGCAAATGACATGATTGTACCGGGATATACTAGAAAAACAGTGCGAATTAGAACGTAAGGTACTCGCTAATTCACTTAGTATAGCTACTATCTCGCCCGATTTATTAGCGTATCAAATCATGAAGGGACCGGGCTATATAAGCCTATTGGCCGGCGAGGTGGTGCATATATTGAAGTGTGTACAGGTCGAAGTGAAGGTTAGGCCGACGGAAGATTGCTATCAGGAATTGCCTGTATCATGGGAGGATAAATTGCTATTTTTAGCACCACGGGCTCACATTTTACGTGAATTTGGCACAAAAGCGAAATGCGATACTATGATTCCGGTTATGTTTTTGATAGGAGAGCGATGGTTTAAAATGTTGCCACAGATTACCATACAAGACACGCCGTCAATTTTAAAGCCACAAATTCAGCAGTCATGGACTTATAATAATCCAACAGATTTAGCTAATAGCGGAATTTATTCCTACGGGGACATTGAAAGCTTAAAAAATTTTATTATGTTTCCGAACGAGAGGGGCGCGATTTTAAACGATTTGGCGTACGGTTATTCGGGCAAAGGCAGAATGACTGGGTCCGGATCGATTTCGGGTCTCCTCGATGAGGAAGCGCTTTCACGCATTGCCGACTCTGCATGGGGCCGTGTTTGGTCGGGGTTAATTACCTTTGGGTCAGTAAGCGCAGCGTTTATATCTCTTCTTATGATTTTCCGTTTAATTAAATTTATACTTGACACCATTATTCACGGATATGTTTTATACAGCCTTTATGGTTGGTCGGTGCACATTTTAGGAGCTCTCTGGAATTCGCTTACGCACCTGCTTTTACATTTGGGGAAAGACCACGAACCGGAAAAATCGAAGGAAGATGAGCCTGTTAAAGGGCCGTCTGCTCCGTCTGCCGCCGAAGCTCCGTTTACCTGTACTACACAGAAATATCAGTTGGAGTGCCAATGGTTAGAAAATAATTCAAAAAATAATCCAGAAGTAATCGAAAATAAGCTATACCCCATACTAAACGAACAAAATAAACCATTTTTACCGCCGCGAAATATAGTTTGAATTAACTTTTAACTTTTACTTGTAATTAATAATAAAAAAAAAGTATCTATTCACTCAAACCATTAAAATGAGACCTAGTCAGAAGAAATCATTGCTTGACGATTTAATCGCGTTTAGGAGTCGTTTAGTATGGGCGGCTCAGAACCGAAACGAGCGATTGCTCGCATATAGCACGCGAATGCAGCGTACTTATGAAGTCTACGCTCATGCGGGCAGAATTGCGAATAGAGGGATGATTGAAGTTACTGAATCTGAATTGGAGCGAGAAAGATTGGCGATCTTTTGCTATGTCTCGGGGTTGCAACTTAGCATTAAGCGTTATATGTGTAAGCCGGAATTTTATAATAATTTTGCGCAAGCGCGACGTCATGTCGAGAAAATCGCTTACCACCTTGATGATTTGGCAAACATGCGAACAGTAGTAGTTTGTAATCATAGTGATTTAATTTAATTCTGAAATTTAAAGTAATTTACAAATTTTCTTTTTTTAGCCATTAGAGCAGAGTGTAAGGCCTGGCTTCGCGCAAGCGTTAGAGCGCCTGCGAAAACATCCCTGCTGGAGCGTGCGAGAAGGAGACAAAACAGTGTATGTAGACGAAGAATCTTATAACTTCTTTTGTAAAAATTGTTACTCCACGCGTGTAGAAGACCCGTTTCGATTACTTGAACCCTGCATTGATTATCACATACTAGTGCACTCTAGTGTTGCTGTACCAACGTGTTGTAAAGTTTGCCACCGACAATTACTGTTTTTGCGAACAGGTGAATCTTGTGAAAGGTGTATCCGGGTTTACATGTTAGTAGGTGAGGAATTGCTATCTTATCCAATACCCGAGGTTTTGTATTGACTCCTAAAATCACTTTGAATTAGAGTAACATGTCGATAATTCGTAATTATGAGCGGGTGGCCTACGGATTCAGGGAGGAGCACGTATGCGCTATGTGTTTCATGAATAAATTGCATCCTTTATTGCAAAATTTGTATACGTTAGAATTGGCCAGAACGTACAATCAGAATTTAAGCTTAATTAGAATAATCAAATGTGCTATTTGCAAATCGGTAGTAACATTTGTTAGGAGAGACATAAAGCAGATAACCACGAGGCACCCGTTAGTTGAAATACATTTGGAACAATCGCCCACAATCTCGCAAATCGAAACTATACATGCGCACGTGCACATGAGTGCATCGTCAGTACTATGGTATAACGACTGTTTGTTAAAGCTGACTAATGATCTTATAGCCTTATGGCGCCTCCGAAACAACGGGAGAACTGAGCTTCCCACAGCGGGGATTCAGCCTCAAGCGTTTGCGGCCGCCGATTTTACAGCAGTAGCAAATTTGGATAGTTCTAATGGCATAAACGTAAATTTAGGGGAAAATCCGATGCCAATCATTGTAAGCGTAACAGGAGGCGAATCATCGCAAGCGGACGATCGTGTTAAAAATATGAATGTTAATAATGACTTTAATTTGAGTAAGCAAGCTAATATTGTTCGTGATGTAAGTGCTGTGGCCAAGAAACCAGAAGCGCCGTGCGGACGTAGGCACAGCGGCTCAAAGATAGGTGGGTCAAGCTCCCAGGTCGCAGGTAGTAGCACGGAAGTTGTGCCGCGTATAGAGAGCCTTTATTGGCCCACCAATAAAACTAAGGCTACTTGGACTATGACGCAGATAGAATTTGATAACCTAATGGGCAAAAGAGAATTTGGAGACATGACACTTAATGAGTTTAGGCGCGGTTTAGAAGGGGAGCTAGCATGTAAACAAATTAAGGAATGATAAATTGCAAAAAAAAAAAAAAAGGTCACAACACAGTTTGTCATTAATAGAAAATGTAACGTTGCACTTTGTAGATGTCAAATAACAAAAAAATCAACAGAAAAAAACTTGCTTTTACACAAATAAACTGCTTTAGCGATACCTTTTTGCATTTTTGAAATTCATTTGTAGTAGATAAAACCTTATCTTATTTTTGGTAATTATTGGTTTTCAGCAAAAGGAAAAGTGGTAGGCAGTAAACACAATAGCTATGGGCTTTAAACTTCTAATAAAGGGTTGTGCATTGCTGATGAGTATTTCAAGCTCGTTACAAAAGGATTTAATGCCCTATTATCATGCCATTGACAATAATCCAGGGCTGGTGTTTGTTAAGTCCAAAGAGGTGGTGTTTATCAAGGAAAAGTGGAGTGTCGTAACATCGGTCAACACGGAGTTTATCAAGACGGCGACTAAGCAGGGCAGAGCAGAATTGGAGGCTATCCGCGATGCATACCAACAGATGCGCAAATCGAACGGCACAATAACTCATATGGTTAGAGTACTGGACGTTGAATTGCGTAATCTCCACGAAGTAACAAAAAATTTGAGAAAAAGCGAGTTGCTTTACGACCTCGTAGTGGTCCCTAGGGGAGAGGAATTTAATGTTCCCCCCACGAGTTATGTATTAGAAAATTATAGGGAAATTAGTGTTTTTATGGGTAAATTGCGCGAGGATAAATTTGAGATAATGCCGGGAGACAGGGTGAACACCTGCGTAATTGAAAATGACTACGCGCGCGAAAGTTTAATCATCCAGCAGAAATTTGAAAAATTGCATAAGCAAATTACAAAAGTACCGTGGGGCGAACATAAAGTCGACGTTAACTTTCAATTTATCTTAGAAAATTTATATGAATTGCTCGAAATAATCGGAAAATCTAAGCAGCTTATTTTGAACTTGTGTGATTTATTGGGGCACCAAAAAGTATTGTTTACTTCTGCAGAATTAAATAAATTTTTAATCCAAATTAGGGATGATAGAAAATTGTCTTTGCCATTTTTTATATCGAATTTCGGCTCAATTTTGTTGGGACAGTTGGTTAAGGTGCATATTGTGTTTGTTAATAATGAATTATTTATTGAAATGGTAATACCATTTACCGATAAAGATCTTTTCTTGCTTTATGAAATGCAACCTTTTCCAGTTTGCCAAGCAAATTTTGAAGATAAAACCTTAGCAGCTCATATTAAGCCGAGAGCAGATTATATCGCTGTAGGCGACTCGAGTGATCGGTATCTATTTCTAAATCAGTCGGACTTGAATAAATGTGACGAAAGAAATACATTTTTTCTTTGTGAAAACGAGTTTTATTTTGAAAATTATATATCATGTGAGAAAATGTTGTTATCTAAACCAAATTATGGAGAATTGCCTTTATGCAATATTCAGTTTTCGCAAGGAAAGGAGCAGTATTTTCAAAGAATGACAAACAAGCGTTTGTGGCTAGCGTCAACCATAAATGAACATAGGCTAGAAGTTATGTGCTCGGGAAATATTTACAAAATACCTATCTCGGGGAGCCAAATTGTAGAGCTGCCAAAAAATTGTAAAATGAGAATCGATGAGCGCGAAGTTTATGGTTTTGACGGCCGATATAATGATCAAGATATAATCGTGCCTAATCTAAAGTTAAACATCCATCGAGAGTTAATATTTAAACAAAGTAAAGAAAAGCAAATTGCGAGTAGCATTGCCGAGAACAGCGGGGCAATTACTACTAAAGATTTGTTATACATAGTATTCTATGCAATTTTGAGTATAATTATAGTCACGTTTTTGGGTGTATTCACGTACTTTGCTTTTCGCTTACTTAAAAATAAAGACAGTCGTCCTGTGGAAACAGAAAACTCATATGTACCAATGTACCCCTTGGATCACGGTTTTAAATGTAATTTCACAGGAGTGTCACATTATGAAGAGCCGCGCTCGCCGCCGGTACCGATTAAGAATTGTGAGGCAAACCCTGCGAAATCGGCTTTAATAAAAATTTGTAACGATAGCGTGCCAGAACCGGGACCGTCTAGAAATAGCGAGGCCGGTCCTTCGAAAACAGTCGCTTGTTTAACTGCTATTGATACCATATTATCCGGTGTTTAATAATAAATTTTTTTTTTAAAAAAAAAAGTATTCGTAAAATAGTTTGTGAACAAAATATGCGACGTTAAATCGGTAATTTGTTAAGCTTGAGACTATAAGTAAGCATAGATTAGAGATACAGTAATCGGCTGCAGTAGTATAATTAATTGAAATTATAAGTAGATGTTGTTAGCAGTGTAATAACAAACATGAGCAATTGGAAGATTTAGCTATTTTACCTTTTTCTTTTTTAAATAGAATGGAGGGAGTTTGGAGAAAGTAGTCGAGAGGGTAGGGCAGAGTAAAAAAAAAAAAAAAAAAAAAAGAGAAAATTTTCCTTTCAGCTTTTCCCTCACTACACAAACCCATCCTCTCCCTGTCGCTCAAATTCCATAAAGATGGGTCCAGCTCGTGAGCGGTCTCGTCGAAAGAGAGCATTAGCTCGCCAACGCTCGCATCAGCACCATCGCAAATTTGTTGTGTGTTCCAGACAAATTAGGCTGTCCAGAGCATTTACGCCCACTTTCACACGACACTAGTGCTCCAAGGATTCCAAATTTGGACCGACCATTATGAACCACGAGCAACAGCAGGTGCCAACGCTCCAAAGACTGGCTTTGGAAAGCTTTGCTTCGCCGAATGTCCAGTTGCGCAATCGAGGATGTCGGTTAGCGCAACTAGTGTACCTGACGCTATGGGAGTTCGCACGGGACTGGTACGTCGATGGGGCCAGTCAAGAGGAGAGGGAGTTCGCGCCATCTGAGCGCCATTTACCGTGGCACCAGGTGTGGGCGCGAAGACTATGGCCGATCATGAACCGCCAGGACCGGTGGGACGTAGTCAGCAACCCAAGCGACGAAGCGCAAGTCCAGTGGAACAGGGCTTATTTGCGTGGAGCCAACGACTGGATTGAGTTACAACGATTCTCTTTGGACCGTATGCTCTTGCCGCACGGCAGCGAGGGATATAGAAGTTGGAAGAACTACCGCAATTACAGCGAGTGTGGCGTTGACCTTGCCGCATGGCGGAATTGTAGAGACTGCGTACAGCAGAGCACCAGCACAGACACCCTGGATTGGTGTCTTTCTTGTGAGGACGAGACGCACATAAGAGCGTTGGAGGAGACGCTGTGTCCAGAGTGTGGAGGAGGACCAATTCTCCCGGCCATGGCAGAAGTACCCGTTGATAATTGGGACGATGCGCCTGAACCCTGGTTGGTGCAGCTTGAATGGGAGCAGCAGGAGCCAGAACCACAGCCAGATGTCTGAGTCGAGGAGAGCCAGGCATGGGAATGGCAGCATTATAGGATGGTCCTGTACACTGTAGGCGGTTTTTGATTGTCATCAATTACATTAGGCAGTCAACAAATTGAAATGAAACGAGTAATACAAATTTTTCTTTCTCCTCTTCCAAATGTATTTATAATACTAGTATTCAGGAAACAACTATTACAGTTATAGCGGAAATTGTAAATAAATAAATATAAAAAAAAAAAAAACACCCCCAACACACAACACAAAAAGAAACAACTCAAAAAAAAAAAAAAAAAAAAAACAGACGCAGAGTCTGAATTTAAGACGACTCGCTGTCAGGGTGGAGTCAAAAGACTCAGCTCTCCACCCGGAGTGACGTTTGGGCGGAGAGACCAGCAAGCGCCGCCCCGCAGCGCACGTCTTCGGGGGGGGACGTGTCACGTCGAGTACGACTGACCGCTACTTTGGAGACCCATGCTACCATCTATCCTTACCACCCTACAACCTTTTTTCCTTCATGTTACCATGAGTCCTATTTCCTGTCAGTAACGCCACCTAGTAGCAACTGGGTTACCTGCGACAACCACAGTTCGCATGATAACGAATCCTACCTTACCCGTATTCGTCCCGCCTATCGATCCAACCCTTGTCCTTGGCAGCGCCACATTCGAACCCGAGTTCCCCACCCGCGTCCTTGCCACCCCATGCAAAAGATGAGATACCCTACACTCCCTTACCTTTGCATCTGCCCTAGATACATGTGCGGGTATAAAAGCCGCGACGCGCCTCCACTCGAGGCAGAAGCTTTTGTTCTTTTTGTTTCGAAGGGCGAAGCCCTTGACCAACGACTATTTAATTGTAACAATTGGACTTAGAATAATTTCCGACATTTTGTATTCTGACTTAGAATATTTTCGAGCAGAATTTACTTAGAATAATTTCGAGTAGAATTTACTTAGAATAATTTCGAGTATAATTGACTTAGAATATTTTCGTGTGGAATTAACTTAAAATATTTGTCAAGCTTCTCTGATTGTAGTCTCGCGAATAATTGTTGATATTATATCTCGACTACAATCAGTGTGTAACAGTTTTAACGTAACTTTATGCAATTAATAAACATCACATAATTGCATTTTTGAGTGTTACTTTATTTACACAATCCTGTCCTTCTGCCATTTGAATCGCCCGCTGCGTTTGGGTCCTGAGACTGCCGAGGGCTAACTGAGAGAACGAGACAACCGCAACCGCCCCAAAGTAAGTAACTCTGTAGATCGCTATCCTTTCTCTTTCTCTGTCACTCTAATTGTTCGCTGACGCTGTCGCTTGCCGCTTAATTAGTATCGCGAATTATCATTGTTTAATTTACCTGTCCGATTAACTATTTTCACGCGTTCCTACTCCCGTGGTTATTACGTGTAGGCGTAAACCGAAACTGGAACATTTATCGCGTTAACTTTATCGTTTTCGCGACATTGTAACACGGACGTTACAATATTCTGTTTTGCCCTAGGCGAAGAACTCCTGCAGAAGACAACACGTCTTCATATAATTCTACTCTCCTCCAGGGCAGGCAACGCAACTACCCCGTCCTGAAGACATCAGCTAGACAAACATATCCTAGAAGTGAGAGCGAAGGTTTATATAAATATAGTTTGATCTCCTGTGCCAGACTCGAGTAAGTACTTCACTTCGGATTTGGACTTTATCTTCTAATACAGCCGAACCTAGTCTCTAACTTTCCATCGGTCTACTCCTCTGTACTGCTTAACACATTATTAATATATTTTGTATTGCCCTAGGTGAAGAACTCGTGTAGAAGACAATAAGTCTTCATATAATTCTACTCTTCTCGAGGACAGCCAACGCAACTACCACTTCCCGAGGTCATCACCTAGGCGAACACAACGGAGAAGGGAGGGCGAAGGTGTAGTTGAATGTAGTTCGCGCTTCCGTGACAGACTCGAGTAAGTACTTCACTTCGGATTTGGACTTTATCCTGTAGTATAGCCGAACCTAGCGTCCAACTTTCTATCTGTCTACTCCTCTGTTCCTGGCAGTTTGATACTGCTCTCCTCATCCCCACTGCCTAAAACATTATTAATATATTTTGTTTTGCTCTAGGCGAAGAGCTCCTGCAGAAGACAACACGTCTTCATATCATTCTACTCTCCTCGAGGGCAGCCAACGCAACTACCACTTCCCGAGGACATCACCTAGGCGGACACGATGGAGAAGGGATGGCGAAGGTATACTTGAATGTCTGCGCTCCCGCGACGGAGTCGAGATGTAGTCTAGGCGTCAGGGGGGTTTCCGTGGCCGATGGATGTCCACACTTCCACCAAAGCTTTTCTTACGTATTTTTGTCTGCTGATTCTGAATTTCGAAGGTGGACAGTCGCCAGACTGTTAGTTTTTTGTTATTAACAATTTAATTGTTTAAATTGCTGTCAAATCAATATGATTAATTATAACTGAATCCTAACTACCTAAAACTGTAGTAAATTGATCTAGAAATATGCTCATTTTTTCAGAATTGAAAAATTTTGATTAGAACCCGAATTATTGCAAATTTAGTCCAATAAGTCACGAATTCGAGCGCAAACGTGCATAATTCCAGATCAATTTACTACAGTTTTAGACAGTTAGGATTCAGCTATAATTAATCATATTGATTTGGCAGCAGTTTAAACAATTAAATTGTTAATAACAAAAAAACTAACAGTCTGGCGACTGTCCACCTTCGAAATTCAGAATCAGCAGACAAAAATACGTAAGAAAAGCTTTGCTGGAGGCGTGAACATCCATCGGCCACGGAAACCCCCCTGGCGCCTAGACTAATGTCAGTATTTAGGGTACACCTGATTTTTAGGTATGAATTATATCTCCCCAAAAAGTAACAGTTTTCTGCGGGTGCATACGGAAAGAAAACTCTTACTGCTACAGTTAAAACGGCTTACTCGTGGAGTATAGGAGTTCCTTTACTATATAAGTAAGGTGGTTTTAGCAATCTTAGTAAGGGACCCATACTTTTATGGTATGGGTCGCTAACTTTTAAAGTATGTTGATTTTCATAGTACAACAGTTACACAATTATACGATCGTTGGATCAGCGGCATACCGACGTAACAGCGTCACACGATTTTAGTATATATTGTTTCCACCTTCAATTGCAAGGGAGAAATACTATAGCGGTAACAGTTGCTACCTGCTAATACGGAAATGACAACTATTATAAGGAAGTGTTACTTATCGATAATTGAAAGCATCGAATGCGTCGTCTAGGTCTTTGGGGTGGTCAATGATGGAGTCGAGGTGATGCGCTCCGAAGTTTTTTGCGTTTAGATCTCAGAGCGCATCTAATACGTAGTTCAAGTGTTCGGGGTAGCCGATGATGATGTCTAGGTCGTGCGCTCCGTAGTTTTGTGTCTCTAGATGTTGGAACGTATCAAATGCGTGGTTTAGGTCTTTGGGGTGGCCGATAATGGAGTCTAGGTGGTGCGCTCCGTAGTTTTTTGCATTAAAATATCAGGGCGCATCTAATACGCAGTGCAGGTGTTCAGGGTAGCCGATGACGAGGTCTAGGTGGTGCGCTTCGTAGTCTTTTGCGTTTAGATTGCAGGGCGCATCTAATACGTGGTTCAGGTCTTCGGGGAAGCCGATGACGATATTTAGGTGGTGCGCTCCGTAGTTTTTGGCTAATAGGTGTTCGACATGTCAAAACTTAAAGTATTACTAATCACGTAATTTTATACTATAAGTAAAAATCGTGATTATAAATAAATACTTACCCGAACGTAATTACGTTCAAATTGACATGTGTTTGTAATAAGAAAAAATAGTAAATAAAAAATTGCGTATAGGCGAAATACGCACAATTATTCATAATGAATAATGCGTATATGCGAAATGCGCACAATTATTTATCATACAAAAAATGCGTATAGGCGAAATACGCACAATTATTTATAATAAAAAATGCGTTCAAGCGAAATACGCACAATTATTTACAATATCAAAAATGTGTATAAGCAAAATATGCACAGTTGTTTATAATGCAAAAATACGTATAGACGAAATACGCACAATTATTAGTTATAAGGAAAGGTGTATGGGCTAACATATTTAATTATAACAGAAAAGAATTACAATTACATGAGTTTATTTAGTTCTCTATTTATAAGAAACTAGATGTCTTGACACAAAATTAATTCTTTTCCGTTTTTTTTTTCAACAAAACTCATAAAATTTGAAAAGAAGCTAAAGAAACTTATGAGCCTAGCTCAATAAAATTATAGTAGCTCTACTTTTGCCAATCATTCAGTAGCATGACAAGTATAATGCAAAGTAATTATTAATGACAATACTTCTAAAAACACAAATTTTGTTAAAATGTTCAATTTACAGTTATGCGTTTATATGATGGAAGGTGTATATTTTAAAATGTCGATCAACTTAAATACCATACTCAGGTTCATTTGAAGTTCAACCCTTGGTCTCAAATTTTGTTACACCCTCCTGTTGTTTCAGGTATATGCAATATTTCACGTGAAGTCAGCAGCTCAACATTTTAAAATCGCTCAAGACTCGTTTTCTTTTAGTTTTTATGAACAAAAAATGTTCCTCAAATTTTAGGTCGATATTTGCAAAAATAAAAAAGCTATGCAACATTGAAAATTCAATTTTTTTGTATTTTTCGGTTAAAATCCAAGTTAATTCATTTTTTAACTCAAAATATGGAACTTTTTGTATAGTACATTGATTGGAAAAAGGTTTGCATTTTTTTCTGTAGAATGTGCCAGTATTTATTTTATGACCCTTTTTGAAAGTCTCTGATTGGCTGCTTCTTAGTATACCTTCATCAAAGGATATTGAGGCTGCGGTCAAATATTCTTTATTCGACAAATTTTTTTTTTGTATTCTTCGAAAACCCTTCAAAATGCTTTTTTGATCAATACTGACCGAGCATAGGAAAAAAGTTACAATTTTTTGAAATATCAAGAAAAATCCATAATTTCAATTTTTGATAACATGATTAATGAAACTGAATATATTCATACATCTTATGGCATGGACCGTACCACTGAATTTTTTCAGAACATCAAATAGAACATTAGAAATAACTATTTTCAATAATATTAGGCTTACACAATAAGCGATACCTAATTATGAATGAAATTATCAGTCTGTTGCCTGATTTAATTTTGATAGCTTTATAGTAATTAACCTCTATAGCTTAATTTATTATTAATTCATAATTAGGTATTGCTTATTGTGTAAGCCTAATATTATTGAAAATAGATATTGATAATGTTCTTTTGATGCTCTAACAAAATTCAGTGGTACGGTCCATGCCATAAGATGTATGAATGATGTTCAGTTTCATTAATCATGTTATAAAAAATTGAAATTATGGATTTTTCTTGATATTTAAAAAAATTGTAACTTTTTTGCCTTTGCTCGGCCAGTATTGATCAAAAAAAGCATTTTGAAGGGTTTTCGAAGAATACAAAAAAAAATTTGTCGAATAAAGAATATTTGGCCGCAGCCTCAATATCCTTTGATGAAGGTATAGTAAGAAGCAGCCAATTAGAGACTTTCAAAAAGCGTCATAAAATAAATACTGGCACATCGTACAGAAAAAATGCAAACCTTTTGCTAATTAAAAGTTTCAAGATTTTGAGTTAAAAAATGAATAAACTTGGATTTTAACCAAAAATTGCAAAAAAATTGAATTTTCAATGTTGCATAGCTTTTTTATCGATCTAAAATTTGAGGAACATTTTTTGTTGATAAAAAAACTAAAAGAAAACGAGTTTTGAGCGATTTTAAAATTTTGAGCTGCTGACTTCACCTGAAATATCACATCCGACCTGTACCGACATCTGGACGTTAAAACCTACGGTGCGCATCACCCGGACTCCATCATCGGCCATCTAAACACCTAGACCTCGCATCCGACCAGTCCCTTCACTTGGACACAAAAACCTACGGAGCGCACTATCCGGACTCCATCATCGACCATCTGGAACATCTAGACCTCGCATTCGATTTGTCCTGACCTCTGGACACAAAAACCTACGGAGCGCATCACGTAAACTCCATCATCGGCTACCTGGAACGTCTAAACCTCGCATCCAATCTGTCCCAACACCAGGACACAAAAATCTTCAGAACGCATCACCCGGATTACATCATCGGCCATCTGCAATACCTAGACCTCGCATCCGACCTGTCCCTTAACCTGGACACAAAAACCTACGGAGCGCACTACCCGAACTCCATCATCGGCCGTCTGGAACACCTAGACCTCGCATCCGATCTGTCAAGACACCTGGACACAAAAGTCTACAAAGCGTATCATCAGCCGCCTGGAACAGCTAGACCTCGCATTCGAGCTGCCCCGACATCTGGACTCAAAAACCTACGGAGCGCATCACGTAAACTCCATCATCGTCCACCTGGAACGCTCAGACCTCGCATACGATCTGTTCCGACATCTGTTCCGACGAAGCGCACTCCATCATCGGCCATCTGAAACACCTAGACCTCGCATTCGATTTGTCCTGGCCTCTGGATACAAAAACCTACGGAGCGCATCACGTAAACTCCATCATCGTCCACCTGGAACGCTCAGACCTCGCATACGATCTGTTCCGACATCTGGACACAAAAATCTTCGGAGCGCATCACTTACACTCTATCATCGGCCACCTCGAACAGCTAGACCTCGCAATCGAGCTGTCTCGACACCTGGGTACAAAAACCTGTGGAGCGCATCACCTGGACTCCATCATCAGCCATCTAAACACCTAGACATATCTTGAACTTCACACACACCATGCAATAGATGCTGAGGGATTGAATATCAAGTTTGAGATCTAAATAATCAGCAAGTGTGGAGTTGTTGCCTTTTTTGTGTGTGTTTTCAGGAAATTTTCAAGAATAAAAGTTATTTCCCCAACACTGATTGATTGAAAAAGTCTGAAATTGAATATACAATCCCTCAGCATGTATTACATTGTGTGAGGACATTTTGGTAAACTTTGAGCAAGGGTCAGGTGGTCTTAGTTTGAAAGGCGTACATGCGCCGTTTCGACTTTTGAGTCCAAAAGATGCGTTTTAATTCTCTAAACATATCTTAAACTTTACACACACCATGCAATACATGCTGAGGAATTGAATATCAAGTTTGAGATCTAAATAATCAGCAAGTGTGGAGTTATTGCCTTTTTTGTGTGTTTTTCAGGAAATTTTCCAGAAAAAAAGTTATTTCCCCAACACTGGCTGATTGAAAAAGTCTGAAATTGAATATACAATCCCTCAGCATGTATTATATTATGTGTGGACATTTTGGTAAACTTTGAGAAGGGGTCAAGTGGTCTTAGAAATGTACATGCGTCTTTCGACTTTTGAATCCAAAAGATGCGTTTCCATTCTCTAAACATATCTTAAACTTTACATACACCATGCAATACATGCTGGGGGATTATGAATTAATTTTGAGATCTAAATAATCAGCAAGTGTGG
This sequence comes from Torymus aiolomorphi, assembly GCA_036365515.1. NCBI lineage: Eukaryota > Metazoa > Arthropoda > Insecta > Hymenoptera > Torymidae > Torymus > Torymus aiolomorphi. The sequence continues at coordinate 218,959,031 of CM070874.1, forward strand.
AGTTATTGCCCTTTTTGTTTGTTTTTCAGGAAATTTTCAAGAAAAAAAGTTATTTCCTCAACACTGGCTGATTGAAAAGGTCTGAAATTGTATATACAACCCCTCAGCATGTATTACATTGTGTGAGGACATTTTGGTCAACTTTGAGCACGGGTCAGGTGGTCTTAGTTGGAAATGCACATGCGCTTTTTCGACTTTTCATTCCGTAGATCCCTTTCCATTCCCTGCAAATATCTTAACTTTCCATCTATCTACTCCTCTGTTCCTGGCAAGTCGATACTGCTATCCTCATTCCTGTACCGCTTAACACATTATTAATATATTTTGTTTTATCCCAGGCGAAGCTCTTCTGCAGGGCAGCCAATGCAACTACCACTTACTAAAGACATTAGCTAGGCGAAGATATCGTAGAAGTGACGGCGAAGGTCTAACTCAATGGAGTACGTGCTCCGGCAACAGACTAGAGTAAGTACTTCATTTCGGATTTGGTCTTTATCCTGTAGTATGGCCGAACCTAGCCTCCAACTTTTCATCCGTTTACTCCTCTATTCCTGGCAGTTCAATGCTGCTTTCCTCATCCCCACTGCTTAACACATTATTAATAGATTTTGTTTTGCCCTAGGCGAAGAGCTCCTGCAGAGTAGAATGGGTCTTCGTGAATAATTTTACTCTCGTCGAGGGCAGCCAACGCATCTACCACTTCCTGAGAACATCACCTAGGCGAACAAGCGAAGACGCAATCGAGCTGTCCCGTCACCTGGACACAAAAACCTACGGAATGCACTATCCGACTCCATCAACAGCCGCCTGAAACGCCTAGACTTCGCATCCAATCGGTTTCCACACCTGGACTCAAAAATCTACGGAGCGCATCACCTACACTCTGTCATCGGCCACCTGGAACAGCTAGACCTCGCAATCGAGCTGTCCCGTCACCTCGACACAAAAACCTACTGAGCGCATAACCTACACTTTATCATCGGCTATCTGGAACAGCTAAACCTCGCAATCAAGCTGTCCCGTCACCTGGACACAAAAACCTACAGAGTACACTACCCGGATTCCATCATCAGCCGCCTGAAAAAGCTAGACCTCGCAATCAAGCTATCTCGTCACCTGAACACAAAAACGAACAGAGCGCACTACCCGGACTCCATCATCAGCCACCTGAAACAGCTGGACCTCGTATTCAAGATGTCCCGTCACCTGGACACAAGAACCTACAGAGCGCACTACCCAGACTCCATCATCAGCCGCCTGGAACAGCTAGACCTCACATTCGAGCTGCCCCGTCACCTGGACACAAAAACCTCCAGAGCGCATCACCTACACTACTACACTCTATCATCGGCCACCTGAAACACCTAGACCTCGTAATCGATCTGTGCCGACACGTGGACACAAAAATCTACGAAGCGTATCATCTAGACTCTATCATCAGCCGCGTGGAACAGCTAGACCTCGCATTCGGGATGTCCCGACACCTGGACTCAAAAACCTATGAAGAGCACTACCTAGACTCCATCATCGGCGCTCCTTACACAGCTCACTTGTTTCTATATTAATTACATTTTATTGCCTAAAGCGAGGCGCTGCTGTAAACGACATCGTAACGCCTTAAGTTTCTGCTGTCACTGTTTTGCTATACGTCATCGGCCGCGTTCACTTGCTGCTCTCTATGGTAAAGAGTTACCATTCTGCGAAGAATAAGTCAGAATCGAGTAAGTTGATAATCTATCACGATTGTCTTGCTTGTTTTGCAGTATGGAACAAGCTTAGTTTTTACGAGTATCCATTTTTGGGATTGCAGTTTCAATCATGCGATGCGATGTCCTGAATTTTGAAATGTAAATAACTGAGACTACCGTAAAGTGACTAACCTGCATCTCATTATAATAAAAAATGTGTATAGGCAAAATACGCATATTTGTTAATAATAGAACATGTGTATAGGCGAAATACACAAAATTATTTATAATAAAATGCGTATAGGCGAAATGCGCACGATTATTAACATTGAAAAGTGTGTATAAGCGAAATACGCATAATTATTTATAAAAGAAAATGCGTATATGTGAAATACGCACTACTATTAACATTAAAAAATGTGTATATGCAAAATACACATAATTATTTATCAAAGGAAGTACGTATACGCGAAATACGTACAATATTGTTTATAATAAAAAATGCGTATAGACAAAATACGCACACTCATTTATAATAAAGAATGCGCGTAGACAAAATACGCATATATCTCTTTACAATAAAAAAATGCGTATAGGCGAAATACGCATCTCTTTCTCTTTATAATAAAAAAATGCGTATAGGCGAAATACGCATATCTCTTTCTCTTTATAATAAAAAAATGCGTATAGGCGAAATACGTAAATTTTGATTTTAACAATAGAAAATGCAGATTTTTATTATTATTATAGTATAATAATAGTAGAGATCTTTAATATTTTTGAAATATGTAGCGCTATCTATGTTAAAATCTATTAGGATTTTCCAGAGATGGCGCTTGTGTCATATTTTATCAATAGTATGTACTTCCTACTTTACCGACCTATGGGTCGGTCAAATCGCAGAATTGAGTTTGACACCCCCTTAAGCAGATCGCAATAAAACAAAATCAGTCAAGTTTGTTGAAACGTTTGGCTAAAAATCTTTTTATTCGCGATAAAATCAGCATGTGATACAGGTTGCCAGAACGTGGCTCAAAAAAAGCATTAGTCCAAGGGATCGGCCAGGTAAGATGCGGCTACAGCAATTTTCTTTATTTTCATTATTGTGTAAAGTCATGAGTGAGTGGAAACGTTAGAGTGCTGTGTGAAAGTCGCGATGTCGTTTAGTATTCGAGTAAATGGAGGAATATTCCGAATTACCGGCGCCAGGTTGCGATAGTTAGGTCACACACTCACCGGTTATACTTTACACAGATTCACACTTAAGCCAAGTTGCAGAAGAAGAAGCTAAGGGACACGAACATCTACACTCACACCGCTGCAGCTAAGACCGATTAGCTTAAAGTAAGTTAGCTAGAGCGAGGAAGCTGTATTCAGGTTTAATAGTTTAGAGCAGGGAAAAACGTGCGAAGGTAGTCCACGGACTACTTCGAGTTTAGGAGGGGGAAGTTGTAACGTGGTAAATCGCCAGTTACGTAAGGAACGCGTGAAACAGAGAATGTACGGCAGTCGCGGCGAGCGACGACTCGGCACGCGACGTCGTACGCACACACATGCACGCGCCCGTCCCTCCCCGCTGCCTTCTCCGCGCACTAGTCCCTCCCCTCCCGTATCCAGCAGGCCAGGAGACGGAGGAACCAACAGCAGCTACAGCGAGGACAAGCTGTAGCTGGAGCATGAGCGAGCTCGCTCTCTCAGGCCACTGACAGGAGCAGCCGATGCGCAAGAGAGAGAGAGCGAGAAGCACTGTGCCGTAGCGCCGTCGGCCGTCCATGAGAGACACTGCGAACTGGAGCGGCGGAGCAGCGTGAGCACACCGGCCGGTATTAACCATTCTGTCGCCTACCGCCGTGCCGCGTGCTCGCGATAGTTTGTCCTCGATGACGAGGACCGAGTGCATGCCTGTGCGCCCTGCCGACACCTCGCCACCGTCTGGAGGGGCAGCGTCGTAGAGAGAGAGAGAGAGGACGAGAGAGCGAGAGGAAGCCAGTAGCAGCAGCCGAATCCTGGCCGAGGTTTGTCCCGTTGTTGAATCCCCTTCGGTGTTCCTCTGTGGGTGTGTGTGCGCGTTCGTGTCGGGAGTCGCGAGACAAAGCGAATCCGCGTAGATGCTGCAGCTCGAGCTGTAGGATAGGAGAGTTAGGATTTTTGCATTGCTCCCGGCTGAAGTTAGCCAGCGAAGGCATATGATCAGTGCAAGTGATGCGTGCACCTGGCACCCTTAGAATTGTACCGTAAAATTAGATTTATGGTTTAATAAAGTACTTAGAGTTTTACTCGGTTGTGGTTTTATCTAATTACCAGCGAACCTCTGCCTTGATCCCGGCAGAGCGTTACAAGGTTAACGCGGTAACAAACACCGTAACACAAAATGCATTAAAATGTTTACCGTTTATTGAAGTTTTCAATCCACCCTTTTTAAATAAAGGGCATTTTATGATTGATAGCGGCTCTGAAGCCAACCGTATTAAAAAGAGTTTAATACCTCAAGATCATGTGATAAATCCAACTAGTGCTGCTTTACTAAAGAAAATTTGTGATGAAACCACCAAATCTCTTGGTGCCATTGAAATCAAGGTCTATGGTTTCTTTTCTTTATTTCACGTAGTACCTGATGATTTTCCCATTCCTTGCGATGGAGTCTTGGGGTCCACTTACTTAACACATACGAACGCTTTAATTAATTATGAAGAAAAGTGCTTAAAAATCGGAAATAATTTCATTCCATTGAAATTCGAGATCCCAAGAAATCATAACTTGTCGAAGAATGACTTGACTGCTTCACATTCAAGTCTATCTTCAAACTCCAGCATGAATGTTAATTTTGAATATGAAACCTACAACGATTGCATGAATTATGTCGAAGAAAATTCTCAAGAAAACTCAGATTTAGATGATTACTATTCAAATTATAAAATTGCTGTTCTAGATTTAGACACAAAAACCGAAGTTAATAAAGTTTACGCTAACTCAATTAAAACATTGTTATTTAAAATTGCATATACTGAGATTTTTATCGAGATGGGCATCCCTGTCGCGACAGATCAGGAAATCGATAATGCTTTTGAAGTTATTGGAGAAGACCTTCCAGACATCGATTATTCAATCGCCCCTATATTGGAGTTAGCCGGTAGCAGTAATTCCATTTTAGATCTTTTAAGAGTAGATCATCTAAATGATGAAGAAAAGAAACATATTTACAACTTAGTTTCAAAATCTACAAATAGATTTCTCTTGGAAGGCCAACAATTAGGTACAGCAAGTACGGTAATGCACAGAATCACAACCACTGTCGATATCCCAGTTAATATTAAGCAATATAAATTTCCCATATCGCTTAAGGATGAAATTAGTAGGCAAGTGGAAAAACTCCTAAAAGAGGGAATTATAAAACCTTCGACATCACCTTATAATTCTCCACTGTGGATAGTTCCAAAAAAATTAGATGCCTCTTTAAAATCAAAATGGCGGTTAGTCTCGGATTTTCGTTCTTTAAATGAAAAAACGATGACTGATGCTTACCCTTAACCAGATATAACCCAAATAATCGATCAAGTTGGAGGTCATAGGTACTATACAGTTCTTGACCTAGCATCAGGATTTCATCAAATATTAATGGATCCTCGTGATGCTCACAAAACTGCTTTTAGTACACCATACGGTCATTACGAATATGTACGAATGACGTTTGGCTTAAAAAACACTCCATCTACGTTTCAAAGATATATTGACGAAACTTTCAAGGGTTTGCAAGGAAAAATTTTGTTTACCTTCATCGACGATATAATTATATTTGCTGATACATTAGAAGAACATGAAGAAAAACTTAGTCTAATCATGGAACGATTGAATAGTTCCAATTTACAATTGAACATTAATAAATGCGAGTTCTTAAAAAGTGAGATCGGTTATTTAGATCAGATTTTCAGTAAACATGGAGTTAGTCCGGACCCAAAAAAACTTGAAGCTATCAGAAAATTTCCAAACCCTAAAAATGTTAATACATCCGACAGTTCATTGGCTTAGCAGGATATTATAGAAGATTTATAAAGAATTTTGCTACGATATCTAAACCTCTAACCAAGCTTTTAGAAAAAGAAGTCGGTTTTGTGTGGAATGAAAAAACTCAGGAATCATTTGAAGCCTTAAAAGAAGCTTTATGTAATCCACCAATATTACAATATCCTCACTTTTCGAAACCATTCATTATAACAACAGATGCATCAGGATATGCCATCGGAGGAATACTTTCTCAAGGTGAAATCGGTAAAGACATTCCAATAAGTTATGCTTCTCGAGTTTTAAGAGGACCAGAACTAAATTTTGAAGTATACGAAAAGGAAGCTTTAGCCATGATCCATTGCGCTAAAATTTTTCGATCTTACATTTATAACAAAAAAATTTCGTTTGTAACTGATCATAAACCATTAGTTTGGTTTAAAACCGCTGATTGCAATACACGCTTCAGAAATGGAGATTTAAACTTTCTGAATTTGACTATGAGGTTATATATATATATATATCGCTTTATCGAGAAATCCCATTTGTAAAGTAATTACTAGAAACCAATCAAAACTAATTAATGATCGAAATAAATCTATCAATGATAATAATAATATACGTAAACTAATAACAAATGCTTCAATATCTAAATAAATAAATAAACTTAGTCCTAAGGATAATGAATTAATTAATAAGAGCGCAGAAAATAAATCGGAAAATACTCAAGAACTATTAAAACAGCCTACATCACCGCGCATACGTAATAAACATAAACCCAATTATGAAGAAGTTAATAGTTTAGATGATGATTTTTCTGGAGAAGCAAGGTTACCTCCGCTATCTGAGAAAACTATTCCTTCTTCCGTAATCAATAACTCATTCAAATTACCAATGATTTTAAATGATGATAAAATTTCCGAAACCTCTAAATCTTCTTTTTCAACTATTGAATCCGAACTTTCCGAGGTTGACATTAAATCTACCGACTTGAATCGAAAATGTGAAATAATTGAAGTAAAGGATTTAATTCACTGTCGAAAGGACAATATAATATACTTTGTAGATACTAACGGTAACCCATGCGATGAGGGTGCTTTAAAATTAATAAAAAATAATACATTAGAATCTAAGCAAATTTTAACTTATCTTAATATCAATTATTCTAAAAAACATAATGGTCGGTATTATTTTTCCTTATGTATTCGGGAAGAAAACAAATTATCTATTTCTAGTATTAAAGAAAACTTAATTAAGACAAGATTTATTCGATTTAATTGTTATTTTTCTTTTTAAAAAACTTGTGTAAAATTTGTGCATTTTTAGACCTTGATAAGGGACGAAAATAAATCGTCCGAAACGTTGGATTTAAAGATTATTGTTTTTTTATAACCTGGGCAGTAGAACCATTAGCGTCCTATCCTTTAAAATTAAATTTAAAAACAATTAGTAAATCTTACAGTAAAGATATCGAAAATCTAGTTTGGATAGATTTCTTAGAACTATTAAAAGTAATTTTTAATCAAATACCCGTTAAAGTAGTTATTTGCAAGAATTCCTTAAAATATGTACCACCCGATTTAAGGGATAAAATTTTTTATGAATTACATGACTCACCCATTGGAGGCCACCGTGGCGTGTCCAAAACATTCAATCGTATAAAAACTCAATATTACTGGGAAAATCTAAAAGAAGACATTCAGAGACGAATTCAGCAATCTCTCAATTGTCAATTAAAAAAATTAACGCGGTTAAAAATCAAGCAAGCCATGGTAATTACTGACACTCCGGGCATAGTATTCGATAAGATTGCTATGGATATTGTAGGCCCTTTACAAAAAACAAAAACTGACTTTGAATATATTTTGACGATGCAGGATCAATTATCAAAATTCTGTCTCGTGGTCCCCCTAAAAAATGCCCTAGCCACAACAATAGCTGATGCTTTTATTAAAAAATTCATATGCATCTTTGGAGCTCCCAGAATTGTTTTGACTGATCAGGGGCAAAATTTCTTAAGTAGACTTATGAATAGAGTTTCCAAACGTTTCGAAATAAAAAAAATAAGAACAACCGCTTTTCACCCACAGTATAATGGATCGGTAGAACGATCACATCATGCTTTGGGTGAATTCTTAAAACAATATACAAGTACAGATTCTAATTGGGATGAATGGCTCGATTTAGCCATGCTCAATTACAACACTTGAGTTTCAGAAAGTACAAAACATACCCCATATGAGGTAGTATTTGGTAAGATAGCTAGGTTACCCTCTAGTGATCCCCTTAGGGAGTTGGATCTCATTCCTACCTATAGTGGTTATTTAGTTGATTTAGTTACGAGACGTAATGGAATTAGAATCATAGTTTATGATAATCTAGTTGATGCTAAGAATAAATCAAAAAAATATTATGATAAGTACATTAATCCTAGAAACTTTAAAATAGGTGATTACGTTTATTTACTTAAAGGACCTAAACCCAATAAGTTTGGTGACCACTATACTGATCCACATAAAATTTTATAAATTATAGATAATGTTAATATTAAAATAGCATTAGGTAAAACAAAGTATTTCATGCTATACGTATATCGCATATTAACCAAGAGATAAAACGGAAAAAAAAGAAAAACATTAGGTTTAATGAGGAATAAGTTTGGTATATTAACATTTCTTTCTCTGTTACAGATAAATGAGAGAAATTAATTAATTAAATAAAAGAAAAAAAAATAAAACTTTTTTATATAAAAAAAAAACCGCTGCCAATTCATTGGCCCGTAGCTTCCTCAGCCGTAATTTGTTGATTCGTTTAATTAATTTTTAATAACAAAATTTATAATTTGTAACGGATAATTAATTTCCCTGGCTGCTCGGTAATTATCCAGTTACAAATATAGTGCATGCGGCGGCGAGACTAGCGCGCCTCGTGCAATGCACGCCGCATGCGAATGTGGAATTGAATAAAGGTTGGAGAACGGGGTAAATGAATGATCACTCGCGAGAATTAAATAACATATAACAAGGTTTATTGAACGAGTCAAAAGGGAGAAAAGAGTACAGAACGCACAATGTGCGATTCGCGGTTAGCAGGCGCGAGGAGGAGGCCCGAGTTGCCGCGAGTTAGAGAGAGAGAGAAGAGTCGAGCCGGCACTTACAAGTGGTGCGTAGTCGCTGTCGCCGAAGACGCTTCGCCGGAGCTCCTGGTGCGCAGGTCGCTTTCGGTTGCCTCTCGGAGGCTGGAACGGACCACAGGCTCGTGGCATGGTGCACACACTCTCAATCCGGAGTCGTACGTCACGGAACTCTGCCGTATATTTTTGGGACAAGGAGCGCGGGCGCTATCCTCAACGAGACAAATTGATTCTCTCTCAGCATGTCGCGCGCGCTCCTCGCGTGCTCTCTCTCTCTCTCTCTCTCCGTCTCTCTCTGTCAGACGTCCTTCCGCGTCGTCTGCACCACCTATAACAACTGTGAGGAATTAGTACATGATTAATGCGGGGAGAGAGGAAAATGACGGAGAATAACTTTCCGTCATACGCCCCTCCCCTAGACGCTGGCTATGGGCGACGTACCAGCTCGAGATAATCTCTCTCTTCGCCATGCAACATGCAATAGGGGCTAGAGCTTCGACGAGCCATGCAATAGGCTTTGGGATTGCAAAGAGGGGAAAAAACGTAAGCAACTCGGGTATCCTTTTACATTTTTTTCTTTTGGTGCTCGCAGGCCCGTGGTCTTACGGAGTCGCGATCCTTCGCGCGTTGCGCGGGCGCTTATCGGGTCATCCCTGGATGAGTCGCCCCAGCGGGAAAAGGGTTGGTCACTATGTTCAGTGGTGAGGCGTGAGGTTAAGTGGTTAGTGACGTGCTTGGCGCGTTGCGGCGCGACGCGTCGGGGGGAAGGTGTCGCAACGCGGTTCGTTGGGGCTGCGTTCCGACAGCCTTTCGGCCGTCCGCGGCTTCGGGGTATCGTTGCGCTTGCGTTGTCGCGAGTGGTAGCGGCTTTCGCTCGTCAGCGTCTGCCGTTACTCGCGAGCGCTTGCTCGCCTGGGCCCCCATGACACGTGTGGTTCGCGTTACCGCCAACCGTGCTTTGCGTGGTCTTCCCCTCTTACGGGGTGCGGGCTGCTGCTCGCTCGCCAGGTCATCGGGAGATCCGTCGTCTTCGGGATCTTCCCCAGCCTGGTCATCGCGTGCCGAGTTAACGTCCGTTGAGCTCCCTGCCTCAGTGGTAAGATCAACCTTTTCATGATAGAAGTTAAGGTCTTTTACGTGGACCTTGCCGCAGCCTTTTCCATCAAGATCTTGCAGCTCGTACACATTCGAGCCTAGCTTGGCGGAAATTACGTACGGACCGGCATATTTCGGCTCTAGCTTCGCTGCTATGCCTTGTGCTGCCGAGGAGAGAATGCGATTGCGTTTCCAAACTTTGTCTTCCAGTTCGAAGCAAAAATCGCGGCGAGACGCATTATAATAATGCGACTGTCGCTGTTGCGCTGCTGAAGCGTTCTTCGCGGCGGATTGTTGCACGTTTCGCAACTTCTGCAGCCGCGCGTGCCAGCGCCCGAGCTCGGCCGCTTCTGCGAGCTCTTCTGCTGCGCGCTCCTCGTAGCGCTTCAAGAAAACGGGCGGAGTCGGTTGCCGGCCCATGTTCAGGAAAGATGGGCTCGACCCCGTCGACTCCTGCGTCGCAGTGTTGTGCGCGAACATCAGTTCGGGGATGCGCAAATCCCAATCCTTGTGGTTTCCTTCGAGGAACGCGGTGATCATGGTTTTCACTGTGCGATTCACTCACCCCACAAAATTCGCCTGCGCGTGATACGGCGGAATCGTCGTATGCGTAACTCCGCACTTGTTCAGGAAGGAGTCAAGAGCCCTGTTCTTGAACTCCGATCCATTGCCGGAGTGAAAAGCTTCGGGTACACCAAAGCGTAGGAAGATTCGCTGTTCCAGTTCCTTTTGGATGGTGCGTGCCTTCGCCTTGCGAATCGGTACGCATTCGATCCATTTTGTAAATAAGTCCAGAAATATCAGGAGGTACTCGAAACCTCGAGCGGACCTGGGAAAAGGTCCCATAATGTCCCCTGCAACGATCTGCCACGGACGTAACACGCGATGGCTGCCCATGAGGCCTGCCAGCGCTGTCTGCTGCACTTTGCACTGCTGACAGATCAAGTAGTTCTGCACAAAGTCAGCGACATCTTTGCGCAGCGAAGACCAGTAATAATAGAGCGTGACACGCGCATGCGTTTTCGCTCGGCCTAAGTGACCCGCAGTAGGTTCTGCGTGGCTCTCTTGCATCGCTTTCTCGCGTTTCTCTACTGTCAAGAATAATTTCCAAGCGTCCTCGTCCTCGAGTAAATCTTCGACCGCAGGGTTCGGACAGTAGCTGTAGAGGCGCCCGTGAACTAACTTCCACCACGGGTAATCTCCGGGATTTTGTTCGACGGCGGCGACCATGCGCTTGTACCAGGCGTCATCTGTCTCATCGGAGACATTTACTGCCGCGAGGTCTGGCGCTTCCTCGTCCTCAAACATGCGAGAGAGCGCATCAGGCACGTGATTCAGTGAGCCCTTCCGATGCTCAACGTTGTAGTCATACGCTTGCATTTCCAGCGCCCACCGCGCTAAGCATCCGGTGGGATTATGCAAATTGCATAACCATTTCAGACTACTATGGTCGGTTATCACTTTAAAATGATAGCCTTCAACGTAAGCACGAAACTTGCGTATCGCCCACAAAACTGCGAGGTATTCGCATTCCGTGACGGAATAATTTCGTTCCGCCGCAGTCATCGTACGGCTTGCGAAGCATAAGACTCGTTCTTCGCCGTCGATCGTCTGCGTGAGTACTGCTCCAAGGCCAGTATCACTCGCGTCCGTTTGAATCACGAACTGGTGTTCAAACGACGGCCGGTGTAATACCGGGGCAGACGCAATGAGAGCTTTAATCTGCTCAAATGCGGATTGCTCCGCGTCACTCCACATATACGCAACGCTGTGCTTGGTTAACTACGTGAGCGGCCCTGCGATCATCGCAAAGTCGGGCAAGAACTTGCGATACCACGACGCCATGCCAGGGAACCTTCTCAACTGTTTGAGGTTCTTCGCCGCCGGGTATTCCAAAATAGGAGCAATCTTGTCCGGATCAGGCTTGAAGCCGTCTCGGTTAACTAAGACCCCGAGAAACTTGACGTCACTCCGACAGAACTCGCTTTTCTCACGGTTAATGGTGAGACCTGCGTCTTTAATACGCTGGAGGACGTGTCTAAGCCACTTGAGGTATTCCTCAAACGTCTCTGTGACGATAATAATATCGTCCAAATAGGAGAACGCATGAGGTTCCATTTCTGGACCGATAACGCGGTCCGAAAGCTCCTGGAAGGTCGCTGGTCCGCCCACTACCCCGTAAGGCATTCGAGTAAATTCGAAGAGGCCCATTCTAGGGACAGTAAACGCGATTAGCGCCTGCGCCTTCTTCCGCAACGGAATTTGGTGGTAGGCGCTGCACAGATCTATAGTCGATATGTATCGAGCGTTTTGGAACTTGCGTAAAATCGCATCCATGTGAGGGAGCGGGTACGCGCTCGCCTTCGTTACCGCGTTCAACTTGCGATAATCGATGCAGAATCGGTACGTGCGATTCGCTTTCCGTTGCATCACAACAGGGCTCGACCATTCGCTGGTCGATTGGATAATAATGCCCGCCTCGAGCATCTCTCGCACTTGCTTGTGCATTTCCTCCTCGATCTTTTTCGAGACCGGGTAATATTTTTGCTTAATGGGCCTGGTGCTCGAGACTTCGATGTTGTGTTCGGTGCAGCTGGTGCATTCTAATGGCGCGTCGCTCGCGGACAGCAGTTGGTCGAGCAACTCTTGCAACTGTCGCCGCTGGGCCTCATCAACATCGGCGAGACCGACCGAAGCGAAGTGAACAGTGCTCGCTTCGTCGTGCGCTAGGGAAGCTAGTTCTAGCAGAATTCGCTCTTTGACTCCTTCGATGCTAAGCGCTGAGTCGCGCGGCCACAGCACGGCATAAAATTTCCGCATAAAGTCGGCGCCGAGCAGATAGTCTGCGTCCAATTCCTCGAGGATCACCACGTCGAGGTAATGTCGCACACCTGCCACGTCAAAGGGCAGGTCTACGTGGCCCAGCACCGCCACGGTCATGCCGTTGGCGAGGCGTGCGCCACTTCCGCGATGCGGCGTAATCTGCTTGCCACACGCGGTCGCAATCTGCAAGCCAACCGGGCCTACTGCGGTACGAGATGCGCCTGAATCGTGTAACGCGCGTATGCGAAATCCGCCGAGACCCACTGGTAAATACCATCGTGAGTATTCTGATTGACTCGGGGTACTCAAATTTCCCTCCAAGTCGGTAGAGGTTGCTGCGATGGACGCAGCCGGGGCGCCTTGCCGAGGCACCGTTGAGGTCACGTCAGGTATTGGAGGGGCGAGAGGGATCTCGTCTACGCGCCCCCTCTGTCTTTTTCCAAGCACTCCGGGCAGTGTGGCTTAATGTAGCCAGGCCAACTACAACCCCAACACCGCACGTGCTCTTTTGGCCCGGGCTGGCTGTTGGCGTTCTTGTCGCTGGTTGGTGTTGGTGGCGCGTAATTTTTCTCGCCGGTTCTTGCCGGGGCGTTTTTCCTAGGCTTGTTAGGGGAACTGCGACCGTTCTTGCGGTACGCTCCTGTCCTCTTGGGAGGGCCATTGCTCGCCGGCGGATCCAGGGGTCGCTCCCTGCTCAAGTTAAGTTTGGAGAGATTTTCGTCTAGTAGCCGGCTAATTAGCTGATCGAGCCCTTGGGCCTACTGCTCTGACATCGCAGCTAGGCTTGGCTTGCCATCGCTCGTCATGGGTTGTCCACGTGTGCCTTGCGGAGGCGCGGCCCTCGCCATAGCCGCCAAACTACTTTTGCCGCGCTGCCGTTGCATTTTCGCGGACTTTGGCCCCTTGTAGGTCACGTCTGGTAACAGACTATCGTCCGGGTTCGGGGGAGGTTTGTAACTCCTCTCAGCCTCCCTTAGCGCTTACGCTTCTCGTGCAAGCTCTATGAGCTTGTCTATGTCGGTAACTTTCTCCCACGGCACTATGCGTTCGAGACTGGGCAGCATATTTCTATATATGTGCTCGAGTTGTCTTTCGTCCTCCCAAGGCTCCTCAAACTTACTTTAAATCGTAAGGAGGCATACAATATAATCCCTTACAGGCTCGTCTCTGCCTTGGGTGCGTGCTTGCGCTTCGCCGACGAGTCGTTGCTGGAATCGCTTGTCGACCGTAGCAGCGACACGCGGCGGCGCAAAAGAGAAATTCCTCGATGCTGCTGCCTTTCTCGCCGGTGAATTGCAGTTTCCACTGCCGCACTGTTCTGCCAACGTCCACGTTTATGGATTGATGGAGCGTGGTACCTTCACCCGAGTATCTACTTTGCGAGTTACTCGGGAGGCTCCCCATCCCCCAAGACTCTTGCCGGTCACGAGCATGAGGCTGAGGATGTGGCTGGGGATCACGCTAGTTCGCATAATGCCTTTGCGGTGCGACGTTTTGCGCTGCTGATTGACGCGCATTTGCGTTCGTCGCTGTGTTGCGCGAGTCAGTTTGTGTACTTCCTTCGTCGAGGTACTCTAATCTGTACGTGTCTTGAAAGTTCACTGTCTTGTGTTTTTGCGAGCTCGCTTCGTTGCTTGTCGTTCTATTTGACATTGCGTGCAGGCGTGTACTCACTATCAGATCTGATATCTGCTCCTGCAGCTGCCTTATTTCCTTGTCGTAGTCTTATGCGATTCCCTGTATTCTCATCATTTCGCATGCTACTGCTCTTGGCATTGTGTATGTTCTGCCGTTTGTGAGCGTGCATTGTACAGGGTCGTCGGCTTTAGTTGCTGTTCGTGTCGTAAAGACCGATTGCGGGGCTGAATGTATTGTGTACGTGCCGGCAGTGCTGGCGACGGCTGTACTCGCTGTTGTCGTCGTGGTCGTTAGCATGTTTACCCACGTTGACTGTGTTGTGATAGGCGTTGGGAAAGTACCTTCGGCTATCGCTTTTCCCAGGTTTATCGCTTCGCGGATATCTTGCTGCGATGTTTGCCTTGGTCCTGGTTGATTTTGCGTCGTCGCGTTCCATATTTACTCTGCGGTTGGTAATATTGTTGTCGCGCAGGCATTTTCTTCTTGTACTTCCATGATTGACATGTCCAATTGGTCCAGTAGTGTATGGACTTGGTCTAGTGGCGTTGACGTTTGACGTCTTTGCATGTTGTGTGTGCATCCCGTAGCTGCACGCCTTTCCGTAATCCCGTCGAGTGTACGTGCGTCGAACGGCAGAGTTTGTGTAAGATTTTTCAGTTTCTTGTTTCTTCTATCGAATGCTTCTGCTTCGTCTTCTGTTTCTCCCATTCGCATGAAATCGTTCGCTGTATAGTCACCTCGCAATCGCCTATATAACCTATCCGCTTTTGCAGACTGTGTGCCGCTTTTTAAAAGTCCTAATTTTTCGAGCGCATCGTCGAGCGGCTCGCCTGCCAGGTTCATTATCCAGCCTTGGATTTTCACCCCCACGATGTCTTCGAATGTATCGTCGTCTAAGAGTGGCATGTTGTTGACCTGAAAATCCCTAATGCGCTTCGCTGAGGAATTCGGGTTTTAAAGTTTTACGTTTTAACTTATTGCGCCATTGGTGTTTTTAAATTTGATTTTCGCTAATCGCTGGTCAATTCTCTTTTATCTTTAAGGAGAATGGAAGTTTTAATGTTTCCTTATTTAATTCGGAAGGAAGAAGAAATTAAAAATCCAAAAAGAAAAAAAAATTTTGCCTCTTCCAGTTCTATTTGTTTTGCTGTTTATTAATTTAACCACAAGAAAATTTGGATTGACAAAAGACAATTTGTTGTAAAACCAAAAAGGAGTAAATTCAAATAATTTATAATAATTTATAATAATTTATAATAGTTTATACTGTTTGTGGGGCCGTTTGCGCTTTGTCTAGATGCGTCGCATTCAGCTTTGCACTTGCGACATACGCGTTCAATAATTTATTGCAGTAGGTAAATTACGTTTGTTAAATTCTGTGAATTTATTTTGCGTAAATCGCGGTAAATAAATTCTGAGAATATTTTATTATGTAATTTAGATTATTTTATCTCTTTATTGTAAAAAAGGAAAAAAGAATATTTATTACTAAATTAGGTAGAATAATAATAGTGTTAAATAAAAAAATGAAATAAATTATTAAAATGCCACTTTTGTTGTGGTCTTAATTTTAACTGGAAGGGTATTTGGTTTGACTTAAAATTCCAAAGGCTATTTTATTAAATATTATTGAAGGCTTAATACTTCAATATACTACAGAAAGGAGAAAAAATAAATTTTGTTTTGTTCAACTAATTTTGTGACCCTAATTTCTCTGAAATAGTTCAGAACGTAAATGCGTTTTTGATATTGGTTCTGAACTTTTTCGCTGTCTTAAATTTACTATTTTGACTTCGCGTATCCTTTAATCTAGTACGTTTTAATTTTATTTACGCTAGTCGGTAATAAGGTAAATGTTTCTAATTTTTCGACCTGACTTAAATGCAAGGCGTCGTGAATGTTTGTATTCGAATTATACAGTCTGTGCTAGTTGCCTACTAGGTGACTATACGGCACTCGCGTTATTCGCTATCTGGGTACGATGGTTCACGAGCGATCAGCTGTTGCTGTTTCCCTGCTGCTGTGTATCGCGATTCGCCAGCTACGTTGCGTGTGCCTATGTAGGTACTGAGTCTTGAACAGCGAGTTCGCATATGCGTTATTTCGCGTTAGGAAATTTTCCTTTTCCCCTTATTGCAATTTTTATTATTTTCAATAACAATTCAAATTATAATTAATTTGAATGTTCACTTTAATGATTTTGAAAATGAGTCCGAGTTTTAATTTAATTCAATTTAAATTTATGTCGGTGGCAAATTACCAAAAAAAGGAGACAAAAAAAAAATTCTATTAATTTCTAAGTGCAACAAAAAATTTTCAATTTGTTTAAACAAATTCCAAAAAAAATCCTACTAATTTTTCAATAACGCGTGTCAAGATTCGTATAATTGATCAACGTTTATTCTTTACCGTTTATTAATTAACGCTTGTTATTGCGAAGTCGCTTTCCGAATCGTAACTAAACAATCAAAGTGTGAGTGTATATAAGGCGCATTGTTGTCATATACGCGTCGCGTATTGAGTCTCGCTGGTATAGCGCCTAAGTTGAAATAATATTCAGTCGCGCACGAAATAATTTTCGCTCCGAGTATAATATTCGGAGTAATTTGTCTCTCTCTAACACACAGTGCGAAAACTTGTGTGCTGGAAAGGCGCGCTTTGTTTACGTTCTGCGCGGCCCGAGTACTGTGTCGGCGCGCAACGTAAACACTGTCCGCGGTTGCCGTCGCTGCGCGTGTGCGCGACGGCTGTCGAATGTAATTTTCGACAATAACCTTGGCGTAAAAATGCGCGTTCGCTGACTTTTCCGGAGTGCGGTGATGCTTAATGCATCCACCCCATCGGTGTTGAATTGCCAGTGTTCAATACAGTGATACGCTGCGTGAACTAATGTCACCGCGCGCTGCAATTTTCCACACTCCGGATGCGGATTTAAAATCTCCTATAAGTACCCACGTTCTCGAAAATGTGGGTTTTTCGAGGGGCGCCAATTTGTAACGGATAATTAATTTCCCTGACTGCTCGGTAATTATATAGTTACAAATATAGTGCATGCGGCGGCGAGGCTAGCGCGCTTCGTACAATGCACGCCGCATGCGAATGTTGAATTAAATAAAGGTGGGAGAACGGGGTAGTAAATGAATGATCACTCGCGAGAATTAAATAACATACAACAAGGTTTATTGAACGAGTCAAAGAGGGGAAAAGAGGAACAGCGCACATATGCGATTCGCGGTCAGCAGGCGCGAGGAGGAGGCCCGAGTTGCCACGAGTTAAAGAGAGAGAGAAGAGTCGAGCCGGCACTTGCAAGTGGTGCGTAGTCGCTGTCGCCGAAGACGCTTCGCCGGAGCTCCTGGTGCGCAGGTCGCTTTCGGTTGCCTCTCGGAGGCTGGATCGGGCCACAGGCTCGTGGCAGGGTGCACACACTCACAGAAACACACTCTCAATCCGGGGTCGGACGTCACGGAACACTCCCGTATATTTTTGGGACAAGGAGCGCGGGCGCTATCCTCAACGAGACTAATTGACTCTCTCTCAGCAGTTCGCGCGCGCTCCTCGCGTGCTCTCTCTTTCTCTCTCTCTCTCTCTGGAATGACTTAATCCTCACGGACGAAAACGACGAGGTGCTTGACTATGCGAATGAACACCTGCCCAGTTTCGGTAAGCATGCTATCATTGATGTTACCATCAACTATTTTGTGCCAGCGCGAGTAGGGAAGTCTTTCTCCTACAGAGATTATAAAAACGTATGCCCTTCATCTCTCAATGAATTGCTTGCGCGCTGCGATTGGGTAGGCATGAATTCGATTGAATCCGATTTGGAGGGAGCACTAGATTCCTTAAACGCAAACCTTAACTCTGTCATAAACGATTTAGCGCCTTTAAAAACTGTGAAACCCAGTCGAAATAATGCTCCTTGGATTGGTCCTGAGCTGAGGGAACTAATCAACAAACGTAATTCGGCCCATAGGCGTTACAAACGCACTGGGCGAGCGGCGGTGTTCGATGAGTTTCTTCGGCTCAGCAATGAGGTCGACTCACGCTTTGCTCAAGAGCGTAACTCCTTCCTTCACAAACATCTCTCAGACGCTCTTGATGCTAACAAGGATATATGGAAGGAAATGCGTAAACTCGGCCTTATTCCAAAGCGAAAAGAGGAGGACCTTTGCGGCTTCACGCCGGGAGAGTTAAACGCTCACTTCGCTGGAATCTCCGTGTCCCCCTTGAAAACATAGAAGAAGCTATGGACACTATTTTACTAACAAGTGAGGAGGGCTTTTCCTTTAAACAGGTTACACTGAGTGATGTAATTCTTGTAATTTCTCACTTCTCCTCACAGGCAAAAGGGGTGGACGGAATTCCTCGGGAGGTGGTCGTGAAGGCTCTCCCTGTCATTGGTGACTACTTGGTCAGAATTTTCAACTCCTCCTTCGCTCAGGGAATTTTTCCGGGCTCCTGGAAGCAGGCACAGGTAATTGCACTCAAGAAAATTGCATCGCCGTCTACAGTCTCGGACTTTCGTCCTATAGCACTACTCTGCTTTCTTTCTAAGGTGCTTGAAAAAATTGCCCACAACCAAATCACGGAGTATCTTAATAGCAATAACTTACTTGACCCCTCCAGGCCGGATTTCGCAAGCACCACAGCACGCAGACGGCACTTCTCAAGCTAACCGACGATATACGTATAGGCATCGACAACAGACAACTGACGTTACTGCTACTGTTCGACTTCAGCAAAGCCTTCGACACCATCTCACCAACAGCGCTTCTGCGTAAGCTCTGTCGGCTGGGGTTCTCCAGGGCAGCTCTCCTGTGGATTCAATCATATCTGAAAGGACGTACCCAGATAGTCACCTCAAATAGCAAAGGTAACTCTGACTGGTTAGAAACCAATCTGGGAGTTCCACAGGGATCTGTCCTGGGTCCACTGCTTTTTGTCTCTACGTTAACGACTTACGTGACGTACTTGACGGTAATACTATCAGACATATATTTTACGCAGATGACCTTCAAATCTACTTACACACGACAAAAGACGAAATTCTGGAGGGTATTGGTCGGCTGTCCCATGCGGCGCAAATGGTGGCTGAATGGGCGGCGAACTCGGGCCTGCACCTCAATGCTGGTAAGACCAAAGCCATTGTATTCGGCTCCAGGGTAGGAGTTAATCATATAAACTCATTAGATCTGCCAGGTATTGGTGTGCGGCCTGGAGAACGCATCCCGTTCAGTAGCGAAGTTGCGAGTCTCGGTGTTACACTGGATAGTAAATTAACATGGAAACCGCACATTGACCAACTCACAAAGAAAGTCAATAAAGCCCTATACAGTTTGCGGTTTATTAGGGCGTGTACCACCGAGATTCTCCGCAAAAGATTAGTCGAGTCCCTAGTTCAACCCCACCTTGACTACTGTACGGTGGTCTACTTGGACGCGTCTGACGAACAGCGAGCGAGAGTGCAAAGATTGAGCAATTCATGTGTGAGGTACGTTACTGGGGCTAGGAGGGATGAGCATATCACCCCCTGCTTGAGACGTCTGGGCTGGCTCCGTATGGACTCACGCAGATTCTACTTCGCAGCCCTGCTACTATATAAAATAATTCGGATGCGTGAGCCCAGTTACTTGGCTGCCTTTTTACGGTGCACAAGCCTAGGCCAACAAGCAGGGGAGTGCAGCCGGAGCTTGCTTTCCTGCCTTGAACTATAAGACGGGTGATAGAGCGTTTCTGGCTCAGGGTGCCCGCTTTTGGAACTCCCTCCCCCCTCCCTGCGCTACCTTCCATCACTTTCATCATTCAAGAGGGCTGTGCGCCAACACCTGCTTGATCTCGACGCCTAGCCTCTCTATAAGGATGCTTAGAGCTGCCAGTGCGGGGACCTTTATCTAGTTTAGTATTAGACTGCGGATTAACTTTGATCTGTGATTTTTTGACTAAGCGGCTGTGATACCTTACTGTGATATTTTATGAAATGGTTAATGTATAACTGTAATATTTTCCTTTTAGCGTATAGTACCAGCTGTGATATTTTCTCTAGTTTTATTTATTTATTTTGTCTTAATGAAGGGTCCTCGTGATTTTTAATGATTTTTATGTATTTTATTTTTATTTTATCATATGGTTCTTTTTTATTATTTTTTTATCGTAATTGAAGGTCTTCGTAGACAAACATATTTTTATGTATAATTTATATATTTGTATCAGGTTGTATTACTTTTATTTTTATATATTTTTATTATATCTTATTTTACTGTATTTTATTTTAAGTTATACACTGTATAAATTCTGTATTAATTATTTTGCCGCGAAGGCAAATAAATCGTATCTATCTATCTATCTATCTCTCTCTCTCTCTCCGTCTCTCTCGGTCAGGCGTCGTCTGCTCCTATAACAACTGTGAGGAATTAGTACTTGATTAATGAGGGGAGAGAGGAACATGACGGAGAATAATTTTCCATCATAAATTTTTTAAAAAATTTATTGCATAATTATAATTAAATTCATTTATGAATATTAAAAATTGTTAATTTTTAAATTTATTTATTTATTTATTATTTATTTATATCAAATTTATATAAATTTTGAGCTGATAAATAAAGTTGTCATATGAAATAGAAGTAAAATATATATTTTATAATAAAATAAATAGCTATCACGGTTGTTTTGTTACTAACAAAAACGTGTTTTTTTTATATTTCATAATTCATATTTTTTAAGAAAAAAAAATTTATAGCTATCATTGTTCTTTTATTATTAACAAAAACGTGTTTTTTTAAACAAGTTCATAACTCACAAATAAATTATAATAATGCCGAATATAATGCATTCACAATGCATAATTCATAATTATAATAGATTACAATAGATATAATTTTTAAACATTTTAATTCATTTTGTTGGTTGGTTTTTTACAAATTAAAAACAAAATCATCGAATGCCTACTCAACGACGTTTCCTCATTCCACACCACCTAGCGGTAGATATCACTGCGCGTTTTTTAAAAATAAAATATAAACCGTTTTTAATTTAGAGATTAAATTAATTTTTGTAACACATGAATGATTTTCGGCGGCTTCCTACATAAACATATGTTATAAGAAGTTACTTTTTTTGCTATCGTGTAAAGAAATTCATTCTCTCCCTCTGCTCTAAAATTGTATAAAATCGCGAAAATAAATTTAGCCTTGCTTTTTAGGTTCAAAAACGCATAAAATCAATACGAAAAAAAATAAATAAACCTTGAATTTAATGTTATCCCCATTTGTATAATATAATATTTAATTTTCTTTTTTTTTTCTTTTTCCGAGGTACTAGGTGAATCTTCTTCAAGAATTCAATCTTGAAAATTCAAACATATTACATTTTGACGCCAATACTATATACTTTTATAATATACTGATGATAACATCATTTGGGTTATGAGTTTTTAAAAAAAAACACGTTTTTGTTTTTGATGATAACTAAAGAACCGTGATAGATAGAAAATTAATTTTTTTTAGAAAATATAGGTATTTTAATTCTCTTTCGAATTGCACCCACCCCATTCAGATACATAGAGCCGTTCTCGAGAAATTACGATTTTAAAAAAATGACAAAAAATTTTTAACCTCAAATATCTCTGAAGTTTATGGACCAATCATTTTGCCCAAGTACTCGACAGAGAACTATAAAAAATCTACCTCCAAAAGGAATTTTCAAGCCATTAAGTCAATTTTACTCTTGTAATCGTTGGACATACGAAACGGATTTTTTTCATTTTTCAATTTTTTACTCAAAATCTAGCCTACAGAATGTATTCAAATTTTAAGAGATTATAGCTATTTATATTCTGTATTATCATGATTTTTCTCAAAAAAATTGACCGTTAAGTTTAGGGGTTATAAGCTTCTAAATAAAAACACGTTTTCGTTAATAACAAAAGAACCGTGATAGCTAGAAACTTTTTTTTTTACAAAATATAGGTATTTTAATTCTCTTTCGAACGCTACCCATCAGATTCGAATAGCTCGTTCCTATCATTTAAAAAAATCAAAAAACAGTTTTGATAAAATCGAAAATTTGAAAAAAAAACAAAAACGCATCGCCCCAATCAAAAAACCAATTTTTGACCCGTCACCACGCAAAAAAAAAACAAAAAAAATGAGACCTGTCCGGTCAAAATCGACCGAGTAGAAGCTGAGATCCAGGCGTACACACACACACGCACACACACACACGCACACACACGCACACACACACACACACACATCCATACAGACATTTTTCAAAAACCATGTATGTTGATTCCTAACACCTCGGAACACAATTATAACATGTTTTTACAATAACTCAAAAATTTACTATCACAAAGCTTCCTCTAGGAGGAAGCAATTTATATATAAAAAAAAAAATATGATGATGAAAGTTTTGGCACTCGTAGTCATTTTCCTATGTGAAGCATTAGCCTTAATAGGATATGTTTGCGGGGCTAAGCAGTTGAACGTTACTACACTATCACTTAAAGAAGTGGACGAATGCGACATACCCATTCATCAGCCTAACATCACACAGCAGTATTTACAACTACTACAAATTAACGACTATGCATCTACACATGTCATACAATGTAAGCTAGAAATACATCGAACCATTTATTACTGCCGTACTTTTTCCAATAACTCTATAGTACTTAATGGAGAAAACGAATATATTCAGGATATAACCGAAGAAGCGTACGAATTATTACAGCGATATGGAACATACAAACTAGCTAATGCTAAGGTTATTTCTGGCGTAAGATACAATTCTACCGTTACCCACAGCATAATTTTAGCTGGATCCCTAACTGAGGGAAAATGCGTTGGGGCAGGATACTCTGACCCTTATGGTATTTGGGAGTCAGTAGTAGTACAGGGAACCATTACAATAACTTTAAACGATTGCGATTCTCAGATTCAGTTAGATGATAATCATATCAATTTACGCTCAGGAACCGTATGTTCCCTATCCATAGGTAATTGTCTTGATGTAGATGGCGGATATACCTTTTGGCAAGTTCTACCTACAGATTCTTGTAAATTTAATAGATATGGCGTTCTTTATGAAGGTATGGCAAACAAAATGTTTAATCCTGACTTAGGTGGTCACGAACAAATGGTTTATTCTTTATCTACTCAAGATATTACATTCGCTCTAACCGCTAAACACCATGAATGTGTATGTGGTTACCAAATTACTATTACCGAACATCCTAAACTAGTCATTTTCGAAACCTCAAAAGGCAGTAGTTTTGCCACCTCCGATACATTAAGCGTTACCAATCTCGATATATTTGCGTACATCAATTTCAAATGTGTTTATGTAGAAAAACACATCCGAGAACAAATGAAAAATTTATATAGAGATGTTCTTGTACAAAGATGTAATTTAGAACGTCAAACGATTAAAAATTCTTTATCTATTGCTAAACAGTCACCCGATGATTTTGCTTTTGAACGTATGAAAGGTCCTGGTTATATGGGAGTTTCTGCAGGAGAAGTGGTTCATATAGTTAAATGTGTACCAGTTGAAGTCAGAGTACATCACGGAGATCATTGTTATGCAGAATTGGAGGTAACTCGCAATAACTCTACCTTTTTCCTTACTCCTAGAACTCACATCCTTAAGAAAATAGGTACCAGAGTGCCATGCAATTCCTTTTTACCTTCTTACTACTTCATCGGAAATTTGTGGTACAAAATTCTACCTTCTCTGACAGAAGCAATGTCACCCAATGTTATACATCGCTTGTCTCAACCCACTTGGACATATGTTAATCCAAGTGAACTTGCTGTTAGTGGTATTTACAATCAAAAAGATTGAGATAAACTTGGACATAGGATCATGTTCCCTATGGGAAGATCAGGTGTTTTAAACGACCTCGCTCTTGAAATGGGAGGTTACCCCGAAGAAAAAGAAGATTCTGCATTTAATAAGTTATTTAATGAGAATGTTTCTGAACACTTTATGAAAAAGACATGGAAAAAATTCTGTGACAAATTCATACTTCTTGGTACCATCGGTGCTAGCTTTTATGCTATTGTTGTAATTTTCCAATTTACAAAAGCCGTAATCAATACCATTGTCCATGGGTACACTCTTCATTCTATTTACGGGTGGTCTATCAGACTACTCGGAGCCTTCTTTGGATCTATTACTTACTTGCTGATCCACTTGAACAATAAACCACCCGCTGAACCCCCAGCTCAACGTTTAGTCGAATTAGAAGAAGTTCAAGTTGTTCAAGAACCAACGTTATCCAATGAAAAATCTCAAGATCCTACCGCACCCACTGTTCCTGTAATTTACCCAACCTTCATAACAATGATAAAACTGATGTAGAACAAAAATCTTTCTTCGCTCTAGGTGACTCGAAATAATACTTAATGAATCATCTTAAATTCCTTAGAAATTTAATTTACTTATAAAACAAAAAATATATATATAATAAAAAAGGGAAGAATAAAACTTTATACCTATTTTAATCGTTTAAGTTCTAATTTACATGTTTTCTTCTTTCTCCTAATATTACACAGGTTACTGTTCGCTACATTATTAGGTAGTAGCAACCGTTTTAGGATTGTGGTGTTACGTCCAGGGTATTTCACAAAGGTTAAATTTTGATTATATCCTTCCGCTTAAAATAAAAAATTTTTTTATTCATCTTTTATTCCATACCAATATCATGTAGATAAAACCTTTTTGATTCGAGCACGATAAACTCACTTCTCAGTCATCTACAATAAACGTCTGCAAAGTAGTTCTCGTCAACCAATATTTCACTCGATAGATACACTACAATGACGAAATTGTTTAGCTTTTGGACGCAAGACAGGCCACCTCAACCGCTTCGTCACGCGCTTAAGTGACGCCGAAATCTATAACACTATACCTTTACAATTTTATATTTAAATATTTTTAGTTAATAAGAATTATAGATGCTCTCCGAAGTAAGATTATTATTGACGCCAAAATTAGTGATAACATATTATTTATAACGAAGCCTTCGCAAAATCCTAAGAAAAAAATAAATAACAAATGTAGCCTAATTAGCGTTCGTTACCCTGGTAAAAGCGTTAACGATATGTTGGCTAGTTATTGTTTAATATGTGAGCTAAAAACGTCACACTAATACTATTTTGTTTCTAAAGACAAATATTCAATTTTCTCTCATAAGAACATATTCTATTGTCAATATTTTAACAGGAGATCATAATCTTCGATATTTTTAATGAGGGTTAAATAATTATTGGATTGAAAATATTTCCATTTGATTAACACATTAATCAGCAAAAATGGTTAATTCTCTACAAATGAATTTGTTGCGGCCTACGTACTTCTAAAATTGAATAAATAACTTGTAAACCATCGATTAAATAAGTAGAAAAACGATACATGTAACGTTATGTATATTGGAAATAATAAGCTACACCCGAAGATGCTTCTCTCTTACGCGTAGCCGATTAGTCACTTCGAATAGTATTAGGCCTATCCTAATTATATCGACCAATCAGCCGTCTAAAAAATTTTATATGTAAACTCCTGCGCGAGGAGTACATCAATCTGACGTCATTGCAAGAGAAAGAAGGGAGCAAATCGAGTTTAGATTCTCTCTCATTTTCTCCAACCGATATCAGTGCATGTCAACTTCACTTCCCAGTCTCTCTTGTCTCTAGTCTCTATCACAGTCAGCCACAATTAATTACTGTCGCATTCAATTCTATGTTCTTTGTATACTTACTATCGAACAAAGATAGTTAAATTTTTTCTTCATTTAAATAAAAATTCCTTTTTTCATTTGTAAAACCACTATTTGTGTCGTGTTTCTTCTTAAACCAATTCAATTTAACCGAGGACCCGAAAGCAGTTTCCAGCAGCGAAAACAGTAAGTAACGAATTTGTAATTGCTATCTTACTTTCTTCTCTAAAAATATTAGTTAGAATATTTCCCATATACGTATCCCCATGTTATGTACCTTAAATCGAAATTCGTTTAGATTTCCTTTTTAAACCATGTGTTGCGTTGCAAAATAAAGCAAACCTTTCTAAATTTAATCATAAAAAAAAGCTCCGAACACTAGCCTGGTTCCGAATCGAAAGGTAGTTTTGCCAAGCTACATTTCCCAGCAAAAACAAAACTAAAAACCAAATAAAATATTTTGAAATAACCTTTAGTACCGTGTCGCGTCCTTGTTGTTGCCCTTACAAAATATCCCCTTCTATAGGTATCCTGGTTCTATTCCGAGCTAGTAGGATTAACTTCTTAGGCTCGAAACAGGGCAAAACTGTTTTCCATTTTCCTTTCTGTTATCTTATTCTGGAAAACAACAGCCGGATTTAATCAGCAAGTCCGACGTAATATGGTGCTTCTTCGTCGTTATTTTTTCCCCTTCTAACCACATCGTTCAGTAATTCTATAATATTTGAACGCTCTACAGCGCTGCCATCTATACTCACTGTTCTCGCATTGCTCCACTTGAGACGTCCGGGTGCTACTGTTTTTCAGTGAAGCAACAAAAGCCGAATCTTGCGCCTCGTCAATTTCGTCTATTTTTCGCTGTGCTTCGCTGCTGCTGCTGTGTTCGCTTTCACGGAAAAAAGATAACGTCGTAAAACTTGTAAGTAATTTTGACATTTTTCGTAATCGTCCTTTACCTTTCTCGAATGAAGGATATCCAACATTTCAACGTCTAATCTGGGCAAATGGTCACCGGCAGTTTGCACGGAATTTACGCCAGTGACATCGCTCGGGGCAATATTTTTCGTTGCTTCGACGGATGTAGACTGCACGCGTCTGATTGCGTCTTCGGGCACGATTACCATTTTACGAGCACGTTCCATACTGCTTCTCTGATTATTTTTTTCACCTTTCCTCCTACTCCAAACAGCTTAGATATGAGTGCACCTACGATTGGTGTAAGAAGAGCTTGCAAAAAAAAAATCCTCCGTTCTGCACTATTGCGCATTTTTTAGTTTTCCAACTTGACGACTTTCGATTAATTAATTTGTGCAATACGAGCTTGTGCTTATTCAGCTGTTTCTTCTCGCAATCTCTCAAATTCACTACTCCATGTAAAACGTTTAATGTGCTCTCGTATATGCATGTGACGAGTGATTTATCTGCCGTGCGAAGGATGACCGAACGCTGTTTGCCATCGCAGTGCGAGAGAGCGCCCAACAGTGCCAACTGTTTTTTATGAAAACGTTTAGTAAAAGGCAAATAGCATCTAGAATTCATCCGTGTTGCTCCTGCCATCGTTATCTCTCAATTGTGTCGAGGGCTCGCGCGTCTGACGTATCTATTTCCTTTTTATGCTTCACCCACATCTCTTCTTTAAATATAATTAAGCTACCAAAACTTTGAATTTTTTGGCACATAAGCGTAGTGCATTTTGCCGTCGAGAAATATGCAAGAGCGAAATCTAAATTCATCGAGATAGTCTTGCGATAAATCGAGAAAAAGATGGATATGTGAGGTTCGCATAGCGTCGAGGTAGGCCTCTTGCAGAAATTTTGGATCTTCCGAATACACTTGACGCGCCTAGTGCTGTATTTGAGTGCGATCACGCGGGTATTTGTAGAGTATGATGTATTTTGTGTTCAGACTTATATTGCGCTGTGACTTTCCTTTATCGAAAATATTTTGCATTACGAATATAACGCTAAAGTTTTTGTGGTAACAGCCCTTCGTGAACAAATGTAATATAACATCGCATGATGATTCACGCATCAAATCATCGAGTATTAACAATTTTTTTTATCGCAATCGTTAGACTAATCACTCGCTTGAGGTAGACTTTCCCGAAATTCCATACGCGGTGCATCACCACCACCGGATCTCAGCTCCGTCCGGTAGACTTCTTACTACTCGGCGTAATAAAAAAGTATGCGATCGAATCGTACGCTACAGATTGTCGGCAAATTAGCGAGAAATTTTTTGACGAAATGAGCTTTACCGCATCCGGTAGGTCCGCATACACAACACGTAAAAGGATGTTTCCAATGCGTATCCATTTTCGAGACTGACAACTAAACCCAATTTGTTCGTGATTTTATTATTTCTTTCGCACGAAAACAAAAAATACCCACTGTCTCACGAATGACCCCTGGCGCACAGTGTGGCATTTAGACTTTATTTGTGTCAAAATCATCTAACTTTTTATAAAAAATAGATAAAAATATGAGGCAAACGAGTTTTGACATGTAACGTAATACTTAATACAGAAAAAATACTGTGGTCCATAAGAAAGGTTTTTTTACCTTGAAAATCTAGGTCAAACATCCGATATTTCGGACAAAATTTGCTTCTCTCAGTCTACAGCTTGATTAATATTAATTTTTCAAATTCTCTACCTGTTTTCTTATAGTTTCTACCACAAGCAACTTAAATATGTCTCACAAACATTTTTTTAAATACAAGGCGGACGGGGAATGTATGCTCAAATTTGGCAAGGTCCCATTTTGCAAATTTCATTTTAAGAAACTAGCTCTTGGCAAAATATTACGATAAAAGTATCATACTTCGAAAATAGGAATTGACGGTGATCGTAACTTTGACCTTTATAGCAATTTAAGTAATTTTAGGACCAGTTTGATGTTATTGAAAATTCTAATTTTTACTACCGAAATAAATAAAACAAAGAAATTTAGTTTTGTATGTATGAGGTAATTTGCCAAAAACATTTAATTAGCAGATCTCAAAAATGATGAAAAACAAATTCTGAAGTACACCTCTACGATAATTAGTTTCACGCTTGGGTTTAATAATAATAGTAATAATTATATTTTTTTTTTCGTGGAGTTGGAGAATGCATTAACGCACCACAGGGGGGCATACGGGTCCCAAATTCCAGTGTGTGGGACTCAGTCCTTCCGGCCTTTTCGCCTACGATGAGGTCGACGAGCCTGGAAGGAGAATACCCACTAAACTCCCACTTCCATATCCTGGACTTATTTCTCCGCGCCGGCAGCCTATTCGGATTACTTCAGTGCGGTGTCCCTAAATCCGCAACGGGAATTATCCTACACTTATCTAGTCTATCTAGCGTTTTACGTGTTTAAGCTACCTATGTTTATTTCTTTTAATATGTTTATTTCTACCCTTACCTCGCACCCACTATTCTAACATAGTCAAGAAGGTGTTCTTCGGCTTTTTTCTCGCGAAGCACGCTCTCTACGAAATTCGCGCCTGCGTCCCAATATTCTTTCTTTTTGACCATTGCGTCGATTATAGAGTCTGGTGTTATACGCCCCACTATGCGCTCTAGTCCGATTCTTTTATCCGTCCATTTGCGGCACAAGAATAAGGTGTGCTCCGCGTCGTCAATAGCTGTCCCACAGTACACGCATGCAGGACTTCGTACATTGCCCATCTTGTGAAGATAAGCATGGAAGAACCCCTGTGCTGTAAGAAACTGCATTATGTAATAACTGACCTCGCCATGCTCGCGATCGATCCACGGACGTATCCGCCCAATAAGTCTGCGTGTCCACTTTCCTTTTATGGCACGGTCCCACTCGGCCTGCCACGCGTCTGGTACATTTTCTCTTGCTTCTACCGATGCGCGAACCTTCCCTAGCCGATCTTTATTATCGTAAATAAGTTTCCGCTGTCTGGCCATTAGCCTGATGGGCATGACTCCCGCGATAACTAGTATAGCCTCTTCCTACACTGCTCGGTATTAGCATGCAATTCTCAGAGCGCTCCATCGCTGAATCGCCCCCGGCATTTTCCGATAAAATTCTTTGTCGAGAGCATCCGCCTATACCACTGCTCCATAGAGCAGGATCGATTGAACTACCGACATGAGCAACCTTCGCTTGCTGGACCTTGGCCCCCCTACATTATTAATCATCAGCCAACTCACTGTTACAGTGACCCTAGCAGCTTTTTCTGAGGCCTGCCAAATGTGCTCGAACAAGCTTAGCTTGTTATCGAGCCATACTCCTAGGTACTTTACCGCCGATTTCGTCTCGATAATCGAGTTCGGGACCCTCATTGGTACGATAGTATTTATTCTTTTACGTGTGAGTAGAACTACCTCGGATTTCTGTGTGCCGAACTGCAAGCTGTGCTCCCGAAGTCATCTTAAGATGTGTCGCGTAGCTACGTCTAACTTCCTTTGAGCCTCCTCTAATTGCTTAACTGTGATGAATAGGACTATGTCGTCAGCATATCCCACAAGAATAGTACCTTCTGGGAGCCCCTCTAATTTTAGTATACTATCGTAATTTATATTCCAGATGTTCGGGCATAGCACCGAACCCTGGGCCGCCCCAGCTGTCACTTCTTTAGTCCTACGCCCTTCGATTGTGTCGTAAAGCAGCATTCTCTCGCTAAGATAACTCTGCATTATGCGGAGCAGATATCCTAAAACTCTAAACTTGTCCGTGTGTTAAGAGCGTCTTCCGACCGGAGTGTATTAAAGGCATTCCTAACATCCAATGTTACTACCATGCAGATCTTCCAGGAGTATTTGTTGACCTGCTTGCCTTTTCTGCTCCGTTAACTATCATTTTAATCTCGTCTATTGTCGAGCATCCTGATCTAAAGCCGAACTGCCTATCAGAGATGCCTCCGGCGGCCTGAACCGCATCCTGCAGTCGCGGTCTTATGAGCTTCTCAAGAGCCTTGCCCGCGGTGTCCAGCATGTATAGCGGCCTATACGCACCGGCAGTGTTCAGGTTGTCCTTTCCTTGCCAATGAGAACCAGTCGTTGTGCCATCCATCGCTTGCAGAAGCTACCCTGCCTGCGCCACCCATTGTACATGTCTAGTAGCAGTTGCGAGCAAGCCCCCGCTGCGGCCTTCAATGCTTCTGCCGGGATGCCATCCAGCCCTGGTGCCCTTCTGTTCTTGAGTGAACCTACCGCGTGCATTAACTCCTTCTCTGAGATTAAGGGGATCTCACCTATCTCTGATACCATGTCTGGCCTTCTAGGTCGATGGTCCGGAAAGAGCTCGTTTACGATCCTGTTCATCGTTCGTGCGTGTTGTGTTATATTGGGTGTTGGGGGATTCAGTCGCCGCATTGATATTTGGCACCCTTTTCCCCAGACATCTGCATCAATATCTTCGATCAACAGTCTAAACTTTACCTTCTTACTCTTGTTTATCGCCCACTGTAGTGCTTCCTTCGCGATCTGGTACTCGGCGCATCTAAGGGTAACTTCCACCCTGCGCTTCCTAGCTTTAGTTGCTTCCCTGCGGCACTGAGTGACTGTTCGTCTTAGATTCGTCCGTCCACCAATATTCAGCCTGTCTCTTTCCTGTTGTCTTCTTTAGCGGTATCGATACTTCACATGCCCGATATATAACGCGCATCCCCTCATCCGAAATCTCTTCCGCTGACCCGCGGTTGTGTCCTAATCTTTTCATTTCATCGTACCCACTACAGATCATCAGGATTGAACTTGAATTCTTTTGATACAGGATGTCGGTCTCGGGGTCCCGATTGCTGTTGTATAGAGAAAGAGATATACTGGTGATCGCTTGCGGTAAAACGCTCTAGCACCCTCCAGTCTTTTACTCTGCAAGCTAGTCCCTCCGATGCCAGTGTGACATCGATTATCGTCTGCCTATACCCTGGTCTCCTAAAGTTCGTCTTTGTGCCTCCATTAATCACAGTGAGCCCAGTTCTGGCTGCCATCTCTACTATAGCCTTATCTCTCGTGTCTGTCTCCTCGCCCCATTCAGCGGCTTTCGCGTTTAGGTCTCCTCCCACAACTACATACCCCGAGAATATCCGAATGTCATCCTCGAGCGCGCATACTTTCGCCCTAAACGCCTCGCGGTTTTCGCTTGGGGTTAAGTAGCAGCTAAAGTATGTTACACCCCTGCTTTTAATCGAGGCGTACCCTACTCTTCGTCCTCTTTTCTCAACCGGCACCTTCCCAAGATTCGCAATCCAGATGGCAGCCGTCCCTGTATCGTCCGAGATCCACGACGATCCTTTTGCGTTCACGTACTGTTTGCTTAGGAGCAGTAAGTTCACGTCCCGCTCAGCTTGTGTTTGTCAGAGGAGATCGTTCGCTAATTTGCTCATATGCATGTTACCCCGCATTATTCTAATTTCTCCTGCCATTTTCAAGCTGCAGTTTTCTCTTTTCTAGGGCTCGTTTGAACGCCCGACACTTTGCTGTCACTAGGATGTGCTTTCGCTCACCAACATTTACTGCCATTTCAGTACATAATATGCAGTGCGATTCGTTGTCACAATTCTCCGCGAGATGCCCCGTTCGCCCGCACTTGTGACGCATATTCGATCTATCAATCCCCTAGCAGTCCCTTCATGGTGTCCGTAACCCAGGCACCTAAAGCATCTGACTAATGAAATCCTATGCCACACCCAACAGATTACCCAACCTACCTTAAGTTCGCCAGCCTTAAGTAACTTTAGTGCCGCCATCTCCTGCACCGTAGCTATCGACAAGCTTTGGCCCCTCTTATTTGTGTGGGTTAGGCGAATCACGAGTTCGCCTCCTACACCTACCTGAGCTATCGCCTGTCGCACTTGGTCACCCGTTGTGTATGCGACCATATTTCGGATCTCTTGGGTTGTTTTGAGGATACTATCACTGACATCAGCTGCGTCAGATCCTGCAGCTCGTCTAACTTCGTTGCTGAATTGAGTCTTATTTTGCGTGGACTGCAGCTCTAGTAGTACCTGCTCTCATCGGATACACCTAATCGTTTTGAACAAGATCTGG
The DNA here is from genome assembly GCA_036365515.1 of Torymus aiolomorphi. Taxonomy (NCBI): domain Eukaryota; kingdom Metazoa; phylum Arthropoda; class Insecta; order Hymenoptera; family Torymidae; genus Torymus; species Torymus aiolomorphi. The sequence continues at coordinate 218,992,135 of CM070874.1, forward strand.
GTTGTAGGTGGGCCCACGGCATCCCTAATCCTCTGTAGCACGTCCGCGTAAGTTTTACTTTCTGCTGGTTTGACCAGCACCGCTTCGGCCCGCGGCCGGCGAAGTTTGTTCCTACTGCCTTGCTTCTCCATAGTTTGTGCTTTTGACACCGTGGCCAAAGGTATTTGCCTCTTGTTTCCTTTCTTCTTTTCCTTTCTTGGTGGTACGAACTACCAAGTGTTTCCCTCTGGGAAGCGAAAGAGTAGAGTCCCAGGATGTCCTCTTCTTTATCCTGTCTTGTAACTTCTTTGGGCTGATTATATCTGCAGCCCCGCGCTTGATGTTTTGCCTATGTTTTAGGCGTCGGCAGTCCATTGGTGTGGCCCGCCGTGACTCTACAAGGAAGTTCAAAGCTTCTGGCAGCTTTGGGAAACCTTCTTTTATAGTCTTGTTCACATTCTTCTGCAGCAAGGTGAATTCTACCATCGCCTTGATGAGCTTATCCATCGTCTGGATATATTCCTCTATGTTCTTTTCTTCTGCTGCTGTTGTTCGTCGGGGCTCTTCAGTTGTAATATCAGCGCCCACTGGAGTGCTACTGGGATCCTCTGTGTGTGTGTGTGTGTGTTTTTAAATTTCTTTATTATATATATATATATATATATATATATATATATATATATATCTGTTCACCGCTATGTTTCAGGACTTTTCATTGGTTTACCGCTATGTTTCAGGACATTTGCATATTTTCAGGACTGTACTGAATTAGGAATATGTTTACCGCTACCTTTCAGGACATTTTTGTATTATTCAGGACATTTAGGGTTTCTTTCCCAACGTTTTTTTCCGTAAAATTTTTCCGAAATCAACGTAAAATACTGCGGAACTAAACGGGGGCGCCGCAGGCGTCGTGGTGTTAGTCAACACCCTGAGGGATATTATTTCTTTAGTCACTTATATACTGTTTAACGTTTTATACCTACTTCTATTGCAGAAAACCTGTAGGTGTCCTGGAAGGTAGCGGTGTACTAAGTTATATATATATATATATATAATTATCCCCCCATCCGTTTATGAAGCCCATCCCTGTATATTAGTACCTACAGCCCAGAGATCCCTATGGCAAGTGACTAAAGAAATAATGGACCCTGGGGTTATAGACTCTAGATCGGGCTCCATAAACGCCCGAGAAAAATATTTTATGGGACCCGGGCTCCATAAAAGAAAACGGGCTCCATAAATATGCTCATGTGTATAAAAGGGCTCCATAAATCTGTTAAAACAAATGTGTATATATATATATATATATACACACACACACACACTTATCGGGGTGTATGTAGCCCAAGACTGTATATTAGTACCTACAGCCCAGAGTTTCCTATGGCAAGTGACTAAAGAAATAATGGACCCTGGGGTTATAGACTCTAGGTCGGGCCGCATAAACCCCTATATTTAGAAATAACATGAAGCCCGGGCTGCATAATCAAAATCGGGTTCGATAAACCCCTATATATAAAAAAACGGGCTTTATAAACCCCTTTCGAGAAATGTATAATATATATATATATATATATATATATATATATATATATATATATATATATATATATATATCTAAATTAAGACGATTCGCCCATTATGGGAGCCACAGCACGGTGTGGCTACTATCTCCGCCTATAAGAAACCCTACTTATGGGTGCCGAAGCCGAGAGGCGGTTTGTCGTACGGTCACTCCTATCGATACCTAGTGACTCTACAGAAAAAGGTTACGGGATAGGCCCGCGCCATAATGAAGCGAAAGGGAAAGATTTAACGTCACCCTTATCGAGTGGGTGGATCAGCTGGGACTGGTCAGCTGCGAATATATTGAATAAGCAGTCGTGGACAGAGGAACGTGATTATGGACGAATGAATGAGCACAGTATGTGTGGGCTGCGGCCGACGCTCTGTCGATATTCCATCCAGACTAGCCAAGGGGAGAGTAGCAAACTCCTCAACCGGGATGATGCGCGAAGTTAGTACCTAATCTCTGCATTAGTAATATTAGGGTGCGTAAGTCCCTGAAATACGGGCGAAAACCTAGTCAAAGTGCATGTTCAATGTGGGAATAGCAACACGTATTCACCGACTGGAGCCAATTGAAGGGTTTAGTATGGGCTCGGATTGGGGATGTTACCTACGTGAGCGTGTAAATATCCCCCAACTTACGTAGAAACGAATTTCGTAGGCAGGTTGAACGCATGGAAGACGTATTGCAGAATATCTCTGGCCTCTTACTGGTTGCAGGATATTTTAACGCAAGGGCGATAGAATGGGGTATGCCGGAGACGAACAGTAGGGGCAGGGATTTACTCGAGATAGCCGCTAGATTAGGATTGGTGGTTGCGAACGAGGGCACGGTTACTACCTATCGACGCGCCGGGGTCGACGAATCTATACCAGACGTCACTTTCGCATATGAGCAACTAGTACCGAGGATTAGTAACTGGCAGGTCTTGGAGGAAGAGTCAGGCAGTGATCACCAGTATATCACGTTTACGGTTTTAGATAGTGTAGTTGTACTTCAAGCGAGCAGATCATTACGGCGGTGGAACGCCCATCGATTAAACGTGGATCGGCTAGTAAAAGTGCTAAGGGTATCACAAAGGTCCGACGAAAATGATTTGTCAGGCTGGGAGCGTGCGTACGCCCAGGTGACCATGGCAACGTCAGCTATAATAAGAGCATGCGATGCCTCTATGCCGCGAAGCGGAAATAGTAACCGCCGCCAACCAGCGTACTGGAGGACGGAAGAGCTCGCGGAGTTACGTAGGGTATGCTTGCGCGCGGGAACGAAGCAGGGCCACCGTTTTTAAAGCTGAATTTAAACAGGCACAGAAAAGGCTAAGGCTGGCGATTAAGTCCAGTAAGCAACGATGCTGGAAAGAGGTGTACGACGAAGTTAACTCCGACTCGTGGAGACTAGGCTACAAGATCGTAACTCGTAGAATCGGGGCAATAAAGCCACCGGAGATAAAGGAAGCGGGAAGGGATACTGCGCGAGTTATGTTAGTGGGTAAATTGGGGTGTTTTCCGATTCTCGGTGAATAGAATAAATAAACACCACACACTCACTCACAGATTCAATCGAAAGTATTCTTTATTAAAACACGTCTACAAGGCTTGAGGACCCGACAGAGACTCACGAGAGTATGTAATATTAAGTGGCTGCAACCGACTTCTTTCTTCTTCTTATCTCCAGATAGCCAGGAGCTGAGTAGGCAACACGTGCACATTATGGAAGGTCCGCTCGAAGGGTGTCACATCACTCCTCCATGCTGAAGTTCAACGACATCCTCGTCATTGGCTTGGCGAATAGGTTGGTTTTGAATCACATTGCGATTATTTCTCCTCTTATATATCAAGTATATTACCAAACTTAAAATAATCAATATCCCGATAATGATGCTAGATAGTGACAGATGAAACTCAGTTCTGGAAGGTTGCAACTTTGATATAATTACTGTTGGAACTGTTAAAGTTTTCAATGACTCAAAATTTAATTGATCGTCTTCAATAATCATAGGCAAAATTAAATCTGGCTGCTTTATGTCTCCAAAATTTTTGTTGAGTATATGTTCTTCTATTTGTAGATCGTTTCCAAACGGGTTCCTCGATGCATAATTTTGGTATTATTAGGCGTAATGGTTGTTTCATAATTACTGTATATCAACGTTAAAGTATCGGACAAAGGATATGCTAGAAGTAAAGGCGTATTTATTTGAAAAGAAGTGGTTTCAATTTCTCTCGTGACGATTTTCTGACACAAATAATTCTGCTTGTATATTTCTTGACATTTTTGAGCTGATAATTTGATTAAGGGTCCGAATAGCTTCCATGGCGTAGTGATGATTTCAGTTTGGTTATTATTATTAATTATAGAAAGTCTTTGGAATAAGGAGAATTCGATGGGGTTTAGGATAGGAATTTTTAGCGTGTAAATAATGAGGTCGTGGATACATACGATTGAACCTTGGGTGAAACGAAAATCCAACAGATTATAGTAATGCATTATTAATTCCTTTTTCGAGTAAATTCCTAATAGATGAGTAAGTATATCGACAATTTGTTCATAAGTCAACATTTCTAAATCAAACTTTTGATCTGAGAAAATAAATGAACGCTTTATTTTACCGAGCAAACTTAAGAAATTTTGTTCCTGTATTATGAGCGTAACGGCGGCTTCAAAAACATTTAATTTTTCGTTTTGTTGATCGAGAGCTGTGGAAATATTCCATAAATTTCGGTTAATTATTTCAGTGTTGTTATTTATACTTTTACTAATTTTGTTTATAATAGTGACTGATTTGTTGAGAACTATCATATCTTCCTGTTGTTGATTATCGAGTAGATTTAGATAATTGTTGATTCTGTTTAAATCATTGGCATCCGGGTTTCCAAAAATATACTTAATTGCTGTGCCAAGTCCGTTTATCAAACCTCTTTTTAATCTAGTCTTCGCTGGTGATATTTGCTGTAAATTTTGATGTGATTCCTCGCAGAGTAATTCGGCCTGTTTTAGGAAATTTGATTCCAATCGGGATGATGATAAATCTGTGACTTGTAACTTCAATTCGGAAGACAGTGTGGTATAGCTATCAAGGATACGATTATAAGTATATTTTAACGTCGTGATATTGATGTGAAAGTGCACATGATGGAAATTTTGAATTATTCTCCCAATTCCATGGTGGTGGTCGTAATGAGTACTATGCTCGTCTATCTCATTGCTCTTCACTAGTATGGTTAGAAGTATCATGATTAGTCCGGTCTTCATTTTCCTGCAAAAACGAAGAAACTTTTCTTATCCTCTTTGCATCCTTTATGTTATAACGACGCGGTTGCTCGTGTATGTAGCAATCTAAGGAGGGACCCTGTTGTTTTTCTACGAGAAGTTTCTGATATCGCGGCGCGGTCTTATCACGTTGTTGTTGGTGTGTTTTGATAAAAATTTCTTTATCTTCTAACGTTTTATCCGAATCAACTGGCAGATTTTGATTTTCGCGTTGTTTTCGATAGAGTTCCTCATAAAACGGTAAAATTTCATTCTTTCGAAGCTCGTTATAACTTTCGATAGTATCTGCATTCGGGTCAAAGACATGTTTATGAAGATCTTCGTACGGCCCGTATAACAGTGTAAATGGTGCATAATTTGTGCTCGAGTGTATACTTTGATTGTAGATCAAAATTGCGGTCGTCATGTGATTTTTTGTAGTCTCTCGTGGATTGTGATCGATTAGTATGCCTAATTTTTCCTTCAAGGTTGAATGTAGTCGCCCGATTGGTCCGTTGGAGGTATGTCTATTCATGGTGGTCTGATGATAGTCGATTTTATGTAATCGACAAAATACCTTGAATACCGTAGAGTTGAACTCGCTTCCGCTGTCTGTAGTAATTTTATCTGGGAAGTTGTGGTGAGAGCCAAAATGTCTTAATTTGCTTATTACTGTTATTGCATTGCCATCAGGCAAATAATAAGCCTGAGCGTATTTCGAGAATATGTCGATGATCGTCAGAAACTTCTCCTTGTTATAGTGGAATATGTCTAGATGTAAGTATTGGAGGGGCCTATTCGCTATTATAGGTCCATACGTCTCCGTGATATATGGCCTTCTCTCGTATTTGTGTTCTAGGCAGGTTTCGCATTGGTTGATGTAGTTTTGGATCATCCTCTCCATATTGAGCATGTATAATTTCTTTTTGAAATGCGCTACTGTTTCTCTGATTCCATTGTGGGTCTTATTGTGATATTTTTTCAATTCTTTTAAGAAATTATTTCGGTTGGTTACAGTAGTGTACGTATTCGTTTTGACTAATTTCAATTTTTCGTTAAAATTTTCTTTCAATATTCTATAACTGATAATTTCTAGATCTTCGCTCTCAAAATAAATTCCATACTGTTTATTTGGTTTTACATTTTCGTAGAAAAATTTAAGTAACTGCGCTTCTGCGTCATTTTTGTTTATTTTTATTAAATATTGAATTTTTAATTTATCTTTTGTTGTTTTGACTTGGTAATCATTCCCTTTTTTGATTATGATGCTGTAGTTAAATGCATGTATATTTTTATCAGACACAGGTAGTGAGAATACTGGGTTTTCTTCGGCTGTATGAATCGTTGCGTCATCCTCGTCCTCGAACATTTGAGCTAGCTGTCGGTTGGTGAGAGAGGTGATATCGGACGCTTGTGGGAGCATAGAAAGAGAGTCGTCTTCGTCTTCTTCTTGATTGTTTATCTCGATTCTGCTTAAAGCGTCAGCAACTTTATTCTCACATCCTTTCTTGTACTTAATCTCATAATTATATTCTTCCAATTTCAGTCTCCAACGAATTAATCCGGTGTTAGGTGTTTTCAACGACCAGAGCCAAGTGAGTGGCTTATGGTCTGTTTCGATAATAAATTTTCGTCCGTATATATAAGATCGAAAATATCGACATGCTTCAACAATTCCTAACAGTTCTTTTTCTATAGTAGAATAGTTCTGTTCTGCAGAATTTAGAGTTCTCGAAAAGTTGGATATTGGATATTGTTCTTGGGATAAAACTGCCCCAATAGCGGTATTTGATGCATCAGAAGTTACGTGGAATACTTTATCGAAATCTGGATATCTTAATACAGGTGCATTAGTAATGAGTTCTTTAAGTTTGTTGAAAGCTTCAATAAAGTTTTCATTTTTATAATCTACCTTGCCTTTTTTCTTGAGTGTGTCGGAGAGAGGTTTGGATATTTTAGCATAATTTTTTATGAATTTCCTATAAAAACCAGTAAGTCCTAAATATGTTCTTACTTCTGTTTGCGTTTTTGGTATGGGGTATTTTATTATAGCTTTAATTTTGTCTGGATTAGGCTTAATTCCTTTCGGGGTAATAATGTGCCCTAAGAACGGCACTTCTTTCCTCAAGAACTCGCTCTTATCTAATTGTATTTTTAATCCATGTTCTCTGAGTTCGTCAAAAATAAGTTTTATGTGTTGAAGATGTTCTTGGAGCGATTTAGAAAGGATAACGATGTCGTCCATGTACACAAAACAAAATTTGTTCAAGTATTTCATTAGAATTTTGTCCATCATTCGTTGGAATGTGGCTGGTGCGTTTTTCAAGCCAAATGGCATCCTGGTATACTCATAGTGGCCATTTTCGACGGTAAAAGCGGTCTTTTCTATGGAATTTTTCTCTACCGGTATTTGGTGGAAGGCTTGAGCGAGATCTAGTGTCGAAAAATACGCACATTTTCCAAGATTTTCCAAAATTTCGTCCATACGAGGAAGCGGATACTTGTCCTCTATAGTTTTGTCATTCAATTTTCTGTAGTCATTTACCATCCGCCATTTCTTTTTTCCACTAGCGTCTTGCTTTTTTTGGCACTATCCAGACGGGTGATGAATAAAGAGACTCGCTCGGCCGAATTATTCCATCTTTTAATAATTTTTTTACTTGATTTTGAATTTCTTCTTTCAATGCGTATGGATAACGAAAATTTTTCACGTAGATGGGATCATCGTCTTTTGTTTTAATAACGTGAGAAACTGCTGTTGTAGCAGTAAGTTTTTCTTCTTCGTTGTAAAAGCAGTCACTGTACTTGCGGCATAGTAATGTAATCTTATCCTTCTCCTCGCTGTTTATATGGATGGTTCTTATCTGAGTAGCTGACTCTTGATGATGATTCATCTTCACGCTTTTGCTCTTGCTTGGGATATTTTTTAAGTAATTAATTTCGAATTTACTCGTACTGAATATTTCATTTTTCCAATCGACGTTCGCCTCTAATTTTTGGAGATCTTTGTGGCCAATCAAGCAGTCATACGTTGAATGCCAGGGTGCGAATAAAAATATTATTGGCGTGTCGTCGCCTAACTCTTGTAAAACAGGAAAAGTTAATGCACTTGCTCCCTTAGTGACTTTATGTATAGATGAAATTTCAAAATTGTGTGAAAATATGTAATTTGGAAACAGTTTATTTGCTATACTCGGATTCATAATTGAAGATGTTACTCCGGAATCTATTAAAATTTTTAACGGCGGGTTGAGCGTGATTATTTGCGGCAACTCTGGTGAATTTTCTATATTATTAAGATTTACTACGTCTCTTCTGATACTATGGGGTCTATCTGAAAATTTTCAGTATCATCAATTTCAGCCGTCTCATTAACAAGATTTTGAGGCTGTTCTTCTGGGTAATCGCTTTCTTGTGCGACACAATTTTGTTGATCTTCTTGGTGATGAAGTTCTTCTGCTACAAAATTTGGAGGTCCCGTACTTCTGAAGAAATTATTTGTTCTAGGCGCAAAGTTATTTGGCAAACTATTCGGTCTATTAGTTTGATTACCACCCGGTCGATTGGTATTTCTTGTACTTATCGACATCGGCGTCGGTTGATAATTTTGACGTATTGCTTGATTATTATTGTTATTATTTTGCCTAAAGCTGTTGCCAAAACTGTTGTTTCCAAAATTGTTATTTCCGAGATTGTTATTTCCAAAATTGTTATTTCCGAGATTGCTGTTTCCGAAATTAGGTAATGCAGGTCTAAATGGGGTTTGCGCTATGGCGGGTCGCGATTGATAAGAAATAGCAGCTTTCGAGGTACTCGGCGCGTTAAATAAATTTGCTTTCGGTTTAATTTCGCGTTGCCTCATATACGAAGGAAAATTAGCTTGCTGTTCATGATTATCGTGTCTCCTACATTTATTTAGACAATCTTCAATATCGTTTAATTCGAAGTGTGTTAAGAATGAATGATAGGGTTCCTTTATTCCGTTAATAAAAGTGTTTTTAGCAACGTTTTCATAAAATGAAATTTTCATATTAACTAACTCTCTGTTTTCATTATTTAACTGAATGTGTTCTTTTAATCTATTTAATCGTAATTTTATTTCGTCAGCGTAATTTTCAAACGATTGATTCGCTTTTTGGTAACAAACACTGAGCTTATTAAACAATAGTTCTTCCGAACTCGCATCACTGTATCTGTTCACTAAAAATCTTTTACATTCAGTCCAGTTTGTTGGATTATTTACTACTATTAAATCTAACGCTTGGCCGCGTAATTTCGATTTTATAAGTGCATACAGAGATTCATTGACAAGTGGATCTGCTGTATATAACATTTGGACAAATTTGTCACATTATTGAATAAAATGCGATAACAATCTAGTACCGCCTTCGTACGTAGGAATAGCTTCGCGCCAAATAGATAAACGCAGCTTAAATTGTTCTAGAGTAGTCTGAGGTGCTTGATTTTCGTTAGCCATGATTTATTTTATTAATTGACGAAACGCTTCAAGGTCAATCGTATGGAGGGTTTAAGGGATAAAAGGAAATTCCAAAGACTTACAGACGAAATATCTTTGATGATTTCTTGGTGAGTCAGTGCCAAGTAGGTGGCTCTCAAAGCTGACGTGTAGATACTGCGACAGTGGGGAAAAATCACCTGCTGCCTCCTTGGTGAAATTCTCGTCCTGAAGTTGGAGGGGAATCCGAAATTGGCAGTCTCGCAGTATCCTGTCCGCAGCGTCAGTTATGTTAGTGGGTAAATTGGGGTGTTTTCCGATTCTCGGTGAATGGAATAAATAAACACCACACACTCACTCACAGATTCAATCGAAAGTATTCTTTATTAAAACATGTCTACAAGGCTTGAGGACCCGACAGAGACTCACGAGAGTACGTAATATTAAGTGGCTGCAACCGACTTCTTTCTTCTTCTTATCTCCAGATAGCCAGGAGCTGAGTAGGCAGCACGTGCACATTATGGAGGGTCCGCTCGAAGGGTGTCACATCACTCGCGCGAAAAACTGAGACGGATGCTTAATAGATTAAATAGGGCATCGTAAAAAGAAAGAACGTAAGAAGGACGGATGACACCCCCGGAGACGGTAGGGCTGCCGCCCGACCTGAAGTAATGTGAAAGCGGTTCCGGGTCGAGACTGCCGTAGGGATAGGTTTTGGGGGTTTAGGGGGTAGACATCCCTCACACCACGGATTCAGCTACTCCGTGATGGCCTTAGGTGGCCTCTCTTCTTGCTCCACCTTTAAAGGAAGGACGGGCGCCCCGGAAGATTCACCTAGTACCTCGGAAAAATAAACAAAAATAATATTATCATTAATAATAATAATAATAATAATAATAATAATAATAATAATAATAATGGTAATAATAATAATGGCTGTCATAGCCTGTAAAGAGGCAACCCGATACAGGTAAATCCTCAACCTCCACGTCCACGCATCCAACAGCAACGCTATAACAGAAACGGCTGACGGAAGCTCTGGGTCACGGGTTATACCCTTCCTGTGCGGGGCACGGAAGCGAGAAGGGAGAAAGAATCAAGAATAGTCATACCTTACTCTGCTACACCCACTTATCATAAATAAATACATACACAACACCTCTTACACGCAGTACACTGACACAGGGACAAGCACGACACTTACACAGCAGAGCCCTTGGACGGCGGGTCACGGGCATCGCTGTGCTAGCTCGCGGCCCCGCAACCCCGGCCCGCAGAGTGTACACCGGATAAAATCAATTCGGCCGCCATCGGATAGTGGCCGGAGCGCTCCTGGGCCGCAGGTAGTGAGGAGCCCGAACTCTGTATTAACCAGCAGGGACGCTGCCCAGCATAACGGTGTATAATCCCGCTTCCGTATCAGTGCCGAGTGGTTCACGGGCGGGATGCTGCTGCGGAGTGTGGGGGGCTACGATGAGGCTACTGCGGCCTACCGGGGTGGCTGAACTTGTCGGGAGTACGCCGGCGAATGCCCCAGACCATTAGCCGAAGCTACTCTGACGAACACAACACAATTCACACGAAGGTAGTTTACAGGAGTAGAAACAAACAAAAATGCTAGGCACAAATTCACAAAACGCAGTTAGAGCGCAAGCTGCATCGTATGTGCCGCACAACACCGAGTCCCTGACACAAGAGAGCACTCAGGTAATCAGGCATAGAACAGCCAGCACGTCAAGCTTTTATGGCGTCATCAGCGACGCTAGCATCTCTGGCCCGACGCCTGATGACGCGATAGGGTCTTGCACCTCGGACAATGAAGTAGACAACCCTAAGTAGCACGCTGCCGGAGATCTTGACAATGGAGAGAGCAACGGAGAAGCAGAAGAACATCTCCAGAGATGTTAAAGAGGGGCTGAAGACGCTCAGGACTCTGCTGGCGGTACTCCAAACCGCACGCGAAGAAGCCAAGAGGGCGGCCTGTACAAACAGGCTTCTCAAACGGGGCAGAGATGCAGGGAACAGTCCAGAGTCACAGACTGGGATCCAAGAAACCTGAAAGAAGAAGGCTCCCAGCAACAGCCAAACCCCTCAAATTCAAGTATCAGACGACAGAGGGGACCGGGTTGAATTCCAAGCTGGCACCAGTGGAAAGAAAGCCCAAGAAGACTGGCAAAACATAGAAAGCCGAAAGAAGAAAAAGAAGAAAAAGGCAAAGGAGGGCTCCAGACCACCACTGCGGCCAAAACGCAACGCCCCTAAACAACGAGTGGGAGTAGTGCTAATTGTGCGCAAAGACGGCAGGACGTTCACGGACGTGGTACAGACGCTAAGAATGGTTGACACCTCTGATAACGACCTCCATATCAAAGGAGTCAGAAAGACGAAGGATGGCGCCGCACTGGTACGCACGAAAGATGACGGATGCACTCACAGAGACCTGAGTGGGAGTCTCCGAGAGATTCTGGGTGAATAGGGAACAATTAAAGACACAAGCCGAAAGGTGACCCTGGAGATATTGGACTTGGTCTGCCTTACAGAGACGGAAGAAGTAAGAAATGCACTAGACGGGGTACTGAAATCGAGCGCGGATAGACGGATCTCGGTCCTCGGATCAAACAGCCGAGGGCAGAAGATGGCTGTCTGCGAGCTCAGAGACCAAGACGCGACACGACTACTCGAGACAGGACGCATAAAGATAGGGCTTGTCAACTGCAGAGTGAGAACGCGACTGATGGTGCCGAGATCTTACAAGTGTCTCAGCTACGGCCATTACTGTATAAACTGTAAAGGACCGGACAGACTCGACTGCTGTTGAAAGTGTCGAAAAAACGGACACAGGGTTGGGTGCTCCCTTCTGTTTCCTGTGCCCATCAGAGGAAGGCGAAGGGACAGCGCACGTTCCAGGAACAGCGCTCTGTACCACATACTAAATAGCGCTGACGAAGGCAAGAGCGAGACAGAGGAACGTTCGTACTTAACAAGACGACGACAGTGCTCCAAGGCAACTTGAACAGCAGTAGCCTGGCTGATGCCTTACTGCCCCAGCTTGCCGAGGAGAGGAACGCGGAGGTTATAATGATTAGCGAGCCGTACAGAGACAGAGACACCCCGACTTGGCTTATTTATACCTCCCGTTCCGCGGCGCTATGGTTCTGAGGGGGTCAGTTCCCGTATCACAAGCCAAGGGAGGGGCAAGGCCTATGTCTGGGCCAGAGTGTCTGACGTGACGTATGTCAGCGTGTACCTCACCCAGAACTGTAGCGCCGCGGAGTTTGAACGAAAAGTGTCGGCCCTCGAAGACGCCCTGAGGAACATCACCGTCTCTGTTATCCTGGCGGGGGATGTAAACGCCAGGGCCATCGAGTGGGGCATGCCCACAATGAACGACAGTGGACGGCTGCTGTTAGAGATGGCCGCGAGGCTAGACCTAACAGTAGCAAACGTGGAACAGGCAACGACGTACAGGAGACCCGGTTATGGTACATCCATCCCAGTCAGTGTTGGGCCAACGATTATTTCTTAATGCACCTCTACGGTGTCGCCCCCGGTGCAGATAGCGGCACGGCGACGGAACTCTCTCGCGGTCGTCTGCGGCTCGAAGGCGCACGGGGCAAATCCGGACGCAGACTCACGCAACACTCAGAGCGGGCGTAAGCAGGTTAAGTTTGCTTTGCTCCAATATAGAGAAATTGCAATGAAGATGTATTGTCATTAACAATATACAGAAATACTTTTTAGCAACGTCGGAGAGAAAATTAGATAAGTATTACTTATTATTTAAATTATTTTGTGTATTTGAATAATTCTGAAATCAATAAAATATTTTGCATAATCATTCAAATAATCAAAACATTCTTCCACTGATATAAATTATTGTATGAATAGATACTTTGTGTGTGTTTTTATTTTATTTCAGAAATTGTGCATTCGTAACGCATATGGACCAAAGAAGAATAACTGAAGTTTATTAATTCAAACAGACATCCAGACATGAAGAAGACAATAAGGACGTGCATTAAGTTTACAGATATATTCAACCATCAAGATTGTTAAATAGTTATAAAATAGTTTTGTGGATAGTACAGAAGAAAATATTAGAAACAAGAACAGCATGTAAAACAAATAAATAAACCAAGTGAAGTTGCGATGCCTACTAATTACAGTGAAAAGTAATTTTATATCCTGTGCTGTGTTAGAGGAAAATCTATAAATGAATTTTCAGAAATTATAAGTGATGCAGCTGACTCGTCCACAACTTCTGGCTTAGATTAAGCTTTAACGTGCAAGAGTTTTTGTCTTTACTTTTTGTTTAAAATAGAGAAACGTAAATCACATGTACAATATGTACTGTGTGTGCTTATTCACATTACGGTTTCGTACAAACACCAATATTGTTTTAGTGACTGATTGGTATTTTATAGTATGTTATTCGATTAATAACTTAGGTATTTATTTTATATTACAAGAATAGCATTAATTAACAATGTTTATAGTAAATATAAAATACAATGGTGTAAATGGATGACGAATTTCTTGCGTAGCATTTCTAATGTTTCAAAAATAAATTTGATAAAATCTATCAAACATAATTTTACAAACAATAAGAGACTAAGTAAAACAAAATACAAAAAGAAGCTATTTTTATTGTATTAAATATCTTGGATCTATCAAACTTAGAAATGTGTTTTTGCTTCTAATGGTGTTTTCGAGTCTTTTAAACAAAAATATATACTTATTTGATCACTTTTTATTTATTCAAGTCGCAACTGGCTTACTTAGTTGATTGAAAGTGATTAGTGATAAAGAAGACTCGTTTACAACTATTGGCTTGGATTAAGCTTTCGCTGGCAACAGCTTGTCGAAAATGTAGAATCATAAATCAGTTTAATTGAAATTGCCAATGCCAAAGGAAGAAATGTTTTTGTGACTGATTAGTGTGTTATTATTAGTATGTTAATATTTGACGTATCAAATTAAGTATCTTAGATATGTATTTTAAATTACAAAAATAGCTTTAACAATATGTAGTAAATATAGTACAAATATATTAGTGGATAATGGATTTGTCGCATAGTATTTCTAAAGTAAGTTTAAAAAATTTATTTCCATAACATCTATCAACCATAATTTTACATACAATAAGAGACTAAATAAAACAGAAAGAAGAAGCTATTTTAATTGTATTTAATATCTTGAATCTATAAAACTTGTAAATGTGTATTTGCTTTAATGATGATCTGGAATAGAAAAAATATGCTTAATCGCGGATTACTTTACTATTACTATTTATTTGAGTTATACTGCTCACTTAGTTGATCAAAACTTATTGGTGATAAAGGAGACTCAATTATAACTACACTAGCTTGAATTACAAGAGTTTATCTGTACATTTTGTCGAAGAAGTAGGAATAAATCAGAATAATTGAAATTGTCAGCACCAAAGGAAGAAATCTTATGTAGCTAATTGGAACTATATAGAAGTCTTACCAAATTATAAACATTATTTTCACAAGTACTAAAACAAATACTAAAGTGAAATCATCAAATATGTACGGTTGTACACTTCACATTGTGCTTGGGTACAAATACCATTATTTGTACCCAATCTTGATCGGGCATTAGCTTCATAAATTTATATTATATTATGCGGTGTTTGGGTTAATTATACACCGATAGATGGAGCCTCCTTTTCCACTAGTGAAAAAGGTGGCTCAGTCTATAAAGCGTTGGCCGTGACCACCCAGCGGCAAGTGTCTGATGACGGCTACTAGATCATCACTGATGAGTCCAATCTAGTAGCCTGGACGAAACACTTCGATTGATTTCTTTGACTACAATAAGATATTAACTTATTGTTTTTCGTAATTTTGACAATTTTTTTTTTTTTTTTTTTTTTTTTTTTTTCATTGGGCCTTTAATTAAAAAGGACACTTGCGAAAAACTTGCCCGTATTACCCATTAGCAGCATTACTTACATGAAATACCATTATTGTTTTAGTGACTATATAGTATATTAAAGTTAAAGTATTTTCAAGGTCTAAAATGAAAAAACTTATTTATGCTGAATTACAAGACTATAGCATAAGAATGTATGTAGCACAAAATATATATATAGTATAAAATATAGTTTCATGATGGGTAAGCCGATGATGAATTTCCTGCATAGTATTTCTAAAGTATAAAGTTTAAAAAATATAATTTCATGAAATGTATTAATAGTTCTTATTTTTTATCATACATTTGCCAAACATAATTTAACAAACAAGAGAAGATAATGAACATAAAATACGAGAAAAATTTTATTTAATTAATATTAAATATCTTGAATTCATAATTAAAGTAGTTAATGTCTATTTGCTTTGAATGGTTATCCACGTAAAAAAATGTTATAAAAATTTTATAAAAGTTATATCAAAATTTTATAAAAGTTATATCAAAATTTTATAAAGAAATTGTTCTATATAAATAATACCTAAACTTTATAGAAACCATATAGAGTTGGCAAAGAGGAAGATAATTTTTGTTCTAATTAAGGTAAGTATTTTTTTAATTACCTTAATTACAACAAAAATTACCTTCCTGTTGCCAACTTTATATTATGGGTTCTACAAAGTTTATATATTATTTATATAGAACCATTTCTTTATAAAAATGTTATATAACTTATATAAAATTTTTTTACGTGGGTTGGTCTGGAATCCCTTAAATTAAAAACTACCTATGCTTATTCAACCACTTTGTTATATTATAATGACACAATTAGAATTAATAGAAATTATTCGCATAAATGATTCATCAAATTATTATATTTAATTATAACCTGCGTGAAAATGATATATGAAACCGTTATACGAATTTCAGACATACGATATCTATATGAGACCTCATATGAGATCTCATTTGCAATTTTAATTAATTAATAAATAATTTGTTTTTAACGTAAAAGCATGAATAAATATTATGTTTCATTAAGTATGTAGAAATATAATGAAACAAAATATTAACATTAATAAAATGTATTGATATAATTTTATTTGCTCGTTTACATATTTATTAAAACATAATATATCTATTCATGCTTTTACATTAAAAATAAATTATTTATTAATTAATTAAAAATGCAGATGAGATCACCATATGAGATCTCATATAGATCTCATGTCTGAAATTCCTATAACGGTCTCATATATGAGAAAAATAAAAGATCGTTGTTAGCTTCAATTACGATCTCATATGAAATCTCATATAATATTTTCGCGAGGAAATTAATCATGCACACAATTACAAATATGAAAATTTTTATTTTTATATCGCGCGACTGCATCCTTTTGTACGTACAGTATTAATTACGAAGAATCGCAAAAGTTTACTCCTGACGGTACATTCTTCCATGGCCAGTTAATACTTCATTTTTGCGTTCATCGCCTTCCAGAAATGATGCTTCAGTAAGCAATGAACCAGATACAATAGAAGTAGGCTATTAAAAATCGATTATGATATATTGAGTAGAAGGCAGGCGCTCTTTACTATCAACTCAGGTTTTTTAGGTGGGCATCATGCGGATGATATTTAAAAAAACAATACTCCTACACTTGAGTAGCCGGAGGTCACAAGCTCCACCCAAAAAACGGGAGTTATAAGTAGATGTGAAACAGAAAGCGAATGAAATATTTAAAAAAAGGCTTAAATACAATTAGCCGGGGGACAAAAGTTCCACGCAAAAAAGGGATAGTTTAGTAGACCAGCACAGAAAGCAAAGGCGATTAATTATAAAATTCGTCAACCCATATAGCCGAAGGACGCGAGCTCCACACAAGAAAGGATGTTAGACAGTCGTGCGACAGTAAGAGAGTCAATTACTAAAAAATAAAATCTCATAATACATAAGTAGCCGGAAGATACGAGGTCCAGGCAAAAAACGCAATCACATTAAAAAAAATTTGAACCTAAGTAGCCGGGGGACACAAGTTAAACTCAACAAAAGACAGTCACGCAAACGTGCGACGGAATGCAAACCGATTCTTTAAACAAGCCTTAAAACTAAGAAGTCGGGGGACAGGGGATCCAGGAAAAAAGGGAGTCTCGCAGACGTGTGACAGAACGAGAGGTGATTATTAAAAAAAAATTTTAAACCGAAATAGCAGGGGGACACGAGTTAAACTCAAAAAAGACAGTAACGCAAACGTGCGACAGAAAGCAAACCGATTGTTTAAAAAAGTCTTAAAACTAAGAAGCCGGGGAACAGGAGGTCCAGGTGAAAAAGGAGTCATGCAGACGTGTGACAGAACGAGAGGTGATTATTAAAAAAAAATTTTGAACCTAAGTAGCCGGGGGACACGAGGTCAAGGCAAAGAAGGGAGCCGCACAGACGTGCGAACGTAACCGGGGTAATTACTCAAAAAAAGTCTTATACTACCTACGTAGCCGGGGGACACGAGGTCCAAGCAAAAAATGGAGTCACACCAACATGCCACAGGAAGCCAGTCGATTATTTAAAAAAGTCTTAAACCTATGACGTCGGGAGAAAGGTGGTACAGTAAAAAAGGAGTCACGCAGACTTGTGACAGTACGAGGTGATTATTAAAAAAAAGTTTTAAACCGAAGTAGCAGGGGGACACGAATTAAACTCAAGAAAAGACAGTCACGCAAACATGCGTCAGAAAGCAAACCAATTGTTTAAAAAATTCTTAAAACTAAGAAGCCGTGGGACAGCACGTCCAGGTCAAAAAGGAGTCATGCAGACGTGTGACAGAACGAGCGGTGATTATTCAAAAAAAATTTTGAACCTAACTAGACGGGGGTCGCGAGGTTAAGGCAAAGAAGGGAGCCACACAGACGTGCGAACGTAAGCGAGTCAATTACTCAAAAAATTCGTATACTACCTAAGTAGCCGGGGGACACGAGATCCATGCAAAAATGGTGTCACACCAACGTGCCACAGAAAGCCAGTCAATTATTTAAAAAATTCTTAAATCTAAGAAGTAGGGGGAAAGGTGGTCCAGGTAAAAAAGGAGTCACGCAGGCGTGTGACAGAACAAGAGGTGATTATTAAAAAAAAAATTGGAACCTAGGTAGCCGGCGGACACGAGTTAAACTCAACAAAAGACAGTCACGCAAACGTGCGACAGAATTCACACCGATTCTTTAAAAAGTCCTAAAACTAAAAGGCCGGGGGACGCGGGCTCTAAACAAAAAATGGAGTCATACATAACTGCGGTAGTAAGCGAGTAGGTTATTAATGATAGTCTTAAACCTAACGAGCCAAGAGACATGAGTTAATCACAATAAAAGGGAGTCACACTTAAGTGCGATAATAAGCGAGCCCAAGATAGAACAGTCACGCACGTGCAACAGAAGGCAAACCGATTCTTTAAAAAGTCCTAAAACTAAAAGGCCGGGGGATGCGGGCTCCAAACAAAAAATGGAGTCATACATAACTGCGATAGTGAGCCAGTAGGTTATTAATAACAGTCTTAAACCTAACGAGCCGAGATACGTGAGTTAAACACAATAAAAGGACTTAAGTGCGATAATAAGCGAGCCGATAATTTAAAAGAAGTCCTAAATCTAAGTAGCCGTGGGACAGGAGGTCGAGATAAAAAAGGAGTCACACAGATGTGTGACAGAACGAGAGGTGATCATTAAAAAAAAATTTGAACCTGAGTAGGAGGAGGCGCGTGTTAAACCCAAGAAAGAACATCACGCTCGTGCAACAGAAGGCAAACCGATTCTTTAAAAGTCTTAAATCTAAAAGGTCGGGGGTCGCGGGCTCCGAACAAAAAACCGCTGCCAATTCATTGGCAAGAAGCTTCCTCAAACTAATTTATCGATTCCATTTTTTAAATTTAAAAAACAAAAGTAAAATTTTCACAGCAAAACTTTTTAAAATAAAATAAATAAAAATAAAACTGTTTTATTTGTTGTTCTTTGTTCTTTGTTAAACAATTTGACTTAATACAAAAAACATTTTTTTGTTTCTTCATTTACGTATCCTATACAAACAATTAATTATTGTTATAAAAATTTGAAAGAAATACATTAGTTTGAGAAAGAAAATTAGGCATGGTGTGGTTTGTGCACATAAGAATTATGCACATATTTATTGTGCACACTTTAGCATTGGTGTATATCTATATCTATGTGTATACTCCAATGCTAAAGTGTGCACAATAAATATGTGCATAATTCTTATGTGCACAAACCACACCATGCCGAAAATTATGTATTGGCAATAAATAATAAATATTTGTTTTGAAACAGGTATTTATATAACTACTATCCTGCTCGACTTAGTGGTTTAAAGTTAATACATCATTGTAACAATCATACAAATATAATAACTAAGTTATACTTCTTACCCACATAGCATGAAAGCGTACTAGAAACTTCCTGGAAGCTTTCATGAAAGTTTCGTATGCTTCAGGAAAGCTTCCACGAAAGCTTCCTGAATGTACCTAATGTCTGGGTCAAATTCATGACAGAAAGCTTCCTCGGAAGATTGCAGGAACTTTTTCAGACACTTTTCAGGAAGCTTTCGGAAACTTTCTAGGAACTTTTCAGGAAGCTTTCAAAAAGTTCCTGGAAGCTTCATGTAGGCTGTGGTTATCTTTCAGCAGTCTTCTCCGAAAGATTACAGAAAGCTTTAAAAAATACTTCCTACAAGACTTCAGAATCGATTTATGTCAGTTTGAGAATGGAAGCTTCCAGAAAGGTTCCATGAAAGCTTCCCGGCAGTACATAATGTATAGGTCAAATTCATGACGGGAAGCTTCCTTGCAAGATTTCAGGAACTGTGTAAGGATCCTTTCAGGAACCTTTCAGGAACTTAAGGGAGCCTCCGAAAAAATTACTGTACGTTTCATGTAGGATGTAGGAATCTTCCAGGAAACTTTCAGGAATCTTTCGAAAAAGTTACTGAAAGTTTCAAGTAGACTATCGGAATCTTCCAGTAAGCTTTCAGTTAGCTTTAAAATAAGTTACTGGAAGCTTCAGGTAGTCTGTGGGAACCTTCCAGGAAACTTACAGGAATCTTTCGAAAAAGTTACCGAAAGTTTCAAGTAGACTTTATGAACTTTCCAGTAAGCTTTCAGTTAGCTTCCAAATATGGTTCTGGAAGTTACAGGTAGTCTGTGGGGACCTTCCAGTAAGCTTTTAGGAAGCTTTTTCCAAGTTCTTGAAAGAGTAACTTAAAGCTATAAATATTAGAAATTCTCTATAAGTATTAACAATTCGCACATATTCTTTAGTACTTATTTCTACCTATATTAATCGCCATTTTATAATTGCAGAAAAAATTTCACATAAAATTTTTTGACCTGATCGGGAATCGAACCCACGATCCTTGGGTTACTACGCACGCATGTTTACGCTATCGCTCACTTGAAGGAGTTCGGACATTTTCATCTAAATAAATTACACTTTTCACGATTATTTAATTGTTATTATTTTGATTATTTTATTTAAAATATTAATGCATTTCAAAAATTATATATTTAATGCGGTAAATTAAAAAATTATAGTGTCGGAATTATTACTCTGAATAAACATGTTTTTATATTTGGCATTTCATTATGTTGATTAAATAATTTATGAAAATTCTAATTGAATGGTTTAAAAAAATTCTTAGTATAGTATTTATATATACGGTGGGCCTAATAATTGCGTTTTTCCAAAAAATTGTAATGTCGATAAGTAGGAATCTGCTTTTTGTCATTTTGATGCAATTTTTCAACGAGTATATCTTATGATAGTACGAATAGAATCGCTCAGAAAATTCTGAATATAGTATTTATATATAGGAAGGACGTCAAAATTGTGTTTTTCTAAATGAATGTTTGAAAGTTAATTTATCAAATAATGAAATTGGGTAGATTTTAGATTCCAGGTAGACCATTCAAGTTGAAGATTTATTAAGCTATAATAAAAAAAATGTTACTGTATATTTTCCATTATATTCCTTTTTTGGCTATGTGGAGTCCAAAATTAACCCAATTTAATTATTTAATAATTTAACTTTCAAACATTCCTTTCGAAGAACACAATTTTCACGTCCTCTCTATACATAAATACTATATTCAGAATTTTCTTAGCGATTCTATTAGTACTATCATGAGATATGGGGATACCTCCAGAACTTTTAATTTTCACGTTATGGCAACTTTTTAGATCTTTTTAATAAGAAATATATACTTTCAGCAAAGTAAATAGGTAAAAATAAATTTTTTTTATATGTTCCATGTATGAAACAATCGTTCCAGTTACGTATAAAGCGTAAGTAGAAAAACCTAATTTCAGAGATGTGCCTACAATACATTTGAAATCTAGAATCAAGAAAGTTGTATCAGTCATTTCTCAAAAATAAAAATTTTCATAATAATTCTGTTCCATACCTTTTAACATAAAGAATTTTCTTAATATGGCTATCAGATTTCATTCTTTATTAAAAATACAATCATTTGATTTGTTGCACGTGGGTATGCCACGCATTGTTTAAAAGTCATGCGTCTTCAAAAAATTACTTCTCAAGCGTTAACTCATTATGAAAAAAAAAAAAAATAGATTTTTGATAAGCACACGCTGAATTTTGAATTTTATATTCCAAAAGTCATTGTAATCACTAACTTAATATTTTAGAAAAACGTAGTTAAATTGTCAAAATGATATATTTAAAATTTAATACAATTTTGATAGGATTAAGCCAAATAAGTTCATCATTTATATTATAAAAAAAATTTTTGGATATACTCGTAAAATGGAATTATGTTGCTTTCATTAAAAAAAAGAAAACTAAAAAACGAGTAAAGCAAGCTTTGAATAGATAAATAAGTGCTCGAACAAAAAAATTTTTTTTTTTAAACACTGAACATTAAAAGTTCTAGAGATATTCTCATATACTCGGCGAAAAATTGCATGAAAATGACAAAAATGAAGATTCCTACTTATCGATATTACAATTCATGAAACGTTTGTGAAACATTTTTGAAATATTCCGAGAATTGATAAGGCGATACATTACGGACATATTGCAGAGACATTTAATTATAATATTTCATTAATAATGACGTAATATTCAACATTATATTGAAGAACTATTTTTCCATAATTCTATAAATGTTTTTTAATTATTTCGGAAGCATTTCGAGAAATGACAAAAGCGATATACATTGCGGAAATCTTAAAGATAGATATTTCATGATATATTTTACTAAAAGCGACGTAAACTTCTCCATCAAATCGAAAAATTATTTATTAGTAAATCAAGAAACGTTTTTAAAATATTCCAACAATATTACCTGAAACGATAAGGCGATACATTGCAGAAATATTACGAAAAAACCTTTCATAAATATTATACCTCCAAACTTTAATTGTATATTATAACCTCCAAATTTTTGTATTGTAGCAAAAAACAAACAAATACAATCCAAGTTTCAATAAATAATATTGAATAAATTTGCGGTTATTTATTGCATAGGCATTGTTCGTAAAAGAATTAATAAAGTCAAAGAATAGTGGATAAATATTTATTTTTTATTATTAGTCAACGTAATAGAGACAGATTGAAATACATCCGAACGTATTGAGCGTCAATCATAGAATGAATCTTTTTTGTTCTTTTTTTGTTATGTTTAAAGTCAAACGGTTGCTATGGTAACACTTCAAAAGAATGTCTCAGCCGACCAGAACGTCTACAAGCACGCCTCTTCACGCCTATCCCGTGGTCTCTCTTCATCAATTTCAAAAATTGGTTAAGAGACAGCTGTGGCCCCGAATGAAAATTCGTGCAGGCGGTCGGTAACTCATAATTTGAGACCAAGACAGAGTTTTGAAGAAATTATTTAAAAGAAAATCTCTAATTATTTATGTATATATATGTGTGTATTAAAGTGAATTTCAATACGAACGGATTTACAAATTGGTTTCGTAAGAGGCATAATATAATAAAGGCAAAGGAAGAGCACGTGCAGCGCGCCTGAACTTTCTCGATTTTCAAAATAAGATGATTATCAGACGATCTATGAATCTATGAAGCTTCCAAGTTGGAACCTTCCGCGAAACTTCCAGTGCTGATCTTCTGTAAACTTTTATGTAAGCTTTCTGAAAGCTTCCCCGTAAATTTCAAGTGGCATTTTACCGCAGCACTTTTGGAACCTTCTTGTCAGCAAAACAAAAATTGTTGGTGGTATTATAAGAAAAATTGATGTGTATTTAAAATACTATCACGAGATTATTTTCAATTGTTCAACATTTTTCATATATATTTATTATATAAAAGTTGAATTGTAAAAGAAAAATTTTAAATCATAGTTTCATCAAATTTTAAATTATTAAGTTGAATTGTAAAAGAAAAATTTTAAATCATAGTTTCAAATTTTGAATATTATGGCACCATGGGACAGACATAATAAACCCCCACCACCAGAAAGGGTCAATGTATTATGGCTGCCCCATAGTGCCACAATATTCAAAATTGAAACTATAGTTTCATATATGATTTAAAATCACATATGATTTAAAATCACACACACACACACACACACACACACACACACACACACACACACACACACACACACACACACACACACACACACACACACACACACACACACACACACACACACACACACACACACACACACACACACACACACACACACACACACACACACACACACACACACACACACACACACACACACACACACACACACACACACACACACACGCAAGCGTGCGCGCGCGAGAGAGAGAGAGAGAGAGAGACGAGATCGGCAGGATCTCCACAATCTTACCGTAGAGCGCTCGCATTCAGAGCGCTCACTATACATGCAAGTACCAGACGGCGCAAGGATTCCCCGTCTGACACGGCCCGCTGCTCCGGACAAACTACAGGATCGTGCAGTCAGCCACGGCTACGAGCTGTAGCTCCCCACCATAGGTAGTAGTAGTGGGGAGCAGCTCCAGCTTCCCCCTGCGTCGACACACACGTACGCACACGCGCGCACACACACACACACAGACACACACACACATACACGCGCGCGCACGCATACGCGCACACATACACACACACACACACACACAAACACATACATTCACACACACACATACAATATTTAAAAATAAGTATACACACGCACAAATTTTTAATAATAATATTTAAATAATTATAAGAATACTTACATCATCATTTTCCGGCCCTTCGGCTATTGTGGCGGTTGTTATTAATTACTACACACTTTGTCACTTTGTCATAGTTTTTACCACTGTCACTTAGAACTAAACAATATGCTACTAACTAAGCACTTTGTCATTCAAGTTAAATTATATTCCAAACACTTTGTCACTTAAGTATACGGTTCACTTTGTCACTATAAACTATTTACAACTCCTCGATGTGTGTGTGTGTGCGCTATCATGGCAAAAATTGCCTCTCGTTCTGGCAGTGCACTGTGGCTTCATTGCAGGCCGGGCACAACCAGAATCCGCAAGATGTACAACGAATCCAACGGCGACTACGCTGGCACCAAAACCGTTTATCACAGCCGTAGCAAATGTCGCAATAGCGACGTGGTGCATCATACACCACGTCTCGGCGACGGCGACTTATACGCTGCTGAATACCACGTAATCGCCGACGCATACGAGACATCTCTTCATCGCGTTGTAACCGTAATAAATGTTGTACCCCGCGAAAAAATCTTCGTCGCACACACATCGCACGTCGCAGTGTCACTTCATCGATATCTAACTCGTTATCATTGTCACTTTCACTTTCACTTTCGATATCTTCCACTTGATTAGGGTGATTATTATCGAAGTTTTCGGCGTCGGAATCTATTTCCTCAGCCTCCACCACATCCATTGGCTGGTCATTCTCCTGATTTTCCTCCTCAATACTATCGCTCTCGAAGCCGCTGTCCACCTCCTCAGCGATAGCCTCATCGAAAGCATCTTGCAACAAATCTGCAAGTGCAGCGTCCTCCTCTAATTGTATTTGACGAGCCTGCTCTTCTAACAGAGCCTCCTGGAGTACCAGAGGTTGCACGCCTTCTTGCCGTATATTGTCAGCAATTCTTGGCTCCCCCATATCGATCAAATTATTCACGAAATTCGCCAGCTCTTGTGGCGGCGAAGCGGTGTTGTGAACCAGCTCGGGGTAAGCGTCGATATCGACGCGTACTTCCCCAATATTCTGCATAATAGGGTAGAGAGAGAGATCTTGTCGTGTCGAAAACTTGCGGTAGACTGGAGGACAGCAGGGTGCTCTAACCATCATTTTTGTAAAAGTTTGTGAAAACTGAAGCATAAGCTACAGTCTTATCACGTCTAGAGTCTGTAGAAACTTACAGAAAATCAGATTCTGGATTCATATTACACATGACGGAGGAAGTAGAAATTATTTATCAAATAACTTCTAAAATCATGCGATAATGAGAGATGGAACAAAACCCTCGGTTTACTCTTATTACGTCTGGCGAATACTCTAAAATTCTTTTCTCACGAAAACATTCAATCTCAGCCGATATCAGAGACATATGTCTACTATATTATTCAAATAATTTATAAATTATTTGAGAAAAGTTCATATAAGCACTGATTCAACGCTTGTACAGCGTTTTACCCAAGAAATATTTTAAATTATTAGTTTATGTTTAATTATTGTTTATTTAAGTTTATTGATTACAAAACTATGTTTAGGAAATGTCTATTTATTAATTTTACATAAAAAGTTAATATTAATATAAAATTAAATTGACCCGAGTTAGCAAAGAAACATCTGAGTGAGTAGGTTTAGTAAAAAGCTACAAAAATAGAATGATAACAACTGCATTAGGGGCCACCCCCACTAGCACACGTTAAGCTACACCTACTTTTTGTGTATCGCCTTGAAGATTTTTCGTTGGCTGTCTCTTATCATAAGTGCAACGAATGAGGTGTCGTCGCTTCTATGCCAAGTAGTCCGTCATAATGGCGAACTGACCAGCCGGCATAATGGCTTACTTATGACTATATTCACATGTACCACTTTCTTAAGGGGTTATATCTGGTTGGAGCTCAAAAAAAAAGGTCTTTTTTCATATTTTTTTTGAGCTCGTTTTTAAATTAGCATAAATAAATAATATATGAATCGGTTAAGCAACTCTTTTTTGGGAATATAAAAAAATTTTTTATTGGTGAAAATTTACAAAATGGCGGCTATTTGTCAATAAATGTAAAGCAGTATTTGAAAAAGTATCTCTGCGGCACGCAGTAGAAGTCCTCTGGATCACCATCTGGAACAATAAAAAAATTTTTTTCATATATACATGAGTTTTGCGGTTGAAGTACACACGATTATATTTTTAGGAATTTTTTCGCAAAATGGCGGTTGTTCAAACAAAAAGTTGCGTTTTCGACGAAAAAAATCGACTTAAATTGTTTATAACTTTTTTAATTGTTTATCGATCGTTGAAATCGTGTGTACTTAAACAGATAATCTAATGAAGAAGCTACAGTTAAAATTTCAAATCAATCGGATGAAAACTCATCGAGTTTTACTGCGTGCCGATTTTGAAAACTTGGTTTTGAGATAAACGCACTTGAAATTTGAAAACTTTATAATTTTGTGAAATCGTAATGAGGGCCGTAATAATTTTTTTACCTTTACTCTGCTATCCCAGCACCATATAATTGTCCTTCTAAGGTCGTATTTTCGTCCTCCAGCTTTTTTCTCGCCGAAAAAATAAATTATAAGCATATATATGACCGCGAGATTCAAAAATGCACCGTCAACGAAATAGACGAAATTTCTTCATTTTTCACCTCAGAATTGCTTTGGAAAAATTGATTTTTAAAATTTGTCTGAGTTTCTTTCATGTTTGGACATTATTGATCATAAATCTAGGGATGTTTTACCATACTTTAAGCCAATAAAAAAAAAATGGAAAAAAAAAAAATTCCAACCAGATATAACCCCTTAACTTATATGTTCCTGATACATACTGCAAAAAACTGTAATAAAAATTCATTTATTATGGTTTCCAAGTACACAAACTCCCCTCTACGTAAACTTCAAGGCAGGATGAGAAAATAGAGAGAGTTTAGTACACTGATCAACGTATTGGTACGGTATTTGCACGATTTACTACCGGAAATTACGGTTAGATCGATCCGCGGTATTAGACTTTTGTATAAGGTACCATATCTTCTTTTAAATGAAGATGTTTTGGAACCTCATTGCTTGATCGATTTCGTTATCGATACATTGATCAGTCTAATCGATGGTTATATCAGCTCGCGGTATTATACTTTTTTACTATCCACTTTAACCTCTAACAGTACCGCATATTTATAACTTTCATTAACCAATTAATTTTGTTATTGATTCGGTATTAGTAAGGTATTGGTACGGATATCTTGGAAAGTTACATTCACATTAATTCGCGGTATTGTACTTTATTGTTAGGTGCAACATTCTCTTTTTATTGGAGGTATTTTGGAACCTCACAGATCGATCGATTTCGTTATCGATATGTCGATTGATCCAATCGGTGATCATTACAACTACTTAAACTCTTTTCGCTGTTTGTTTCTTATGATAAATACAACGGATGAGACGTTATCACTTGTATGGTTAGTAGTCCGTCATAATAATCAACGGATCAGATAGTATAATACCCTACTTATGACTATTACATATGTGACACCTTCTTAGCTTATATGTTCCTGATACATGCTACGAAAAACTACAATAAAAATTAATTTATTGTTATTATCAAGCACGCAAACAATCCTTTACGTAAACTTCAATACAAGATGAGAAAATAGAGAGAGTTTAGTATACTGATCAACATATTGGCTCGATATTGGCATGATTTTCCACTGGAAATTATAGTCAGATCGATTTGCGGCATTAGACTTTTTTATAAGGTGCTATATCTTCTTTTAAATGAAGATGTTTTGGAACCTCATTGGTTGATCGATTTTGTTATCGATACATTGATCAGTCTAATCGATGGTTATATTAGCTCGCGGTATTACACTTTTTTACTACCCACTTTACCCTCTAACAGTTCCGTATATTTATAACTTTCATTAACCAGTTAATTTTGTTATTGATTCGGTACTAGTAAGGTATTGGTAAGGATATCTTGGAAAGTTACATTCACATTAATTCGCGGTATTGTACTTTATTGTTAGGTGCAACATTCTCTTTATATTGGTGGTATTTTGGAACTTCACAGGCCGATCGATGTATTGATGAACTCAATTTTCATATCAGTTCAGAATAATATAGTTTTACTACACATTGTATCCATCTATTTACCGTATTTTATAACTTAGTCGTAGAAATTATTTCATGGAACATTTTATAATTCTGAGTGTTTTAAAAAGATTTTTGGTGATTTTTCATTATAATATATTAAGCTGCGATTATGTTTTTAGACTTTTTAAATTCAAAACTGCCTATTCCTCAAAATTTCGCTGCGTTGCTCTGCATTCTTTTATTCCGTCCCCACCGTAAAATCCGTAGTTTCATGCTCTTTGGTGTGTATATAAGCCGTCTTAAACGATATTTACACCACAGTTCAGTTTGTCTGCGCCCTAGAAACTATCAAAGATTAGTTGAACCAGTACGCTGTTACATACTTATAAATTTGGTTTGAGTGATCGTAGAAATACACTTCATCATCCAGACATACTTCTATCGCACATTAAAGTGAGTTCTTCTTAAAGTATTAAATACTACCACTCTCTCTTAAGTTGTTAATATTGTGACAAGGTGAATTTTAAAATGGAAAATAACTTGTTAGATGATACCTGATTTCAACATGGTCTTCGATGAAACTCGTACACATATGGCAATTTTAAATGTCATTGAACGAGTCGAAACTCTCGAAGCATATGACGAAGATTATTGGACCAATGAAAATTCATTATTCAATACTGTTGAATCAATAAATAGAGATTTAAAAAATTTAGATGACTTAGAAAAAAGTAACAAATACATAAAACTTATTCTTGACTGTAATGTGCATCATATAGAAAAATTACTTAGAAAAAAAGATAATCTATGTAAACAATTAAATAAAATTACAAAACATTTATTATTATTAAATCAAAATTTTGAGCGGAAGTTTGAACAGCAACAGAATCAAATTAATGAATTAAAAAGTGAAATTGAAAAATTGAAGCTGAATAAAAACACATCAAAATAAATACCGTATTTTCTTGTAAACCTATGACCTCTTTATCAGTATTTTTAAATATATCTCATTATGATAATAAATACTTTTTAAAATTTTGTAAAATACTTGTCGTTTCTTATTTTAGGAATGATTTTTATACGGTTCATAATGTAAAAAACCGCTGCCAATTCATTGGCACATAGCTTCCTCAAACTAATTTTTTGATTCCTTTTATTAAATTAAAATTCGAAAAATAAATTTTTCTGTCCTCCGGCCGGAAAGCGCCAACTTTCCAGCCGCTGCGCGAAACAAAGTTGCCGCTTTCCGGCGCCGTCGAGCAGAAAAATAGTATACAGACCTTGGCCAATAAAAAAGAAAGCCTCAGATCACATGTAATTGTCGGCCGAGGCGAAGCCGAGGTTCATTTCTTATTTTTACTGCTCAGGTGTGTAATATACTATTTCACGAAAAAAATTGGAAAAATTTTATGGAAAATATTAACTTGTAATTTTTTCATGGCTATTCATTGAGGTTCCATTTGCAATTTATTTGTTTGTGATTTCAATTCTTATATGAATGGAAAACAATCTTCTTCAAGTTCTATTCTTCATTAAATTTTTCTTCTTCAAGTCTACTGTCAACGGCTTCTCGTCGTACATTGGTTCAAAATAAAAAAAATATTCTAAAGTTGTTCTTTGATTGTGTTTACCTCAAATATTTCTGAAATTTATGAACCAATCATTTTGCCAAAAGAACTCATCCGAGAACTATCAATAATATACCTCTACAATGAATTTTGAAGCGAATAAGACAATTTTACTCTTGTAATAGTTGAACATATAAAACTCATTTTTTTTCATTTTTCAATATTTACGTTTTTGTTAATAACAAAAGAACCGTGATAGCTAGAGAATTAATTTTTTAGAAAATATAGGTAATTTAATTCTCTTTCGAATGCCACCCACCCCATTTAGATACATAGAGCCGTTCTCGAGAAATTACGATTAGAAAAAATTGAAAAAAATTTTAACCTCAAATATCTCCGAAATTTATGGATCAATCCTTTTGCCCAAAGAACTCACTCGATTGGTATACAAAATCTACCCCTACAAAAAATTTCAAAGTGATTAAGCCAATTTTACTATAGTTATTGAACGACAAAAAAATAACTTTTTTATAAATTATTTTTTTTCTCAAAAAATAATGAATAAAAAAACCTAAAAATTTAGTAAGTTATAGTACTTAATATCCTTTATAACCAAAAAATATTCATGTTAATTTCTTTTTTTAATTTCGAAATATAACCTATTTACAAAAAATTACGTTTTCATCAATAACTTATGACGAAATATAGCTACCGACTTTTTTTTTCAAATTGTAGATAATTTTATCCTACACACACACACACACACACACACACACACACACACACACACACACACACACATCCATACGGACACTATCTAAAAATCGTCTATTTCTATTCCAAATTTGCTAAATAACATTTCTAACACATTATCTCATAAACTTTTTTTTACTATCACAAAGCTTCCTCTAGGAGGAATCAAAAATACTTAAACTTTATAAATCATTATACCTATAATTAATTTAATGGTTTATTAACACTCATAACACTATACCCTCACACTCACACACACACACACACACACTCACACACACACACACACACACACACACGCACACACACACGCATGCACGCACGCACGCACGCACGCACACACTCAATCCAGAAATGATTACATTCTCAAAGATTAGGAAGGGTTGTTAGAGTGTGATTGTTTATGGATACTTTATATATAAAGGGGTACTTTAATTATCTGTCATTTTAATCTTGGATCCTACTAAAGCATGATAATACTGAAAAATGTTTGCTGAGAATAGTAATCAAAACTCTAAGTTCCAATGTCGCCAAATACTATCCATACTGTATGGATTAAATAAATCGTACTGTAAGAAACTTACAGTTGGTCTAGAAAGCCATGTTATTGGCTGTGGTGATTTCAAACCTGTTGTTCGTCTAAGTGGTCAAAATATTGCGGGTATACCACTTACGCATACCGAATGGATCTGCTTTGAAGAAAGTTTTCCCAGGTTTGACGAATTCTTTGAATCTGAAGGAAACGAAATGGTTGATCAAAAAATATCTTGTGGTACCAGCTTTAGCATAAGGTTCATGATAAGTTTTTCTGATAAAGCTTTTCAGCTGATAGACGAAACACAAGAGAAAAATCATAGCGGTGATCCACCAACAAAGATATGCTTTCAATCAAAATTGGTGTATAATAAAACAATCTATGATCAGCTCAAACGCATCTCTAGAAACGTAGATAATAGGATTAAATATCTGTTAAATGCGTGCAAAGATATAAAATATGTATTTAATGAAATTTGTAGCTATACGAAAGAGAAATTAAAAAAAAAATCAATTATCACAATATACACAGTTTACATTTTATGATATACATTCTATAACAAGCACATTTTATACCCATAATGTTAATAAGTTACATAAAATCTTGAAAAAAAATAATTTAAGTATGTTAATAGATGATGCCTATATTTTGATGTATGAACTTGCATCTTTACAGTTGAAGGATATTGATCATGTTATGAACAAAAATATTAATCAATAAATGTATTAAAATATCAATCTTGTTTTTCCTTACCTTTGACACGTTAGGTATATGACCGTAATAAATTAATTATATTTCAATTAAAAATCTGTTTGTTTTTTAATTATCTCTATTTTAAAGTAATAAAGTTAGCATAAATAAATCTGTCGAAAGTGGTAGCGGCAGTGGCGAAAGGTTCAAGAGGTACATTAAATAGTTTGATATAACACATCAAGCTTTTCGATTCACATTAGGCTTATTGATTCACATTAAGCTTTTTGATACTCGTTGAGCACACTTATCACAAGTTTTGTAGCTAGAAACTAGCTTGTTACTTCAATTACCTTATCACTTCAAATTAGCTTACCACTTCAAATTAGCTTGTCACTTCAAATTAGCTTGTCACTTCAAATTAGCTTGTCGGTTCATCAGCAATCTGATTTCTCAAAAAGCTTGTGACACGCGCGCGCCGCCGCCGCCGCCACAAACCTCGAGACTTATAAAAAATATTATCTCCTTTAACGAAACAGTTTTTGTCATGGATCCATGGTGGAAATATCCTTGGACATCTATGATTTGCGGTCCCACATCATGTGGGAAAACCGTGTTTGTTAAAAACTTTTTAAAACATATAGATAGTATGAGTAACGTACACTTTGACCGAATAATAGTTTACTATTCCGAATGGCAATCAACGTATAAAGAACTGAGTGATGGTGTCGAATTTCACGAGGGTTTACCAAAAAATTCAGACTTTGTCGACGATCCTAGACCAAAATTGATAATTATAGACGACTTGATGAGGGAGTCTTCGGGTGGTGGCGGTGGTGTTATTGCCAATATTTTTACCAAGGGTAGTCATCATAATAATTTAAGCGTAATATTCATCACACAAAACCTTTTCCATAAGGGCCAGCGTGAAATCTCGTTAAATTCTAATTATATAGTTATTTTCAAAAACCCTAGAGATAAATCTCAGGTACAGTATCTAGCTCGCCAAGTGTGTCCTGAAAATCCACAATATCTACAAGAGACTTATCCTGATGAAACTAAACAAGCACACTCCTATTTATTACTTGACTTACGCCAAGATACACCTGATAATTGTCGTGTTCGTAGTAATATATTTCCGTTTGATAAATATCACTGTTTATGTTCCCAAGAAATCTATAAAAAGTAGCGAACTTGGGAATAATATACCAGTCATACGATTGTAATGGGTTCGAGTAGACGCAAGCGTCTTGGACAAAAAAATTTAAGTACTTTAAAATCTCTGCTTCATTTCGATAAAAGTCAACGACGTGTTTTATTACGCGAAGCAGATAAAAAACTTGTTATTCTCATTTGCGAATGTGGCTTAAATATTTTACGTGGTAACGTGCCTTTGAACAAAAACTATAAAAATAAATTGAAAAAGTACGTTTTATTCTTAAGAAAATTAACTGATTCTTCGCAAAGTTTGAAAAATAAAAAAAAGTTGATTATCAAATACCAGACTTGTTTACCACTCATCTTGGTACCTGTGATAAAACTATGGAGCATGCAAGAAAAATGATTTTGATCCCTGAAGAAAGAATAAACAATTTACACCATCGTTTATCAGGTGAAAAATTGGTTACTATGCAAACACCGGGTACACCTTCGTCGCGACTAGACAAAGAAATGAGCGAAATTATAAATTCGACATCAATTCAAGATGATCGTGAAAAATATGCGATGTACCAAGAAGCATTAGACCGTTCTATGTATTATAAATCAAATGATGGTGCAAAAAAGTTTCACGTGAGCGACGTAACCACCCCTGGAGATATCGATAAAGTAAGCAGAGTAAATAATAACGAAGATACCAATGAAGATAGTGTACCATCAACGCTTCGATTTAAAGCAAAACAGTTATTACTGCGATTGTCTGCTTCTGGTGATATCACATGGGATGATCTTGGTAAGATTACCATAGATGGCAGTGTCGTCAAAGGTGGAAATATAGTAGATTTGATTAACGACGCTCTGAGAAATAGAAAACAGCCGTTGTCAAGTGGTTATAGGCAGTTTACCGAAGCGCTTCGCAGAGCAAATATACCACGAGAATTTATTGGTAACAATAAAATTTGGGAACTTGTTTCTTCACCACAACCTGATAGTGACGACGACGAAGAAGAAACTCAACAATCTAATAGTGAAGAAACAAATGAAAAACCAGCCAATAGAGCAACACCAAGAAAGTTGAAAAAAAGATTACACCCCCAAGAAACACCTAGACACGTTACAAAAGTTCGTAGTCTTCCATGGGAAGAAGATTTGATCACACACCCAGAATCAAGTCTTGTAGATAATTTAATCAATTCTTTACCTTTTGAAATACATGCTCCAGGATACCATTTTTGTGGACCTGGTACACGTCTAAACGAGAGGTTAGAGAAAGGTGAGAAAGGTATCAACCCACTTGACGATTATTGTCGTGAACATGATATAGCATATGCAAACAGTAGTGATCGTAGCAAAGCTAATTGTTTGCTGGCTAAACGTGCCTTTGCACGTTTATTGTCTGAAACAGCTACAACTAACGAGAGAGGTGTGGCTTTAGTCACAACTTGTTGTATGATAAGTAAAATAACTTTTGACAAGTTTTCTTTGTACATTAAAAAAATAATTAAAAGAAACGTAAAAAAGAAACTAAAAAAGTTTAAGAATAAGATAAATGGAAAAAACATTAAATAATTTTTTCTATCGACCACCGAAATCACCTGCCTATGCTGGTGCGTACAACCTTTTAAAAACAATTGGTAAAAAACACGATCGCAAAAAAATTATCAAATGGCTTGAAAGTCAGGATGCTTATACTCTACATAAACCTGTACGCGGTCATTTTCCGCATAGGTCTTATGACGTTCGTAACCCTTTTGATGTGTGGGAAGGAGATCTCGCTGATTAACGATCATTAAAAACCTATAACAATGACAACACATATCTACTTGTGGTTATAGCCGTTTTATCAAAATTTGCATGGGTTGAACCTATTCGTAACAAAACATCGAAAAGTGTCGCTACAGCATTTGAACGTATTTTAACAAGTTGTAAAGGACAACACCCCATGCTCTTTCAAACTGATAAAGGTAAAGAATTTCTCGGCAAAGAGATGCAACAAGTTTTGAAAAAGAACAGTATAAACTATCGTGTAGTTAGAAATCCTGATATTAAAGCAGCTGTGGTTGAAAGGTTTAACAGAACATTGAAGGGTCGATTATGACGATATTTTACTCATACAAATACGTACAGATATATTGATATTTTACAAAAAATTGTTGATGCTTACAATAATTCTTGGCATTCTGGTACTAAAATGACTCCTGCTAAAGTTAATTTGTACAATGCCGTAAAAGCATACCAAAACCTAGCCCAACGATACAACACGACCCGTATTCGATACCCTAAATATAAGGTTTTTCTACGAAGAAGAACTTTCTAGAGTACAAAAAGATTTGAATAGAGAATCATTTCAAATAGATAAGATTCTTAAAACTAAAGGTAAAGGGAAAAACAAAAAATATTTTGTAACTTGGAAAGGTTATCCCGATTAATTTAATTCCTGGGTTTCAGCAAATAATTTAAAAAAGATATAATGAGAGAACAATATTACATAGTATTATCTAGTAACAACAGCATGTATGTGTTTCCTGAAAATAAAACAACATATTTTACCACACAGCTACCTCAAAATATTTATTTACACGGTGAGTGGTCTGTAGCTCTATGTGAGATTCAGATACCCCACACATTTCAACATATTTCGCTCGATAACTATGAGGGTATGGTCTGTGTAGAAACAACTGAGTCGTTTTCACCAAATGATTTGAGACACGAATCAATAGAAAATGATGTTATTGCACACTTATCTCCAGGAATTTACACAGATATGGAAAATCTTTTACAAGAAATAAATAATTTACCTAACATAAAAAATCACTTACAATTCAAAGCACAACGTGGAGGGTTTATAGAAATTGAACGAACTTGCCAGGATACTTGTGACACGGGTTTTCATAGTTTAATTTTGTCTGAAAAACTCTTGAGAATTATTGGCTTTGAAAATCACAATCTTGAAAAAATTAGAGATACAGTTACCGGTCAAAGACCTGCCGATCTTATTAGCGGTATACCATCAATAATAAGAGTGTATAGTGATATTTGTGAACCTTACATTACAGGTGATGTACACACACCTCTTTTACGCATAGTTCCTCTTAATATGAACGAGTATAAATATGGTAGCATTGAGATTAAAAACTTTATCACGCCAATGTATATTCCATTGTTATCTACGTCATTTCAATCGATCACAATAGATATAAAGGACCAAGATGGAAACCCTATAGCATTCGATTACGGTACGTTGAGAGTAACACTTCATTTTAAGAGAACAGCATAAGATGGGTTATTTTCAAACAATTTATGATAACCAAAGTGCCCACGATCCATTCAATAATTATATTACAATAGATACATCTATGCAAAAAGGAAAAGGTGTTGGAAGCGTTTTGAAAGGTGTCTATCGTAGTGTTTTACCGTTTGTAAAAAAAGGTGGTAATGCTCTAGGAAAAGCTGTTGGTAAAGAGTTGGTAAAAAGTTGGTACACATGAAAAACCTTTTAAAGAATCTTTTCGCAATAATATTCAAGAATCAGGAAAGAATCTCAAAAGAAAAGCCCAAGAAAAATTGGATAATCTGATAAATGGCTCAGGATATAAAACTAAGCGTCGGGCCCAGAAACAACAGTTGACTAAGAACTCTGATGCCGTTAACACCAAAAGTAGAAAACGTTCCAAAGTTAAACCAAATAAAAAATTTGGTATTAAAAAAAAACACTGTAAAAATAAAAGGAAAACTTTGAAAGAAAAACGTACTGCACGAGATATTTTTGAAGAATAATGGCTTTTCTGCATAGTGGTTCGTGTGCATGTCTTAAATCTGAAGTGAATTTATTTAGTGTACCCCCTACTCAAACAACGATTGAAAATTCAAATTATGTTCAATATAAGCCGGTATCTTCGCTAACTGAAGGATCGCCAGTAGAGTTTTCTATACCGGTAACTAGAGAATATATCGACCTTGCACATACTCTGCTTAGTGTTCGTGTAACTATCGCACAAACAGTAACACCTCCTGAAACCATAGATAAAAATAGCTTGAAAAATGTTGGTCCTGTAAATAATTTTATGCACTCGATATTTAATCAAGTTGATGTGTTTTTTAATCAAAAACCTGTTTCCCCGCCCAATAACGCCTACGCTTATCGATCATACATTGAAACTTTATTAAACTATGGGTCTGCAGCTAAAAAATCTCATCTCTCCAGTGCACTATGGTACACCGACACTCCTAGAAAAATGGATGCTATAGATGACGAAAACGAGGGTCTTACAAACCGCCGAATCCTTATGGGCGATGAGAAAAACATAGATATGATTGGGTACTTACATTGTGATGTTTTCAATCAAGACAAATTATTAATTAATGGTGTCGAAGTACGTGTGCGGCTCGTACGATCACGAGATAGTTTTTGTCTTATGGACCCGACAGGACTCTACACCGCTCGAATCACCGAAGCTGCTTTCTTTGTCCGTCGTGTCAGACTTAGTTCAAGTATTATATTGCCTCACGAAAAAGCTCTTTCGAAAACAACAGCTAAATATCCCCTCACACGTGTAGAAGTAAAAGCTATTACAATGCATAGTGGTATTCACGGAGAAACATTGGATAATGTCATTTTAGGTCAATTACCAAAAAGAATTATTGTTGGTTTTGTAGAAAATAAAGCTTTTAACGGTGATAAGGATCTCAATCCATTTAATTTAAAAAATTTCAATATAAATTATTTGTGTCTCTACATTGATGGTGTACAAGTACTGTCTAAACCATTACAACCTGATTTTAAAACGAATAATATGTATGTTGATGCATATCATACTTTATTTTCTGGTACAGGTATACATTATTTAAATGAGGATAACTCTATTTCACGCGAAGCTTATGCCAATGGATATTGCCTTTTCGCTTTCGATTTAACACCTGATTTATCAGCAAATCAAGACACACATTGGAATTTAGTAAAACATGGTAGTGTGAGAATTGATGTTCGTTTTGATGATCCGTTAAGCAGTACAGTAAATTGTATAATTTATGCTGAATATGAAAATATACTTGAGATTGATTCGTCACGTCAAGTTCTCGTGGACTATAGTGGGTGAGATGGTGGGGGAAAGTAGTAGTAGTGAGGGGTAAAGGTTAATGGTTTGGAA
Organism: Torymus aiolomorphi; assembly: GCA_036365515.1. Taxonomy (NCBI): domain Eukaryota; kingdom Metazoa; phylum Arthropoda; class Insecta; order Hymenoptera; family Torymidae; genus Torymus; species Torymus aiolomorphi. Next base: position 219,030,495 of record CM070874.1, read on the forward strand.
ATGCTTCTGATATGTCAGTCGTTGATTGGACGTTGATTTGTTCAAAACTATGAAGATGGATATCGTCGTAGATGTACAGTGTGTCAAAGATTATAAAAACCGTCCGGTACCAAAAGAAGTGGCAGTTCTTTCATTAAATCAAAATTTCACAGGACATTGGTTTGTTTCTCCGAATAGACAAATAACTGCACTATGTCATGAGGCTAGAAAAGAAAACGATTGGTTATCACGAAACCATCACGGCTTGGACTGGCTTGATCAAGGTGTTTCCGAAAAAGTCTTGTTCAAAAACCTAGACGAAATTTGCAAGAGAGCAAACAATATTTATGTTCGTGGTGGCATGAAAGTGTTGATTTTACGAAAAATCACTACACGACACATTATAAATTTAGAGTTTGAGGAAGATTGTCTACCATTTCACAAACTTACAGCATCTGGCAATTACTGCATGCAACATTCTTTAAAATACGGTTTTCCAAAATTTAGTTGTGCTTTGAATAACGCCTCTAAGTTAAAAACGTGGCTGAAAACACGTGGTAAAACTGAAGCTGTTGGTGAAGAGTTTATCTTTGAACCACCTATTAACCTCTGTGATGAACAATATACAAATTCAACGGATTTTATCTCGAATTCCTACTCACGCTGTGGGGGTCTTTGCGGCAGATCAAATTCCCCTGGTCTGCACGAGACCGACAGCTTTTATTTTCAACACCCAAAGGCACGATAAACCTGGCTTGCATTGGGTGGCAATTTACGTCAATAAAAACGGTGATGCCTGGTACTTTGATAGTTTTGGTGTACCTCCTTACATACCCGATCATATAAACCGTATTCGGAGAAATGTTAGAAAATTTCGATGGAATTCACGACAACTACAATGTGAAACTTCAGATACATGTGGTTATTTTTGTCTCATGTTTTTACATTACATGTCTGTGGGCCTTGGAATTGGACATTTTCTCGAAAACTTTTCTTGTAACTTACACAAAAATGATCAAATTGTTAGAAATTATGTTTCAAAATTGTATAGGGGCACATATCCCCACTACCATTACCAACCCCTCCACTACTAACACCCCGCTACTATCCTACCCTTCCAATAGAAAACCCCTCCACCATCCGAATGAATAGTATAAAAAAGAGCGTCTACCACAACCTATTCATTAGTTCACACGATGACTCCTGCTGAAAATAACACACAATCGTAAATACAAGGCAATGGCAGGTCAAGAAAGTGTTTCCAAATATTATTGTCGTCATCAACTGTTGCCAACGGTGTACGGAATAAACAAATCTTATACTAAGAAAATTACGATTGGCCTAGAAAATAAGGAAATTGGTGGTGAATTTCTACCTATCATCCGTCTTAGTGGTGATGACTTTGTTGGTATATCATTTACTGTGTCTGACTGGCGTTTATTTGAAGAAATTTTTCCAGTTATTGATAAGTTCTTTGAAACTGAAGATGGTGATATGCTGGATAAAAAGATGCCCTTTAGCCGTTTTAGCATAAGGCTTATTATGAGTTATGGCGACAAGGCAATTGAACTTGTAGAAGAAGAAGATTCACAGACGTCAGGTGATCAAACACCAAAGAAACAGTACCGGCGTAGTTTAGTATTTAAAAAAGTTTCTTTTGATAAACTAAAAATATTAAAACATTGTATACGTGTGAGAGTGAGATTTTTATTAGATGTAGCATGTAACATAGAATATATTATTAATACACTTTGTCATTATTTCAAAGAAAAATTGCAAGAATCGCAATCATCACAATATACACATTTTTCTAAGGATGATTTATTAACTTATGTGGAAAAATTCGGCATACCTGATTCTGATAAAGTTTATGATGAAATAATGATTAAAAAAAAATAATATACCGATATCAATACCCATTCATGACGTTATGTCTTTAATATATGAGCTTGTATCATTACATTTAGAAAATATTATATTTTTAATGAATAAAAAGATTTAAATGTATCAAACTTGTGTTTACTTACCTTTCATACTCCTATCCTAAAATACCACTTAGTTTCTTACAGATAGAGTTTAATATATAGAGTTAAATTGTAAAGTTAAATTTTAAATCATAGAGTTCAATATTGTATAAATTTTAAAAGTTCAAGTTATATTTTAAATTTTGAAATCATAGAGTTAAGTTTAAATCATAATTTTAAATTTTGAAATCATAGAGTTAAGTTTAAATTATAATTTTGAATTTTGAATATTGTGGCATCATGGGGCAGACACACAAACCCCCACCACCACACACTAGCGGATGGGGGAGGGGATGTATAATACCCCCTCCACCAGGGTGTGGTGGTGGGGGGTTTGTTTGTCTGCCCCATGGTGCCACAATAACTACTGTCAGGAACCTTCCTTGAATACTTCCTAGAATCTTCTATGAATGCTTTTCTCAAGGGTTAATTGGAACTTCCAGAGGAAGCTTCCTGGAATCTATTTAAAAAGCTTCCCGTAATCTTTATATGTAATTTAACTTTTGTTCTTCCTAGAAGCTTTATGTTAGCTTCCAAGAGCCTTACGCCAAAGCTTCCAGTACTCATTTTCGATAATCTTCTATGTGGCCGAATCCATCTCAAATCAGACAGCCCGCGTATGCCTAAATAGGTGAAATCACCTATCATGTTGAAATAAAAATATTTATGTTCTACTCGAAAAAATATTTTACACGTGTTTTTTTATTTTTTTGTTTCATCAAAATTTCATGCGTTCAGCGATGCCGAAAAATTCCGAGAAAATTCTTTCATTGAGAAAAAAAATTTTCAATGTGATTTTCAGACTGCTATTGTTTCAGCAGTTTTTCGAGCTTTTAAACGTGTAACACACAATTTCACTCAGTTTTGAGCCCTCTTTAACGGCCTTAATGTCATTTTCAAAAAAAATAAAAAATCCACGAGCTATGCACTTTTTACTGAAAAATTCATTTTTTAGGGAAGTGCCTTTTTCTCGAAAACCCCATGTTTTTTTTGCACAATTTTTGTTGTCGTGATAGAGGACGGTAATGCCTAGCTAGAAGTATTTGTGAGATTCGGTACTTTTTCCCTGGGATAGCGATCACTAATGAGATAACACACAAACAAATTTTTCACGCCTAATGCTTATATATAGTCAATGATATTAGAGTCAATATAAAGGTATTTGTCTTTGTGTGTATGTAATATACAGGTACACATAACTATGTATTTATTTGTTATTTGCGTGTTTTTGATTTTTTATTTTTATACCTTTTTTTCATTTGTATACCTATTTTACTACCTTTGTTTTTCTGCTTCATTGTTCTTAATTCAGTAAGCGGACGATCAGCGGTCTTTGCTGTCAAACAATGTATTTTATCGTCATATGTTTTTTTAACCCATACATGAGTTTTTTGAATTCCAGGATACTTTGGAGTTGTAAGCCAATCAATATTTTTTTCTTTTCTGAATTGTTCTATTTCAGCATCTTGTAAATGTATTATTTTAATAGCATCAGTATATTTTTGAACAAGTATTGCAAAATCATTTGCGTTTTGAATAGCTTCTTCAAGGGGCTCTCGAAGATTATGCGAAGTAGCATAATGCTTTATAAGTCCACCCACACCATCTACAGCTCCTTTGCCGTGCCCAGTAGCAGAGAACAACCATTTTATATCACACGGTGCTCGTTTTAGTTCATCTAATTGAAAGCGATTTTTAAAGTGACTCGCAGCGCCGTCTGATACGATGGTAATTTTTTTAATTGAATCACAACAATTTTCTTTCAAGAATTTTATAATTTTTTGTACTGCTAGCAAAGCATACGCTGAATCATGTTTTCGGTCATCACTTATAACTGCGAAAATTTGTGTCGAATCCCCTTGATAAGAGACTGCTGTGAAAATAGAAATTTGATCATTAACCCAATGATTTCCTTGAACAGCTTTATTATGAATTACAGCCCAGTTTTCAGCGAAGTCTATTTGAAGAACTAAATGATGTGAGTCTTTTTTAGCACTTTCTCTTTCTGTTTTTATAGCTTTGCGTTGTATATTTTTACATACATGTGAGTACTAACCCTCATGGTCCAAACCGAAAGTTCATCTTTAAAAGCAGAAATTGATAGTGTCTTTTTAATCAGGTTTCCATTATCCCACAAAGCATATGTAATTTCTTCTGTGCCTTCTACATCTTGCAGTTTTAAAACATGAAACGTAATTCCCTTAATCCCTGGACATAGTTTACATTCTTGTAAATAACATAAATCAGATGGCTCAGAACACATTGTTGCATTTATTATTTGTGACCGACTTTCATCCAACTCTGTGACGTTACTCCCTCTAAAATTAATTAAGCTCGTAAGAAATAAATCATAATTTGCGCAATAGATACAGAGACAAACTTCTTTGATGGGGCTAAGTAAGACATACTTTGGTCGCAAACTATAAAATTTCGATTTTCCAATTCTCAATTCTGGATAATCATTTTTAAATACTTTATACGTCTCTTTTAAACTTCGAGTAAGAAAACGCTTAACTTTTTCTCTTTTTTATTGTTAACTTTAATTGTAACAACGTCACATTTATTAGGACTTTGTCTTGAACAATTAAAATCATCATTTAAATAATATTCCATAACAATTTTTTCCATGTTTTCATCAATCGGATGGCCTGAATATGCATCTGGTTCTGAATAAATTCCTTTTTCTTTAACAAGATTTCTCGATTTGTTGATCATATACATTGTTATTTCTGGAAATAAAGATAAAATTTCATGTTTTGTAAAGGATGAAGGTAGCAAAGTCAGAATTTTTATTTTTTCTGATACCGTAGAACACTTTTGCAAGGCTAGACCAAGATTTTGTATCCATTCTGTACAATGACATACAGTTGATTCATTTGCTGTTATAGAAACGTCATAAACATTGTTCAACTTCACATCAAGGGTATTAGACAATGTTGAAAGTATTTTTTTTCTTCTTTGTTACGTAATTTTCAATTGATTTTTCATGTATAAGATTTTTTCTTTTAAGAGGCGATACAGAACCTAAGAAAGATGTACTTATTTCATTATTAAATTCTTCAATGCATTCTGGAGTACTTGGTAAAAAATCTTCATCTCTATCAACTACGTTATCGGTAACTTCATTATCCGTTATAAATTCATTGTCAGTACTACTCACCAATTCTAAAGCACGATTGTAACAATGTTGACACAGATATGTAGAAGGTGTCAAAGGTAAATGAGGATAGAGGTGCTTCAATGGATGAGCAAGATTCTCAAGTTGTTTTAAACGTACGGAACTAGATATGTAAATAATTTGTTTGTGTTTGTCTAAAAAGTCTGCACATTTGATTCTCTCTGTTGAGTAATATTGAGACATCGTAGTTGAGTTGATAAGGTGTAAATATGTAATAATTTTCCAAAAGATGATGGTTTTAAATAAGACGAGATGTGTGATATATAGCAGAAACCGAACTTTTCTTTGTAAATGTTAAGTCAAACCATATCCATCTAGTGGACAAATGTACTAGTACATATACTCCTATAAGTAGGCGCACGTACATGTATATTACATACGCACAAAGATAAATACCTTTACATTGACTCTAATATCATTGACTATATATAAGCGTTAAGCGTGAAAAATTTGTTTGTGTGTTATCTCATTAGTGATCGCTATCCCAGGAAAAAAGTACCGAATCTCACAAATACGTCTAGCTAGGCATTACCGTCCTCTATCACGACAACAAAAATTGTGCAAAAAAAACATGGGGTTTTCGAGAAAAAGGCACTTCTCTAAAAAATGAATTTTTCAGTAAAAAGTGCAGAGCTGCTGTTGTTTTTATTTTTTTTGAAAATGTCATTAAGGCCGTTAAAGAGGGCTCAAAACTGAGTGAAATTATGTGTTACACGTTTAAAAGCTTGAAAAACTGCTGAAACAATAGCAGTCTGAAAATCACATTGAAAATTTTTTTTCTCAATGAAAGAATTTTCTCGGAATTTTTCGGTATCGCTGAACGCATGAAATTTTGATGAAACAAAAAAATAAAAAAACACGTGTAAAATATTTTTTCGAGTAGAACATAAATATTTTTATTTCAACATGATAGGTGAAATAGGCATACGCGGGCTGTCTGATTTGAGATGGATTCGGCCATGTAAGCTTTTTGGAAGTTTCCGTAAAGCTTCTATGTAATATTTCATAGTTAAGTATTTGCAACTTTTTCTGTTTCCTTCCTGGAATCTTTCTGGAAGCTTACTTAGAAATCTTCCAATGTAACCTTCCTGAAAGTTTCAGTTAGCTTCCTGGAAGGTTCTATTAACCTTCCACTGTAAGCTTCCTTGGAACTTTCTTCTGGAACCTTTCATGCTATGTGGGTAAGAAAAGTCAATGAATCGTTTTGAAATTTAACAGAGAGGTAGTTTTTATATTTTATTTTATATTTTTATGAAATATTTTTATGAAATTTTTATGAAATTCATATTTTGAAAGTCAATTTTTATCGTTGCCCTAGTACACGTTGCCACGGGAGTCAATCTGGAATGACTTTCTTCGGGATATGCCCTATAGTACACAATAATTATTTTTTTTATATATGATATACCAATTAATTAGAACTATTGCATATTTTGCTCTAAAACTTTAAATTTGTGTTTTTAGGCTAATTTGGAATGAGTAAAAAAATTTTGAACCATTTTAAAATTTTGAGCTGAACAGGTGACATGAAGTTACCCATATATATATATATTTGTGTACTGTTTATCGTTACCATCGATGCGTTTTGTTTCTAAACATTACCAGATCACACATCACGTATGAAACTGCAACTGGCAATATTTGATTTATAATACAACCAATGGCAGTATTGTTCAAGGATATTGAAATATACTAAAGTGAGAAAGTGATAGACAATAAAAGACAGATAATTTAAAGAGAAAGAGAAAAGGAAAGAAAGGAGAGAGAGAGAGAGAGAGAGAGAGAGAGAGAGAGAGAGAGAGAGAGAGAGAGAGAGAAAGAGAGACATAGAAAAAGTGATTTTACGTAAGTGCCCTTCTTAATTATTAATTTTATTAATATAAATAATATTCTATTTATTTTCTCGTTTTGTAATGTCAAATTAACATAACCTCTTGAAATTTTAACACAATGTTGTACTCGATAAGTGTAATAAGTGGTAAAAATTGAGTCAATCATTCGAATATTCTTTTTAAAAATGCAAATATAAGAAATTTATAAAAAAATTTTAACCTCAAATATCTTTGGTCACAACAGTCAGATTTTTTTGGGCGAAGAACTTACTTCTTAGATATAAAACAGCTAATTCTCTGTCAAGTTCTAAAACAATCCATTGTCTTTTACTCCTGTTGTCGTCTATGAAAGAAAACGCACTTGTTTTCCAAAATAATTTTTTTCTCGGAAACAAATCAACATAACCTCTTGAAATTTTAACAAAATGTTGTACTGGATAAGTGTAATAAGTGGTCAAAATTGAGTAGATAAATGAAAAAGTTTTTGAGATATTAATTAAAGAATTATAAACCATATTTTCATTAATAACAAATGACAGGCTAAAGATAATTTAAATTAAAAAAAAAAAGAAATTGTAGGTTATTTAACGACCTTTTAATAAAAATTTATCTTATTAAGTAATACTGGCTGTATCAATTTAAAAAATCAAAAAAACGAAAAATTCAAAATCATTTTTTGGTTATAAAAAAAAAACTTGATAAAATAAAAAAATAGGTTATGCTCTCTCTATTCTCCTGCGAAACGAAGAGAATAAGCTTTGTCCGATGTAAAACGGTCTATCTGTTCAAAAGTTATCGCATGTGTACACACATACACACACACACACACATACATACACGAAAATTTCTTTTATCAAAAACAACGGATTTTAGCGCCAACAGCCTTAAAACATGTTTTTGAACATTTTTTGTTCCAAAAATTTTTTTCGCCGTTACAAAGCTTCCTCTTTGAGGAAGCAAAATGGAGATACACATAACTGCAATAGTAAGCAAGTAGGTTATTAATAATAGTCTCAAACCTAACGAATCGGGAGACGTGAGTCAAACACAATAAAAGGGAGTCACACTTAAGTGCGATAATAAGCGAGCCGATTATTAAAAAAAAGTTTTAAACCGAAGTAACGGGGAGACGCCAGGGCAAGGCAAAGTAGGGAGCCACGCAGACGTGTAACAAAATCAGAGGTGATTATTAAAACAAAATTTGAACCTAAGTAAGAGGGGGGGGGGGAGGGCTTGGGTTAACCCATTAACGCCCACGGAGACACTTTTTTCATCACTTCTTCAGAGCGCTCTAGATGGGATAAATTTGGGCCTAAAAAATTTTAGAACACATGAAATTTATGGCCGAATCCATCTCAAATCAGGTGGTCCGCGTATGCCTATGTCACCGATCATTTTGGAATGAAACTATTCATGTTCTTCTCCAAAAATTATTTGACACGTATTTTTTTATTTTTTTGTTTTATCAAAATTTCATGCGTTCAGCGGCACCGAAAAATTCCGAGAAAATTCTTACTTAGAAAAAAATTTTTCAATGTAATTTTCAAACGGCTACTGTTTCACCAGTTTTTTATGCCTTTAAGCGTGTAACACATAATTTTACTAAGTTTTGAGCCCTCTTTCACGTTCTCTATATTATTTTCAAAAAAATAAAAAAATGCACGAGTTATGCACTTTTTACTGAAAAATGCACTTTTTAGAAAAATGCATTTTTCTCGAAAACCCCAATTTTTTTTTTTTTGCATAATTTTCATATGTCGTGATAGAGGACCTAAATACCTATCTAGATGTATTTGTGAGATTCAGAACATTTGCGCTGGGATAGCGATCACTAATGAGATAACACAGAAACAAATTTTTCAAGCTTAACGCTTATATATAGCCAATGATATTACAGTCAATATAGAGATGTTTATCTTTGTGCGTACATATACATGTACGTGCGCCTACTTGTATGAGTTTATGTACTAGTACATTTGTCCGGTAGATGGATATGGTTTGACTTAACATTTACAAAGAAAAGTGGGTTTCTGCTATATATCACACATCTCGTCTTATTTGAAACCATCATCTTTTGGAAAAATTATTACATATTTACACCTTATCAACTCAACTACGATGTCTCAATATTACTCAACGGAGAGAATCAAATGTGCAGACTTTTTACACAAGCACAAAAAAATCTGTTACAAATCTAGTTCCGTACGTTTCAAACAACTTGAGGATCTTGCTCATCCATTGAAACACCTCTATTCTAATTTACCTTTGACACCCTCTACATATCTGTGTCAACATTGTTACAATCGTGCTTTAAAATTGGTGAGTAGCACTGACAATGAATTTATAACGGATAATGAAGTTACCGACAACGTAGTTGATAGAGATGAAGATTTTTTACCAAGTACTCCAGAACGCATCGAAGAATTTAATAATGAAATAAGTACATCTTTCTTAGGTTCTGTATCGCCTCTTAAGAGAAAAAATCGTATACGTGAAAAATCACTTGAAAATTACGTAAAAAAGAAGAAAAAAATATACTTTCAACATTGTCTAATACCCTTGATGTGTAGTTGAACAATGTTTATGACGTTTCTATAACATCAAACGAATCAACTGTATGCCATTGTACAGAATGGATACAAAATCTTGGTTTAGCCTTGCAAAAGTGTTCTACGGTATCAGAAAAAATAAAAATTCTGACTTTGCTACCCTCATCCTTAATGAAAAATGAAATTTCATCCTTATTTCCAGACATAGCAATGTACATGATAGAAAGAGCGAAAAATCTTGTACAAGAAAAGGGAGTTATTCCGAACCAGAAGCATACACAGGCCATCCAATTGATGAAAGGACCGAAAAAATTGTTAAGGAATATTATATAAATGACGATTTCAATTGTTCAAGACAGAGTCCCAATAAGAGTGACGTTATTATCGTTAAAATAAATGATAAGAAAGAGAAGAAAGTTAAACGTTTTCTTACTCGAAGTCTGAAAGCAACGTATAAAGCATTTAAAAATGATTATCCCGAATTGAGAATTCGTAAATCGAAGTTTTATAGTTTCCGACCAAAATATGTCTTACTTTCCCCCATCAAAGAAGTTTGTCTCTGTATCTATTGCGCAAATTATGATTTATTTCTTACGAGCTTAATTAATTTCAGAGGGAGTAACGTTACCGAGTTGGATGAAATTCGGTCACAAATAATAAACGCAACAATGTGTTCTGAGCCATCTGATTTATGCTATTTAGAAGAATGTAAAATTTATCCAGGCAGTAACGGAATTACTATTCATGTTTTAAAACTCCAAGATATAGAAGGCACAGAAGAAATTACATATGCTTTGTGGGATAATGGAAACTTGATTAAAAAACACTGTCAATTTCTGCTTTTAAAGATGAACTTTCGGTTTGGACCATGAAGGTTAGTACTCACATGTATGCAAAAATATACAACGCAAAGCTATAAAAGCAGAAAGAGAAAATGCTAAAGAAGACCCACATCATTTAGTTCTTCAAATAGAGTTCGCTGAAAACTGGGCTGTGATTCATAATAAAGCTGTTCAAGGAAATCATTGGGTTAATGAACAAATTTCTATTTTCAGTGTCTTATCGAGGGGATTCACACAAAGTTTCGCAGTCCCAAGTGATGACCGAAAACATAATTCAGCGTATGCTTTGCTAGCAGTACAAAAAATTATAAAATTCTTGAAAGAAAATTGTTGTGATTCAATTAAAAAAATTACCATCGTATCCGACGGCGCCGCTCGTCACTTTAAAAATAGCTTTCAATTAGATTAATTAAAACGAGCACCGCATGATATAAAATGGTTGTTCTCTGCTACTGGGCACGACAAGGGAGCTGTAGATGGTGTGGGTGGACTTATAAAGCATTATGCTACTTCGCATAATCTTCGAGAACCCCTTGAAGAAGCTGTTCAAAACGCAAATGATTTTGCAATACATGTTCAAAAATATACTGATGCTATTAAAATAATACATTTACGACATGTTGAAATAGAACAATTCAGAAAAGAAAAAAATATTGATTGGCTTACAACTCCAAAGTATCCTGGAATTCAAAACTCATATATGGGTTAAAAAACATGTGATGATAAAGTACATTGTTTGACAGCAAAGAACGCTGATCGTCCGCTTACTGAATTAAGAACAATGAAGCAGAAAATCAAAGGTAGTAAAATAGGTATAAAAATAAAAAAAAGGTATAAAAATAAAAAATCTAAAAGACGCAAATAAAAAATAAATACAAACTTATGTGTACCTGTATATTACATACGCACAAAGATAAATACCTTTATATTGACTCTAATATCATTGACTATATATAAGCGTTAAGCGTGAAAATTTTGTTTCTGTGTTATTTCATTAGTGATCGCTATTCCAGTGCAAATGTTCTGAATCTCACAAATACATCTAGATAGATATTTAGGTCCTCTATCACGACATACGAAAATTGTGCAAAAAAAAATTGGGGTTTTCGAGAAAAATGCATTTTTCTAAAAAGTGCATTTTTCAGTAAAAAGTGCATAACTCGTGCATTTTTTTATTTTTCTGAAAATAATATAGAGAACGTGAAAGAGGGCTCAAAACTTAGTAAAATTATGTGTTACACGCTTAAAGGCATAAAAAACTGGTGAAACAGTAGCCATTTGAAAATTACATTGAAAATTTTTTTTCTAAGTAAGAATTTTCTCGGAATTTTTCGGTATCGCTAAATGCATGAAATTTTGATAAAACAAAAAAATAAAAAATACGTGTCAAATAATTTTTGGAGAAGAACATGAATAGTTTAATTCCAAAATGATCGGTGACATAGGCATACGCGGACCACCTGATTTGAGATGGATTCGGCCTTATAGATTTTTCATCGATCTTTCCAATAGTGACATCCAAAATTAGAAAAAAAAAATTTTTATTACTAAAAAATGAAGTGTAAGTGTAAAAAAAACAAAACTTTTTTTTTCTGTCATTGGATTTTTTATCAACTGTCCGTTATGCAATCATCTTGAAACCAATTTAGATGGTGGAGGGATTGTCTGAACTTCAAGAAACTGTCTGCGGAAAGTTAATTTTGTCATCTGAATGATCCAAAATGGCGTCCGAAACGAGCATTTTCGCTCATTATGTTTAGGACGCTTTAACTAAAAAACTATAAGCTTTTCGAAAAAAATGATAATTACAAAAATTTCTTAGAATTCATCAAAGAATATAATAGAATTTTTGCGGAATTTTTGGAGACAATTTTGAAAATTTTTATACTTCAATTTTTCATAAATTAAAAAAAAATCAAGAAAAATTCTGAAAAAATTCTAATGCATTCTTTGATGAATTCTAAGCACTTTTTATTGATTGCAATTTTTTCTGAAAGTTGATAGTTTTTGAGGAAAATAATCTTGACCCGTTAATGCCCGGATGACACTTTTTTTTAAACTTTGAGCAGAAAAATTTTAACGAGAAGAATTAATTGTTTATTTTTCATTTTTTTTTCTCATGGAAAAAAAATGAAAAATTTTAAGTCTTACTTTTTGGGCCGCCAGTTTTAGAGAAAAAATCGTAGACAAAAAAATCTGCTAGATTGGAATTTTTCCGTGCTTTTCGTTAAAATTTTTCTGCTCAAAGTTTAAAAAAAAGTATCATCCGGGCATTAACGGGTCAAGATTATTTTCCTCAAAAACTATCAACATTCAGAAAAAATTGCAATCAATAAAAGTGCTTAGAATTCATCAAAGAATGCATTAGAATTTTTTGAGAATTTTTCTTTAATTTTTTTTCATTTATGAAAAATTGGAGTATAAAAATTTTCATAATTGTCTCCAAAATTTCTGCAAAAATTCTATTATATTCTTTGATGAATTCTAAGAAATTTTTGTAATAATCATTTTTGTCGAAAAGCTTATAGTTTTTTAGTTAAAGCGTCGTAAACATAATGAGCAAAAATGCTCGTTTCGGACGCCATTTTGGATCATTGAGGTTACAAAATTAACTTTCTGCAGACAGTTTCTTGAAGTTCAGACAATCCCTCCACCATCTAAATTGGTTTCAAGATGATTGCATAACGGACAGTTGATACAAAATCCAATAAAAAAAAAAAAAAAAAAGTTTTGTGTTTTATACACTTAAACTTCATTTTTGAGTAATAAAAATTCTTTTTTTCTAATTTTGGATGTCACCATTGGAATGATCGATGAAAAATCTATGAATTTCATGTGTTCAAAAATTTTTTAGGCCCGAATTTATCTCGTCTAGAGAGCTCTGAAGAAGTGGTGAAAACAGTGTCCCCGTGGGCGTTAATGGGTTAAACCAAAGAAAGAACATCACGCACGTGCAACAGAAGGCAAATCGATTCTTTAATAAGTCTTAAAACTAAAAGGCCGGGGGTCGCGCTCTACTGAAAAATCTCAGGTGAGATCTCAGGTGATTTCTCGGGTGAGATCTCATGTAAAATCTCACGCCAAAATCTCATCTGAGATTCTGCTCCAGATGCTGCAGAAAACTTAGGTTAATTAAAAATCAGCTTCTTCAGTATTGGGAATCGCCTTTTAGGATGTTTTACCCCCCAGATGAGCTCAAAAATACATGTTCAAAAGCATTTTACACAATTTTTCAATTTCTAAAATTTGATACATGAGTTCTCAGGTGATACATCATGTGAGATCTCAGGTGAGATAGCATGTATCAATTTTTAAAAATTGAAAAATTGTGTAAAATGCTTTTAAACATGTATTTTTGAGCTCATCTGGGGGGTAGAACATCATAAAAGGCGATTCCCAATACTGAAGAAGCTCATTTTTAATTAACGTAAGTTTTCTGCAGCATCTGGAGCAGAATCTCAGGTGAGATTTTGGCATGAGATTTTACATGGGATCTCACCTGAGAAATGACCTGAGATCTCACCTGAGATTTTTCAGTGGGCGGGCTCCAAACAAAAAATGGAGTCATGCATAACTGCGATAGTAAGCGAGTAGGTTATTAATAATAGTCTTAAACATAACGAGCCGAGAGACGTGAGTTAAACAAAATAAGAGGGTGTACGCATAAGTGCAAACGCAAGCGAGTCGGTTATTAATAAAAGTTTTTTAAAGAATTGGTTTGATTTCGTTTTTTTTGGGGTTAAGGGGGCTCGATTAAGATGAAATTTTGGAAAAGATATACGAGGGTCATTTGACAAGTACCTAGCCTCACCGCCAGATGGTGCCACTATCGCACCAGAAATACACTACAGTGCAGTATCTCCCTGTAAACGGTTACAGACGAAATTTCAGCCGGATCGGAGTTGTAGTTTATTTTTGAGAGCGTGTGAAAGCAAATGTGTCCGTTGATTTTTGAAAAAATGGAGAAAGAACAATATCGGTCGGTGATTCGATTCTTGTTTTTGGAAGGGAAATCGCGCAGTGAAATTAAAGAACGCTTGGATGCAGTGTATGGGGATGCTTCTCCTTCGATGGCGACCGTTAAATTTTGGTATAACGAGTTTCAACGTGGTCGTACGTCGGTTTTTGATGATCCACGCCCAGGTGCTCCGAAAACAGACACTACGGAGGAGAACGTGACAAAAATACACGATATCGTTTTGTCAGACCGCCGATTAAAGGTGCACGAGATAGCTGCGATAGTAGACATCTCAGAAGAACGCGTGTGGCATATCCTACATGAGATTTTAGGCATGAGGAAGCTGTCAGCAAGGTGGGTGCCGCGTTTGCTGACTGCAGACAACAAGCGCATCCGTGTGACCAGTTCAGAGCAGTGTTTGGAGCTGTTTAATCGCAATCCAAAAGAGTTTTTGCGTCGTTACGTGACCGTCGACGAAACATGGATTCACTACTACACTCCAGAGACCAAGGAGCAGTCAAAACAGTGGACCTTACCCGGTGAACCTGCTCCGAAGAAGGCGAAGATGGTCCCGTCGGCCGGAAAGGTGATGGCCACTGTTTTCTGGGATTCTCAAGGTGTGATTTTTATTGACTATCTGGAGAAGGGCAAAACGATCACAGGACAGTACTACGCCGAACTATTGAGCCGATTTGATGCCGTGTTAGAAGAAAAACGGCCCCATTTGTCTAAAAAGAAAGTGCTTTTCCACCACGATAATGCACCGGCTCACACTTCTGCACTCGCCACGGCTAAATTGGTCGAATTACGCTACGAACTGCTGCCCCATCCACCGTATTCTCCAGATTTGGCTCCGTGCGACTTTTTTTTGTTTCCGAACCTAAAAAATTCGCTCGCCGGGAAGAGATTCCACTCCAATAATGAAATAATCGCCGCCACGGAGGCCTATTTTGCAAACCAAGAGAAAATATTTTTTTCAACGGGGTTAAAAAAATTGGAACACCGCTGGACCAAGTGTATTCAACTAAAAGGAGACTACATTGAAAAATAAATTTTATTTTTTGTAAAATTTTGGTGTTTTCATTTGTAGGCTAGGTACTTATCAAATGACCCTCGTAGTTGAAACCTTCAACTTTTGATTGCCGTTAACAAAAAGTGGGGTCAACATCCAAATTAGCGAGAAGTTATATCCATAAATAAATGTCAAGAAAGTTTTTGTTCTCTCAGTAATTCTTATAGTTAATAAATTGTTTCAAAAGATTACATGAAATGGAAATTGAAGTATAGAAAAATGCCAGAACAATGTGTTATTTTGTGAATATTTGAACGAATAAAAGTGCTCCGAATAATTTAATTTATGATTAGCTCATGGTAAGAGACGATAAAATGTTTCAGAGTCCACAGTAAACTTTTTTCTACACAAGATTTAAATAACAATTTCAAGAAGTTATATCCACAAATAAATGTCAAGAAATTTTTTGTTCTCTCAGTGATTCTTAGTTCATAAACTTTATTTTTAATTTTACAAGCTGTGAGCAATGATAGATTATTAATTCAAGTGATTTTATGTAAAAATTTCAACAAATCCAAGTGTTCAGAATAATGTAATTAATGATTAATGATTCATGGTGTGGGACGCTAAATGTTTCAGAGGAGCCATCTGTTTAGAGAACATTACAGTTATCTTAGTTCATAATCTGTTTAAAAAATTATATAAAATGAAAATTGAAATACAGAAAAATGCCAGAACGATGTGTTATTTTGTGAATATTTGAACGAATAAAAGTGCTCAGAATAATTTAATTTATGATTAGCTCATGGTAAGAGATGATAAAATGTTTCAGAGTCCACAGTAAACTTTTTTCTACACAAGATTTAAATAACAATTTGAAGAAGTTATATCCACAAATAGAAGTCAAGAAATTTTTTGTTCTTTCAAAGATTCTTAGTTCAAAAACTGTTTATTTTTAATTTTACAAGATGTGAGCAATGATAGATTATTAATTCAAGTGGTTTTGTGTAAAAATTTCAACAAATCCAAGTCATGCTGAGAATAATGTAATTAATGATTGGTTCATGGTGTGGGACGCTAAATGTTTCAGATGGGACTTACTCGGACAACATGCCTGTGTTAACTGCTTTCCAATTTGAAAAAGAAAAAAAAATAAGACCAAATGGATGCAAGAGTATTTTGTGAAAAAATTCTGTACCGGCTGCTATTACGGAAATGGGATAGTTGAAATGAGATTATATTATGTTATTTCACAGTGATTCTTTCTGGGATTCTTAGTGTGTCTTCATACAAGTTACAGTTGTCAAATCATGTGTGATCGAATTTTATATTTTATATAGCAAAAGTGTATATAATTTTGATTTTGATCAAAATGATTTAAAAATGTTGCTATTCTAAGATTAATTATTAATTATGATTTTACTTTAAATGTAATGACTTTTTTTACTAACAACGAAAATTAATCAGGCAATAAAATAATGTATTATTTGTAAGTAATGTATGTATTAATCGACACGTGTTCATATTCTGTTGGTAATACAGTTAAAAAAAATCGAGATAAGTATTAGTTGGGAATATTTAAGTTTCAAGAAGAATAAATTTTTAAGTACGTTCTAACAGCACAATTTGTCTATACTCCTTTTAATTCTTCTAGTCTCTTCTATTCAATAAGTACTCTTTACAAATGGGAATAATTTTTTTCATGACTGTACAAATAATAATATTTGCTAATATAATAAACTTTCTACGAAAGTATAAAATAAGGCAAGTATAGACGTTTTTTCTGGATAATCTATAAAAAACAACACATAATTTGTCTAGTCTTTTTATTTCTTCGAATCTCATCTATTCAATAAGCACCCTCTATAAATGGTAATAATTTTTTTCATAACCGTACAAAATGCTGAACAAATTATATGTAAGTAAGTACATTCAAACTGTTCACTCCCAATCAAACAAACGAAAGTTGTGAAATCAATTATCAAATAGTCAAGTAATGCAAACAACTGTCGGAAACTACTGTATGACTGTTCTTAGAAATGTATTCAAATTTGTTCATCTTTCTATAGAAATTAAACACAAGAAAGTACTGAAATGATATAAAACTTTCTACGAAAGTATAAAATAAGGCAAGTATAGACGTTTCCTTTGTATAATCTATAAAATAATAGTATTTATGATTTTTTAACATAAATCAAATAAATACCAGTCAAAAAGTCTTTCACTTCTTTGAGTCATTGTATGCTGAACAAATTATATGTAAATATTCAAATTGTTCACTGCAAATCAAACTAACGAAAGTTGTGAAATCAATTATCGATATAGTCAAGTAATGCACACATATCTCGGAAACAACTGTAGACTGTTTTCAGAAATGTATTCTAATATGTTCATCCTTCTATACAAATTAAACACAAGAAAGTACTGAAATCAATTTATTGTAGTCAAGTTCCCATAAGATAACTTGACTGACATAATAGAACTTTTCGTACCTTGCGTGTAAAATTACATTTTATGCCGACGTTATAACTTCAAAAATATTCAGCCAGTGGGCATAAAGTATTACTTAACGCCTAAGAGACGCAATAGCTCACATACTCCTGTACAAAACCTTATTGAACCTATACGCACTTTACGCCCGTGTGGGTGAAAATTATTTTATATCTATTATGCATTCTTTTCACTTCTAAAATTCAGAAGAATTTTTTCAGATATTTACGAAAAGTCAAAGTTATGAACTTTCTATAATATTACGCATCTTGGGAGGACAAGAGAAGTCTAGAGCTGCTCTAGCAGGGGTGGTTCTCCAATCTCCCACACATACTTGGCGGGCCCGACGGTTTGCAGTTTACCGGTGGGCTTTGCAAATGTAGCTAAATGTGCTAAATTTTTGCATAAATTCATTAAAAATGTTTATACCTATAAGTCCACCATAATTAATAAATAATTACAATGACTCTAATTTTTAATTGATACTTTTCAAATATATAATCCCTACATATGTGCAGAATTTCATGATTTACTTACATTACCCAAAATATTTTTCCTTGTGTCCGTCGATTTTAAACAGGAATGAAATAAAAATGTATATAAATTGTACTAAAAAGTACTTTAGATTTTACTAACCATTTTATAAGCCACGTATTTTTCCCGCGAGTAAATATCATATAAGATCTCATGTGTGTATTTTAGCCATCAGGATCTCATATGAGATCTCATATATATTATATATATATAGTTATCTGCAATTTATTATTATTTAGCTTTAATTCGACATCGCTCCAACTCTTCCCTGTTGCTATAACAGCTGTGTCATCCGCATATGACATTATACTATTCATGTCAGTCATGTTTAGTAGGAGATCATTCACGTATAATATAAATAATAATGGTCCCAAAATAGTTCCCTGCGGTACACCAGTGGTAACAGTGTTATATTCACTTGTATATTCGTTATTTTTAACTCTATGCTGTCTATTATTTAAGTAGCTTCTCATAAGTTTATGAGCATTGCCTCTTATCCCATAATTATAAAGTTTGTTGAGGAGTATATTATGATCAATAGTATCAAACGCTTTCGCAAGATCTACGAAGGCGATTGCAATTGGAGAGCTATTGTCAAGCCTATTGTATATCATATTAGTTAAGTATGTGTTAAGTGGTATGCGTAGAAACCTGGAATTTAGAATGCTATAGTTACTTCTCTTTAAAAGGATACAAAATGTATTATAATTATAGTAGGCTAAATCAGCCAGATGGAGTAGTAATATATATTGATGACAACATAACAGAATATACAAAAGTAATTGAAATAGGTAAGCTTAAAACCTTAAACTCCTGCATCGTTATGAATAACAATCAAACACTTGAACTATCAGCTTTATATAGATCACATGATCTATCGAAAACCGAATTTATTAATAACTTACATGATTATCTAAAAAATAAGCACAATACTAAAAATCATCTAATTTTGGGTGATTTCAATATAGACCTACTTCATTTGAACATTACAAGTCAGGAATACTTGAATAATTTCCTAGAGAGAGGCTTTATACCTGGATTCCAGGGTGTAACCAAACCGTCAGATAATGACAATAATGGCTCATGCATTGACAATATCTTTATAAAAACTAATACAATAAATACAAATACTTTAACCAAAATCTTCAAGCTAATGGCCAAATTTACTACCACTCCGGTGTTATTAATTAAAAGGTAATTAATAAAACAACACCATTTTTTCTTTTTATCCGTCGACGTTTCGGACAATTTATTTTTGTCCCTCTTCAGGTATCTAATATATACAACCGTAGTTAATATTATTTTAATAATTTCCAACAGAGAAATATTTTACACATTAAATAAGTAAAACAGAATACAAAACTTACAATCAAAATGTTAAAAGTCCAAGTGTTACGTGGAAAACAGTCCACCCGTCAATAGTCACATAAACCATTATTTCTTTTTATATAGTCTAATATTTAAATAAGTGTGTGTAATAAAAGGCGTGAACGTACATAAATAAGACATTATATGTAAGCAGGTGGGGCACAGCCCACTAACAGAATTCGAGAACGGGAAGAGGTATTCGGCAAACACGTCTGCGAATACGATAGATAGTGTACCGCACATAGCTCTACTAATCATATGCTCCTAATACCTGCACGTCTACAATACTCAGTTATTCTAATTCTAAGAGAACAAAAATTCGACATTATTAATCAAAATACTGTATTCCTTTGGTAATTTTGTAATTTCAAATTGTTTATTCATAAAATTTTTTGCGTATGTATATATAAGCGTTCTGTAAACAATCTTTTACCAGTGTTGAATTCTGTATCTAAAATTTTTACGTCTTGAAAATTATATTATGTGAGTTCTCTGTTTTATGAATAAATAATGAAGAATTTTTATCCCCATCACAGTATTTTTTATGATGTTCTTTTATTCTAACGCCTAGACGTCTACATGTCTGTCCTACGTAGGACGCATTACAATTTTCACAATTAATTTTATAAATAACATTAGACTTATTGCATTTTTTATTCTTATCCTTGCCTAATATTATAACATTATTCAATTTATTATTCATGCTAAATACTACATTTGTGTTAAGGCGTTTAAAAAAATTTTTTGTATATATTATATTTATTTTATAATTTTTTGAAAATTTTTCGAAACAACAACACACAGGTTGTCGACCCCGTGGATTCGACTTTGAAAGCAGAAAAATGGTGTATCAATGTTTCGGATATTAAACTACCTTCTTATGTCAATGACATATTAAAGCTAGGTGAAAAGTTTAATTTTAATAATAGATTCGACGATAGACTGGCACTAAGTTTTGTTAAGAATTTTGAAGCTTTCCTTAAAAATTATCCTGAAAATGGAAAGATCCCGAAAATAAGAGGTAGTTTTCTTAATGTTATAAAAAAATTTTATAATAAAGAGTTATCGATTCATTCATATGTAGATAAACAATTTAAAATGGATTTAGTTAAAACTAAAGAATTTTTTAAACGAAATCAGGATATTTTAATAACGAGAGCTGATAAAGGAAATGCCACAGTGATTATTACAAAAGCATCGTATAATAAAAAAGTAGAATCGTTATTTGGTGATAACAAATATTATGAAAAAATTAAATCAAATCCTCTATCTTCGTTAGAAAGGAAAACTAATGAATTGACAAAATGGTTAAACAAAATCGATTTCATATCTAATGGAAAAAAATTAGAACCAGTTTTACAAAAATTTAACATTTCCAAAGCATATGGGTTGATTAAAATACATAAAACGGGATTCCCAGTTCGACCCATCATTTCTACCATAAATTCACCTTCTTATTTTATTTCAAAATTTTTCGCAAAATTCTTACAAAATAACTTAAAAACTCCGTTTTCTCATATTGACAATAGCGAAAAACTAAAAGAAAAGATTGATCATATTCTAATTCCGCACGACTACGAAATTATTAGCTTTGATGTTGTCAGTTTATTTACAAATGTACCTGAATATTTGGTGTACAATGCTATAGAAAAGAGATGGCATCAATTGTATAATAAAATCAATCTGAATTGCTCTGAATTTATTAAGGTTATTAAGTTCATATTAAATAATAATTTTTTTCAGTTTAATGAAAAATTTTATAGACAAACTTTTGGTTGTGCTATGGGAAATCCGATTAGTCCTATTTTATCTGATATTGTTATGGAGGATCTAGAATTACATTGTATAAACAAATTACATTCCAAGCCTTTGTTTTATTTTCGGTATGTAGATGATATTATATTATGCATACAAAAAAATGACATAGAACATACCTTATACGTCTTTAATTTGTATGATAAAAACTTGCAGTTTACAGAAGAAAGATTCAAAAATAATAGTATTAGTTTTCTTGATTTAAAAATAATGATTAATGATCATAGACATATTATAACGAATTGGTATAGAAAACCTACTTTCTCTGGCAGATATCACAATTTTAATTCTCACCATCCTTTGGTGAATAAAATTGCGATTATTTATAGTTTGGTTGATCGGGCAATAAAGCTGTCGCATAAATCCTTTCACAAAAAAAAATATATTTTTCAATAAAAATGTCTTAAAATATAATAATTATCCACTAGATTTACTAACTTCTATATAAAAAAAAGACTAAAAAAGATTTATTCGATGTCTAGTTCCTCACATGGAAGTATTAGTGTTAATAAGACTCAAGTTTACCTATTGTTAAAGAATTAGAGGGCTTCACAAAAAATTTTTTTAAACGCCTTAACACAAATGTAGTATTTAGCATGAATAATAAATTGAATAATGTTATACTATTAGGCAAGGATAAGAATAAAAAATGCAATAAGTCTAATGTTATTTATAAAATTAATTGTGAAAATTGTAATGCGTCCTACGTAGGACAGACATGTAGACGTCTAGGCGTTAGAATAAAAGAACATCATAAAAAATACTGTGATGGGGATAAAAATTCTTCATTATTTATTCATAAAACAGAGAACTCACATAATATAATTTTCAAGACGTAAAAATTTTAGATACAGAATTCAACACTGGTAAAAGATTGTTCACAGAAGGTTTATATATACATACGCAAAAAAATTTTATGAATAAACAATTTGAAATTACAAAATTACCAAAGGAATACAGTATTTTGATTAATAATGTCGAATTTTTGTCCTCTTAGAATTAGAATAACTGAGTATTGTAGACGAGCAGGTATTAGGAGCATATGATTAGTAGAGCTGTGTGCGGTACACTATCTATCGTATTCGCAGACGTGTTTGTCGAATACCTCTTCCGGTTCTCGAACTCTGTTAGTGGGCTGTGCCCCACCTACTTACATATACTGTTTTATTTATGTACGTTCACACCTTTAATTACACACACTTATTTAAATAGTAGACTATATAAAGAGAAGTAATGGTTTACTCTTTACAAATGGGAATAATTTTTTTCATGACTGTACAAATAATAATATTTGCTAATATAATAAACTTTCTACGAAAGTATAAAATAAGGCAAGTATAGACGTTTTTTCTGGATAATCTATAAAAAACAACACATAATTTGTCTAGTCCTTTTATTTCTTCGAATCTCATCTATTCAATAAGCACTCTCTATAAATGGTAATAATTTTTTTCATAACCGTACAAAATGCTGAACAAATTATATGTAAGTAAGTACATTCAAACTGTTCACTCCCAATCAAACAAACGAAAGTTGTGAAATCAATTATCAAATAGTCAAGTAATGCAAACAACTGTCGGAAACTACTGTATGACTGTTCTTAGAAATGTATTCAAATTTGTTCATCTTTCTATAGAAATTAAACACAAGAAAGTACTGAAATGATATAAAACTTTCTACGAAAGTATAAAATAAGGCAAGTATAGACGTTTTCTTTGTATAATCTATAAAATAATAGTATTTATGATTTTTTAACATAAATCAAATAAATACCAGTCAAAAAGTCTTTCACTTCTTTGAGTCATTGTATGCTGAACAAATTATATGTAAATATTCAAATTGTTCACTGCAAATCAAACAAACGAAAGTTGTGAAATCAATTATCGATATAGTCAAGTAATGCACACATATCTCGGAAACAACTGTAGACTGTTTTCAGAAATGTATTCTAATATGTTCATCCTTCTATACAAATTAAACACAAGAAAGTACTGAAATCAATTTATTGTAGTCAAGTTCCCATAAGATAACTTGACTGACATAATAGAACTTTTCGTACCTTGCGTGTAAAATTACATTTTATGCCGACGTTATAACTTCAAAAATATTCAGCCAGTGGGCATAAAGTATTACTTAACGCCTAAGAGACGCAATAGCTCACATACTCCTGTACAAAACCTTATTGAACCTATACGCACTTTACGCCCGGGTGGGTGAAAATTATTTTATATCTATTATGCATTCTTTTCACTTCTAAAATTCATAAGAATTTTTTCAGATATTTACGAAAAGTCAAAGTTTTGAACTTTCTATAATATTACGCATCTTGGGAGGACAAGAGAAGTCTAGAGCTGCTCTAGCAGGGGTGGTTCTCCAATCTCCCACACATACTTGGCGGGCCCGACGGTTTGCAGTTCAAGGTGTAGACATGGTCATTTCCATATATAAAGATCAGATAAAATGTATAAATGGGTTGCATTTACATATTAAATACTGATCCATGAATGTATCACTCTGTTTTTAAATAGAAATTGCAAACCCGCGTGAAAATATCATATGAGATCTCATATATGTGAATATGGGACATCAGATATCATGAGATTTCACATGAGATCCCACTCTGGTAGCATCTCCATTGCAATTTTGATGCAATTCTGCCGCAATTTACAGAAATTTAACGGAAATTGCATCAGACTATGTGTGATCTGTTACCTATTTCGTGCATATTTCTGCATTTTCAGTAAATTGCGGAAAAGTTACAACAGAATTGCAACATGTCGCAGCAGAATTGCAACAGAATTGCGCAAGCCGCGCGAGGCAGATTGTGTTTCAGGGCATAATATATAAAATTGCAGATAACTATATATATAATATATATGAGATCTCATATGAGATCCTGATGGCTAAAATACACACATGAGATCTTATATGATATTTACTCGCGGGAAAAATACGTGGCTTATAAAATGGTTAGTAAAATCTAAAGTACTTTTTAGTACAATTTATATACATTTTTATTTCATTCCTGTTTAAAATCGACGGACACAAGGAAAAATATTTTGGGTAATGTAAGTAAATCATGAAATTCTGCACATATGTAGGGATTATATATTTGAAAAGTATCAATTAAAAATTAGAGTCATTGTAATTATTTATTAATTATGGTGGACTTATAGGTATAAACATTTTTAATGAATTTATGCAAAAATTTAGCACATTTAGCTACATTTGCAAAGCCCACCGGTAAACTGCAAACCGTCGGGCCCGCCAAGTATGTGTGGGAGATTGGAGAACCACCCCTGCTAGAGCAGCTCTAGACTTCTCTTGTCCTCCCAAGATGCGTAATATTATAGAAAGTTCATAACTTTGACTTTTCGTAAATATCTGAAAAAATTCTTCTGAATTTTAGAAGTGAAAAGAATGCATAATAGATATAAAATAATTTTCACCCACACGGGCGTAAAGTGCGTATAGGTTCAATAAGGTTTTGTACAGGAGTATGTGAGCTATTGCGTCTCTTAGGCGTTAAGTAATACTTTATGCCCACTGGCTGAATATTTTTGAAGTTATAACGTCGGCATAAAATGTAATTTTACACGCAAGGTACGAAAAGTTCTATTATGTCAGTCAAGTTATCTTATGGGAACTTGACTACAATAAATTGATTTCAGTACTTTCTTGTGTTTAATTTGTATAGAAGGATGAACATATTAGAATACATTTCTGAAAACAGTCTACAGTTGTTTCCGAGATATGTGTGCATTACTTGACTATATCGATAATTGATTTCACAACTTTCGTTAGTTTGATTTGCAGTGAACAATTTGAATATTTACATATAATTTGTTCAGCATACAATGACTCAAAGAAGTGAAAGACTTTTTGACTGGTATTTATTTGAGTTATGTTAAAAAATCATAAATACTATTATTTTATAGATTATACAAAGAAAACGTCTATACTTGCCTTATTTTATACTTTCGTAGAAGTTTAATTCTTCTAGTCTCTTCTATTCAATAAGTACTCTTTACAAATGGGAATAACTTTTTCATGACTGTACAAATAATAATATTTGCTAATATAATAAACTTTCTACGAAAGTATAAAATAAGGCAAGTATAGACGTTTTTTCTGGAACGAAAGTTGTGAAATCAATTATCAAATAGTCAAGTAATGCAAACAACTGTCGGAAACTACTGTATGACTGTTCTTAGAAATGTATTCAAATTTGTTCATCTTTCTATAGAAATTAAACACAAGAAAGTACTGAAATGATATAAAACTTTCTACGAAAGTATAAAATAAGGCAAGTATAGACGTTTTCTTTGTATAATCTATAAAATAATAGTATTTATGATTTTTTAACATAAATCAAATAAATACCAGTCAAAAAGTCTTTCACTTCTTTGAGTCATTGTATGCTGAACAAATTATATGTAAATATTCAAATTGTTCACTGCAAATCAAACTAACGAAAGATGTGAAATCAATTATCGATATAGTCAAGTAATGCACACATATCTCGGAAACAACTGTAGACTGTTTTCAGAAATGTATTCTAATATGTTCATCCTTCTATACAAATTAAACACAAGAAAGTACTGAAATCAATTTATTGTAGTCAAGTTCCCATAAGATAACTTGACTGACATAATAGAACTTTTCGTACCTTGCGTGTAAAATTACATTTTATGCCGACGTTATAACTTCAAAAATATTCAGCCAGTGGGCATAAAGTATTACTTAACGCCTAAGAGACGCAATAGCTCACATACTCCTGTACAAAACCTTATTGAACCTATACGCACTTTACGCCCGTGTGGGTGAAAATTATTTTATATCTATTATGCATTCTTTTCACTTCTAAAATTCAGAAGAATTTTTTCAGATATTTACGAAAAGTCAAAGTTATGAACTTTCTATAATATTACGCATCTTGGGAGGACAAGAGAAGTCTAGAGCTGCTCTAGCAGGGGTGGTTCTCCAATCTCCCACACATACTTGGCGGGCCCGACGGTTTGCAGTTTACCGGTGGGCTTTGCAAATGTAGCTAAATGTGCTAAATTTTTGCATAAATTCATTAAAAATGTTTATACCTATAAGTCCACCATAATTAATAAATAATTACAATGACTCTAATTTTTAATTGATACTTTTCAAATATATAATCCCTACATATGTGCAGAATTTCATGATTTACTTACATTACCCAAAATATTTTTCCTTGTGTCCGTCGATTTTAAACAGGAATGAAATAAAAATGTATATAAATTGTACTAAAAAGTACTTTAGATTTTACTAACCATTTTATAAGCCACGTATTTTTCCCGCGAGTAAATATCATATAAGATCTCATGTGTGTATTTTAGCCATCAGGATCTCATATGAGATCTCATATATATTATATATATAGTTATCTGCAATTTTATATATTATGCCCTGGAAACACAATCTGCCTCGCGCGGCTTGCGCAATTCTGTTGCAATTCTGCTGCGACATGTTGCAATTCTGTTGTAACTTTTCCGCAATTTACTGAAAATGCAGAAATATGCACGAAATAGGTAACAGATCACACATAGTCTGATGCAATTTCCGTTAAATTTCTGTAAATTGCGGCAGAATTGCATCAAAATTGCAATGGACATGCTACCAGAGTGGGATCTCATATGAAATCTCATGATATCTGATGTCCCATATTCACATATATGAGATCTCATATGATATTTTCACGCGGGTTTGCAATTTCTATTTAAAAACAGAGTGATACATTCATGGATCAGTATTTAATATGTAAATGCAACCCATTTATACATTTTATCTGATCTTTATATATGGAAATGACCATGTCTACACCTTGAACTGCAAACCGTCGGGCCCGCCAAGTATGTGTGGGAGATTGGAGAACCACCCCTGCTAGAGCAGCTCTAGACTTCTCTTGTCCTCCCAAGATGCGTAATATTATAGAAAGTTCAAAACTTTGACTTTTCGTAAATATCTGAAAAAATTCTTATGAATTTTAGAAGTGAAAAGAATGCATAATAATAGATATAAAATAATTTTCACCCACCCGGGCGTAAAGTGCGTATAGGTTCAATAAGGTTTTGTACAGGAGTATGTGAGCTATTGCGTCTCTTAGGCGTTAAGTAATACTTTATGCCCACTGGCTGAATATTTTTGAAGTTATAACGTCGGCATAAAATGTAATTTTACACGCAAGGTACGAAAAGTTCTATTATGTCAGTCAAGTTATCTTATGGGAACTTGACTACAATAAATTGATTTCAGTACTTTCTTGTGTTTAATTTGTATAGAAGGATGAACATATTAGAATACATTTCTGAAAACAGTCTACAGTTGTTTCCGAGATATGTGTGCATTACTTGACTATATCGATAATTGATTTCACAACTTTCGTTTGTTTGATTTGCAGTGAACAATTTGAATATTTACATATAATTTGTTCAGCATACAATGACTCAAAGAAGTGAAAGACTTTTTGACTGGTATTTATTTGATTTATGTTAAAAAATCATAAATACTATTATTTTATAGATTATACAAAGAAAACGTCTATACTTGCCTTATTTTATACTTTCGTAGAAAGTTTTATATCATTTCAGTACTTTCTTGTGTTTAATTTCTATAGAAAGATGAACAAATTTGAATACATTTCTAAGAACAGTCATACAGTAGTTTCCGACAGTTGTTTGCATTACTTGACTATTTGATAATTGATTTCACAACTTTCGTTTGTTTGATTGGGAGTGAACAGTTTGAATGTACTTACTTACATATAATTTGTTCAGCATTTTGTACGGTTATGAAAAAAATTATTACCATTTATAGAGAGTGCTTATTGAATAGATGAGATTCGAAGAAATAAAAGGACTAGACAAATTATGTGTTGTTTTTTATAGATTATCCAGAAAAAACGTCTATACTTGCCTTATTTTATACTTTCGTAGAAAGTTTATTATATTAGCAAATATTATTATTTGTACAGTCATGAAAAAAATTATTCCCATTTGTAAAGAGTAAACCATTACTTCTCTTTATATAGTCTACTATTTAAATAAGTGTGTGTAATTAAAGGTGTGAACGTACATAAATAAAACAGTATATGTAAGTAGGTGGGGCACAGCCCACTAATAGAGTTCGAGAACCGGAAGAGGTATTCGACAAACACGTCTGCGAATACGATAGATAGTGTACCGCACACAGCTCTACTAATCATATGCTCCTAATACCTGCTCGTCTACAATACTCAGTTATTCTAATTCTAAGAGGACAAAAATTCGACATTATTAATCAAAATACTGTATTCCTTTGGTAATTTTGTAATTTCAAATTGTTTATTCATAAAATTTTTTTGCGTATGTATATATAAACCTTCTGTGAACAATCTTTTACCAGTGTTGAATTCTGTATCTAAAATTTTTACGTCTTGAAAATTATATTATATGAGTTCTCTGTTTTATGAATAAATAATGAAGAATTTTTATCCCCATCACTGTATTTTTTATGATGTTCTTTTATTCTAACGCCTAGACGTCTACATGTCTGTCCTACGTAGGACGCATTACAATTTTCACAATTAATTTTATAAATAACATTAGACTTATTGCATTTTTTATTCTTATCCTTGCCTAATAGTATAACATTATTCAATTTATTATTCATGCTAAATACTACATTTGTGTTAAGGCGTTTAAAAAAATTTTTTGTGAAGCCCTCTAATTCTTTAACAATAGGTAAACTTGAGTCTTATTAACACTAATACTTCCATGTGAGGAACTAGACATCGAATAAATCTTTTTTAGTCTTTTTTTTATATAGAAGTTAGTAAATCTAGTGGATAATTATTATATTTTAAGACATTTTTATTGAAAAATATATTTTTTTTTGTGAAAGGATTTATGCGACAGCTTTATTGCCCGATCAACCAAACTATAAATAATCGCAATTTTATTCACCAAAGGATGGTGAGAATTAAAATTGAGATATCTGCCAGAGAAAGTAGGTTTTCTATACCAATTCGTTATAATATGTCTATGATCATTAATCATTATTTTTAAATCAAGAAAACTAATACTATTATTTTTGAATCTTTCTTCTGTAAACTGCAAGTTTTTATCATACAAATTAAAGACGTATAAGGTATCTTCTATGTCATTTTTTTGTATGCATAATATAATATCATCTACATACCGAAAATAAAACAAAGGCTTGGAATGTAATTTGTTTATACAATGTAATTCTAGATCCTCCATAACAATATCAGATAAAATAGGACTAATCGGGTTTCCCATAGCACAACCAAAAGTTTGTCTATAAAATTTTTCATTAAACTGAAAAAAATTATTATTTAATATGAACTTAATAACCTTAATAAATTCAGAGCAATTCAGATTGATTTTATTATACAATTGATGCCATCTCTTTTCTATAGCATTGTACACCAAATATTCAGGTACATTTGTAAATAAACTGACAACATCAAAGCTAATAATTTCGTAGTCGTGCGGAATTAGAATATGATCAATCTTTTCTTTTAGTTTTTCGCTATTGTCAATATGAGAAAACGGAGTTTTTAAGTTATTTTGTAAGAATTTTGCGAAAAATTTTGAAATAAAATAAGAAGGTGAATTTATGGTAGAAATGATGGGTCGAACTGGGAATCCCGTTTTATGTATTTTAATCAACCCATATGCTTTGGAAATGTTAAATTTTTGTAAAACTGGTTCTAATTTTTTCCATTAGATATGAAATCGATTTTGTTTAACCATTTTGTCAATTCATTAGTTTTCCTTTCTAACGAAGATAGAGGATTTGATTTAATTTTTTCATAATATTTGTTATCACCAAATAACGATTCTACTTTTTTATTATACGATGCTTTTGTAATAATCACTGTGGCATTTCCTTTATCAGCTCTCGTTATTAAAATATCCTGATTTCGTTTAAAAAATTCTTTAGTTTTAACTAAATCCATTTTAAATTGTTTATCTACATATGAATGAATCGATAACTCTTTATTATAAAATTTTTTTATAACATTAAGAAAACTACCTCTTATTTTCGGGATCTTTCCATTTTCAGGATAATTTTTAAGGAAAGCTTCAAAATTCTTAACAAAACTTAGTGCCAGTCTATCGTCGAATCTATTATTAAAATTAAACTTTTCACCTAGCTTTAATATGTCATTGACATAAGAAGGTAGTTTAATATCCGAAACATTGATACACCATTTTTCTGCTTTCAAAGTCGAATCCACGGGGTCGACAACCTGTGTGTTGTTGTTTCGAAAAATTTTCAAAAAATTATAAAATAAATATAATATATACAAAAAATTTTTTTAAACGCCTTAACACAAATGTAGTATTTAGCATGAATAATAAATTGAATAATGTTATAATATTAGGCAAGGATAAGAATAAAAAATGCAATAAGTCTAATGTTATTTATAAAATTAATTGTGAAAATTGTAATGCGTCCTACGTAGGACAGACATGTAGACGTCTAGGCGTTAGAATAAAAGAACATCATAAAAAATACTGTGATGGGGATAAAAATTCTTCATTATTTATTCATAAAACAGAGAACTCACATAATATAATTTTCAAGACGTAAAAATTTTAGATACAGAATTCAACACTGGTAAAAGATTGTTCACAGAAGGTTTATATATACATACGCAAAAAAATTTTATGAATAAACAATTTGAAATTACAAAATTACCAAAGGAATACAGTATTTTGATTAATAATGTCGAATTTTTGTTCTCTTAGAATTAGAATAACTGAGTATTGTAGACGTGCAGGTATTAGGAGCATATGATTAGTAGAGCTATGTGCGGTACACTATCTATCGTATTCGCAGACGTGTTTGCCGAATACCTCTTCCCGTTCTCGAATTCTGTTAGTGGGCTGTGCCCCACCTGCTTACATATAATGTCTTATTTATGTACGTTCACGCCTTTTATTACACACACTTATTTAAATATTAGACTATATAAAAAGAAATAATGGTTTATGTGACTATTGACGGGTGGACTGTTTTCCACGTAACACTTGGACTTTTAACATTTTGATTGTAAGTTTTGTATTCTGTTTTACTTATTTAATGTGTAAAATATTTCTCTGTTGGAAATTATTAAAATAATATTAACTACGGTTGTATATATTAGATACCTGAAGAGGGACAAAAATAAATTGTCCGAAACGTCGACGGATAAAAAGAAAAAATGGTGTTGTTTTATTAATTACCTTTTAATTAATAACACCGGAGTGGTAGTAAATTTGGCCATTAGCTTGAAGATTTTGGTTAAAGTATTTGTATTTATTGTATTAGTTTTTATAAAGATATTGTCAATGCATGAGCCATTATTGTCATTATCTGACGGTTTGGTTACACCCTGGAATCCAGGTATAAAGCCTCTCTCTAGGAAATTATTCAAGTATTCCTGACTTGTAATGTTCAAATGAAGTAGGTCTATATTGAAATCACCCAAAATTAGATGATTTTTAGTATTGTGCTTATTTTTTAGATAATCATGTAAGTTATTAATAAATTCGGTTTTCGATAGATCATGTGATCTATATAAAGCTGATAGTTCAAGTGTTTGATTGTTATTCATAACGATGCAGGAGTTTAAGGTTTTAAGCTTACCTATTTCAATTACTTTTGTATATTCTGTTATGTTGTCATCAATATATATTACTACTCCATCTGGCTGATTTAGCCTACTATAATTATAATACATTTTGTATCCTTTTAAAGAGAAGTAACTATAGCATTCTAAATTCCAGGTTTCTACGCATACCACTTAACACATACTTAACTAATATGATATACAATAGGCTTGACAATAGCTCTCCAATTGCAATCGCCTTCGTAGATCTTGCGAAAGCGTTTGATACTATTGATCATAATATACTCCTCAACAAACTTTATAATTATGGGATAAGAGGCAATGCTCATAAACTTATGAGAAGCTACTTAAATAATAGACAGCATAGAGTTAAAAATAACGAATATACAAGTGAATATAACACTGTTACCACTGGTGTACCGCAGGGAACTATTTTGGGACCATTATTATTTATATTATACGTGAATGATCTCCTACTAAACATGACTGACATGAATAGTATAATGTCATATGCGGATGACACAGCTGTTATAGCAACAGGGAAGAGTTGGAGCGATGTCGAATTAAAGCTAAATAATAATTTAGATAAAATTTCTACCTTGCTCGTGCAAAACAAACTCTCCTTGAACATTGACAAAACAGCTTACATGACGTACGGAAGTTACAGTAACAGTATCCCTGATAATCTAAAAATACAAATTTATGGAAAACATTTAAAGAGTTGAACACTATAAATACTTGGGCATCATAATTGGCCAAAATCTTAAGTGGGACAAACACATAAAATACATAGCAAATAAAACAAAATATTTGATTTTCATATTCAAAAAAATATCCAAGTTTATGACAATAGAAACTCTAAAAGTGATATTGGGTATACAAATAAGTTTCCGCCATTTTCAAGAGATGGCTCCACCGACAAGATTACTTTGAAATCGTCAGAGGTAAAATGTCACATAGAAAGTTTGGACACCTGACAACAACATAACCTTAAAATACTATTGACTTTGAATGGGCAGTATGGATTTTTTTTTGTTCGAAAATGTCAAGTTTTGTACCGATTAAGCGTCATTTGCGGGAATTTTTGATTTATTTATTTCATTTAAAGAAATCTGCTGCTGAGGCCCATCGGTCGCTTGTAGAAGTTTACGGTCATGCTGCTTTAAGTGAGAGAAGTTGTCGTGAGTGGTTTCAAAAGTTTAAAAACGGCGAGTTTGACGTGGAAGGTAAAGGATGCGAAGGAAGGCCAGTCAAGTTTGAAGACGCTGAGTTAGAGGCATTATTGGACCAAGACTCATGCCAAACTGAAGAGCAGCTCGCAGAAAGCTTGGGAGTGACTCAACAAGCGATTTCACACCGTCTCAAGAGCATTGGTATGGTACAAAAGCAAGGAAATTGGGTTCTGCATGAACTGAAACCCAGAGACGTCGAGCGCCGTCTATTCACGTGCGAACAACTTCTCCAAAGACAAAGTCGAAAGGGTTTTTTTGCATCGAATACTGACGGGGGATGAAAAGTGGATCTACTACGACAATCCAAAGCGTAGGAAATCAGAGAGTAAGCCCGGTCATGTACGACCTTCAACGGCCAAACCGAATATTTATGGCAAAAAGTTAATGTTGTGCATTTGGTGGGATCAGCTCGGAGTAATCTATTACGAGCTACTCCAGCCTAACGAAACTATCACTGGTGAACGTTATCAACAGCCACTGTTGCAATTGAGCAGAGAATTGAAGCTTAAACGCCCCCAATATGCCAAAAGACATGACAAAGTGATTTTTCAGCACGACAACGCTCGGCCACATGTTGCAAAAGTCGTCAAGGATATTTTGGAAGCTTTACAATGGGATGTCTTACCCCACCCGCCGTATTCACCAGACATTGCACCTTCGGGCTACCACTTGTTCCGGTCGATGGCTCACGCCCTGGTCAAGCAGCAATTCACTTCTTACGAAGAAGCCAAAAATTGGATCGATTCATGGGTAGCCTCAAAAGATGAAGAGTTTTTTCGACGTGGCATCCGAATGCTGCCAGAAAGATGGCAAAAAGTAGTAGCCAATGACGGACAATATTTTGAATAAAATGTAACGTATATTTTTTTTAAAATAAATTGATAATTTTTATAAAAAAACGGCGGAAACTTATTTGTATTTACAATATATTATGCTTTCTTCCATAGTGTAATATGCTATGGAATTATAGCCTGGGGAGGTGCACATGTGTTTGAGAATGCCATAATTTATAATGAGGACATGCTGTGGGTGTTTACAAAATAAATTGAGCCAAAACACTTTGGTAAATTAAAACTATAATATATTCACAATAACTATAAAATATAAATTACTATTGCATATTTACATGAAGAAGCATTTAAAATTGATTCAAAAGTTGGTTGGAAGAATTAATTGAAGTCAATATAAAATGTGCGTATAACTGTTTCAATATTATTCGTTGAGTGTTTGAATATTACAATTTGAGTGTATAAGTCTTACAATAATTGGTTGAGTGTGTGAGTGTTACAATTTGAGTGTTTGAGTTTTACTGTGTGAGTGTGGGTGAGTTTGCTGAGACACGTTGCCAATCACTGATGAGAGTTATAACCATACAGTAAGCACCACAATAAAGTATTATTGATTTTATGGTGGTTGAGTTTTCAATGAGATGCCACGATTAGATATTATTGATTTAATCGTGGCTGAGTAATTCCCGCTATACAGCTTGGTTAAGCTTCCGTGTAGCAGCGCACTTTTGTATAAAATGGCCACATGTGTGAGTGGTTATCTGGGTTTGCAGTGATTGTATTCCTCCGGAATGCGTGAGAGAATCCGATGATGCAGCAGCAGGTGAGCTGCGCCAGATGAGAAAATTCCAGTTCAGAATTCCAGTTAGGTTTCCTCGCTGATAACAGCCGCCAACATGCAGTATAGGTTGCGTGAGCTGCTGCCTCGTGGTGTGCTCGAAGCATCGAGCGCCGTTGAGAAGATGCCGTTTGAGTAGCTCTAAATTACTGCGAGTATACCTTTTGTTGAGAGTCACTTCTCATACGTAGCTATTATATTAATAGTCTACGCTGATGAGTTGTTCCTGTGATGGTGACTCCGCTACGATGATGTGCAGTTGAGAGAAGTCGTAAGTTGAGATGATCACGTGAGGAAGCCGTTGAGATGAGTGCGAGGATGCGAAGCAGCCGAGGAGGGCAGCCAGATGAAAACCATAGTTAAGAAAGCAGCAGGTGCCGCGGTCGCCTCGTAGCCAACTAGATGCAGCGAGCCGGTGAGAAATGACATGTGATGAGACGCCGGGCGAGCAGCACTGCTACACGAGGAGATGCTACATGGGCGTCACCGCCGTGTGAGAAGTTCCGTGTGAGAGACACTGCTGCCTGAGAGATTCCGTGTGAGAGTTGCCGAATATGCACGCTGATGTTCTCCACGAGGCCGACCGTTTCAGAGAGAGAGTTTGACCAGAGTCGAGTGAGAATGCCGTGTGCGTCGGCCATGGGGCCTCGTGGCAAGCACGCCGTCCTGACTAAGGCAGACTGAATGAGCACTTCCGTCTTCTTCCTCGCCTCGTGCCGATCCGATAGCAGAGAGAGAGGCCATGAACGACTTCCTTCTTCTCGGTCTTAAGTTTGTCACTTCGCGACTCAAATTAACACCTATCTCACATTTGCATGTAAGAGAGCGAGAAAGACCGAGATATCGCGCATATACCTCATTAGTCAGTGTAGCATCTCAGCTGTTCCGCCGAGACGCCGCGAGGTGCTGCCGCTCCGTGGCTGCACAGTGAGTCGAGCCGTGCTGAGATTAACCACGGGAATTCAAATTAGCTGAATTCTCAAACAGCATGCAAATGCATTAAACTTAATCTAAAGATTAGAAATCAGACTATTGAAAATAATAAACAAAAACACATTTATAACACACAATAACCCTTTAAATATTGAACAACTTTTTAAATACGAAGCCTTAATATATCACTACAGTACACTAAGAAATAAATACTTAAACACAGCAAGTATAACAAGAAATAAGAATATTTAAATACCATGAAGACATAAAACAATAAGTAGTAAAAATAGCTATTTAAAAGCTATCACTATATACAATAATCTACCAAATGATTTAAAAATATTGAATGATACATATTATAGAAAAAATAAGTTAAAAGAGTGGAGTACCAAAAACATTTAAGAAAAATCTAATTAATATATATATGAGGTATTAAGTTTAGATAAATATTTTATCACGTGTTACAAGGAATACTTTTATTAATTGTTAATTAATGCGCCATACCAAAACTAAACTTATGTTGTCAACACACTACAATGAATTTCAAAATTATAGTATCTAGGCAATTTTTTTAGGCACGACCGCTACTCGGGAGAGCCTTATAATTTCACCAGAGTGAAAATTGTAAGAATTAAAATAATGAAAATTTAATGAGTAAAAACCTTTTTCCACTCAGAATGAGTGCGTTTTAAGCGTTTTCTGAGATGTATGTATGTCTGTACGTCCGTATGTAATCAAATTTCCAGATTATCTGGATGAATTTTCAACCGATTCCATCGGAATTGCGGGAAAATACTCCTCCAATTATACCTAAGTGCTGGTTCTCTATTGAGATAGATCGATGAAAAATTAAAAAAATGCCGATTCAAAGAAACATTTAAAAAAATTGATTTTTGAGCCTAATGTTTAGAAAAATTAATTTTAAGCTAATATCTATAGACCTATCTGCTAAAACTAATTAAAATACACCTTTTTTCTGTTGGACACTTTTTTGTACGAGCAATATTTGCCAAGATAACTACGAAAAACGGCAAAAAAGGTCAAAAATTGACGATTTTCGGCTATAACTTGACAGGACTTGATTTTACTCAAAAATGTTAAATGCAAAAGTTATAAATAATATTAAAATAAAACTTTTTCCTATTCAACATTTTTTTTACAATCAATTTCTGATGAGTTAAACTCATAAAAACGATTTTTATCGCCTAAATACACATAAAATGAACGATTTTCGGCTATAACTTGACAGGATTTGATTTTACATAAGAATGTTAAATATAAAAGTTATAGATAATATTAAAACAAAACTTTTTTCTATTAAACATTTTTTTGTACAATCAATTCCTGACGAGTTTAATAAAAAAAAAACTATTTTTAACGCCTAAACATACATAAAATGGACGATTTTCGCTTATTGTTCAAGGATTTGGCTTTACACTAAAATGTTAAATATAAAAGATATATAGATAACATCTAAAGAAAACTTTTTCTTATTTAACATTTTTGTGTAAATCGAATTCCTGTCCTGTTAGACCTATAAAAACGATTTTTAATGCCTAAATACACCTGAAATAGTCGATTTTCGCTTATCGTTACAAGAAATTGACTTCCAATAAAACTGTTAAATACAAAGGATATAGATAACGTTTAAACAAAACTTCTTCCCAATTAACATTTTTATGTAGAGTTATTTCTGGATCACCTAAACCTATAAATACGATTTTTAACGTCTCAATACACCTCGTGTAGTGAATTCTCACTTATTATTTAACAAAGTTCGATTCGACTCATTCGAAATATTCGATACAATAGCTATAAATAAGATCGGAAAAATCGATATCACATTCCAAAGATAATATAGATATTACAAAAACATCATAATAAGATATAAAATTACATTTAATTACAATATTCAATGCAATAAACACATTGGAAAAATAATTAAAGAAACGAAATATCTTATACTCTCCCTTTTTTACAAAAAAGGAAAATATTATGCAAACGAAAACATTTTGGATACTATATTAAGCTCTTTTGAATAGCATTAAAAATTATGGGATTATAGCTTGGGGTGGTTTATATATGAATGGTATAAGACCATTATAAATCTACAAAATAGAATATTTCAAATAAATATTGAGTAATTAGTTTCTGATGAGAGCATTTTTTATCATTATCAGAAACTACATATCAAAAACAAACAATTAATACAAGAAATAAAAGTATACGGATACCAATAACAAAAAAAACAATAAATAACAAAAACTGTTAGATAGAAGCTGTCAGAACTTATAATTTCTTGTCAATGATCTAGAGAACTTAGTATTTAGTAGAATTAGAATTAGAAAAATGTTTAAGAATTGGGTTGGTAAAAATCTATAATTATATTATCTTGCTGTTTTGATAACAAATAGAAATTTGATATAATATTACACAGCTTAACCTGTTAACTATGTTTACAGAACCTAAGTGATTAAACTAAAAGAATCAAAATTGTCTAATATTATATAAGTATATGGGATATTTCAGGTGAAGTCAGCAGGTCAAAATTTTAAAATCGCTCAAAACTCGTTTTCTTTTAGGTTTTTATGAAAAAAAATGTTCCTCAAATTTTAGGTCGATATTTGCAAAAATATAAAAGCTATGCAAGATTGAAAATTGAATTTTTTTGCAATTTTTGGTTAAAATCCAAGATTATTCATTTTTTAACTCAAAATCTTGAAACTTTTTGTATAGAACATTGATTAGCAAAAAGTTTGCATTTTTTCTGTAGAATATGCCAGTCTTTATTTTATGACCCTTTTTGAAAGTCTCTGATTGGCTGCTTCTTAGTATACCTTCATCGAATGATATTGAGGCTGTGACCAAATATTTTTTATTCGACAAAATTTTTTTGTATTCTTCTTCGAAAACGCTTCTAAATGCTTTTTTGATCGATACTGGTCGAGCAAAGAGAAAAAAGTTATAATTTTTTGAAATATCAAGAAAAATCCATAATTTCAATTGTTGTGTAATTACTTAAAAAATGAAGTAAAAATTATGTTGATTAAGAATATATGTATATAATAATAAATAAATAAAAGGCAATTTAATTTAAGTTATATTATTATGAATAATGGCGATAGTATCGTTGAATTCCTCTCCGGGCTCTCGAGCTCTCGAGCTCTCGAGCTTCAAAAAAAAGACAAACTCGAGCTCTCGAGCTCTCAAGCTCTCGCTCGCTGCTATCGGGAGGCGGAGGCGTATGCACGTGAGAGAGAGAGAGAGGGAGAGAAAGCAGAGAGAGAGAGAGCCGAAGAAGGGAGAAAGGCGCGCGCGTGCGCGTGGTAATGATTGTAACGGCCGTGCGCGGTGGGCATAGACATACCGCGGGGGGGGGGGGGGGCAAGAGAGGCTGCGCCGGCCGACTCGTGCTGCCTGTTAGTACTGCGCCGGCCGTCGATGAGGCCACACGTGTGAAAGTTGGTCGCCTGTACTATTTCTTATTCAGTGTGAAAGAAAATTTATTATAAATACATTGTGTGTACAGTTGCCTTCCTCTTACCAACTACCTATTCCCACTCCAGTGAATAACATTTTGGTGCCGAAACCCGGGACCTGTCCGGGAACAAGTGTCACTGAGAGTGGAAAACGTGTATTGAAGCTGCTTATTATTTGAATAGTGAGTAGTGGCGAGCGGAACGTTTCAACGTTAGTGTCAAAAAAAAAGTGAAAATGCCTCCGAAGAGGAAAGGCGCAGGACTCAATGAGGATATTTCAGAGAAACGACCTCGTGGAAGACCACGGAAAGTGCAGGTAGTGATAAAGTCTGTAAGTAAATCACAAGAGAATAAAGTAAAGGACCCCGAGACGCTTGTGACACGGGAAAAAGGCGAAAATGATGCTGGCCGGAAGACCGCGCGGGAATCGGAGCGTGCTAGCGCGCGGGTCTCTGTGCCGTCACCCGGAGCGGCAAAGCTAGGCAAAAAGAAAAACCGCCGATTCCATTTAAGTCGTATGCTAAAAACAGGCAGAACTATAGCGCGACAAAGGTCTTCCACAAAAAATGCACGTAAGAGTAATACATGGACGATACGCTCCGCAAATTCACCCTTAAGCGATGATGACACACCAAACAATACATACGACGGACCTCGAGCCCCACGGGACTCGCCGCTGGCAGAAAAGCGTGGAGAGCGACAGGCCCTTTCGCATCAATCGTTAACCTCTTCGAGGACTAGTCGAGCATCATTAAGGCTAGGTGGGTCAAACAACATCGAGAGTGAACGAGCGGGAGAAGAAGTAAGCTCGGAAAGTGATACTGACTATGACCTACACCCATCGAATCTTCGTCATCGATCTCCGACAGCTCCATCTCATAACCAGGTGAGTCAAACGCATGAAACAAATGTTGACCCAGCACTGCGTATCGCCGAGGCCATTCAGCAGGCCATAACGACGGTTGCAAACAACTCAGCCATTGATACGGCCCGAATAATAAACAAGCTGACGTACTCGAAAGATTTGCCTACATTTAGTGGAGATTATTTAGAGTTGACACAGTTAAAGTGAGCGTACGAGAATTGTAGAATGCGTGGTGGATTCACGGCAGTGAGATGATGCAACCCGTAGCCGAAGCTCTCAAAGGCGATGCGCGAAACTTGGTAAACAATTTGCTGGTCACAGCTAAGGATGCAGACGACGTCATACAAAGCCTTGTTAAAAAATATGAAAACAAGAAAAAGATGACAGAAAATATCATGCAGTCCATAAATCGATTGCCCGAAGTGAATTATTCAAATGACCGACGAACCGACTTCGCAGTGCAGTTGTCAAATGCAGCTGTTGCCTTAAAAGAGCTTGGTCTAGAGCAGTACTTATGTAACCTTCAAATGATAAGTGAAGTAGGTAAAAAGTTGTCTGATTCCTTAAAACGAGCATACGTGCGATAAGTACGGTCAAGTAACGAGGTGGATGAATTGGAGCAATTAGCGGAATTCTTACGAAAGGAGGCGGAGCTGACCTCACAACACGCGATATTTGGAGTTGATCCGGCTTCTTCGAAATCCACCAAGGGCACGGGTGGAGAAAACCACAAAATATTTGACATTCGTTCGAATAGCCGAAAATCGGGACCAACTCGGGCCACGGTAGCCTGTGCTACCATTGAACACAGCAACAATCCGGAGTCTTTCGCGGGACCTCACTGCTGGCTCTGTCAAAGAAACAATCATGAACTAAATGACTGCCGAAATTTCGAGCATATGAATGTTAAGGCTAGAGATAAATTTATCTGGAAGAAAAGATTATGTTTTAATTGTCTAAAGCCGGCCCATAATAGTAGACCATGCTCTGTAGGTCCTCAGTGCACTACCTGCGGAGGAAAACATCACTCCCTGTTACACCGTAGCAAAGATCTCACCAACAACGTCAGAAGTTCGACAATAACGTCTGCTGATGAGCGGTTCTCCATCGAGAAGCGAAACAAAAACAGCGGAGATGAAAACTCCGTACGGAGTTCAGCATGACTAGAGTTTGATAAAGTTTTACTAAAAATTTTACCGATAACATTGATAGAAGAACACAGGTCCCTTAACACTTACGCTCTCATAGATGAAGGCTCTACCATCACTCTGATTGAAGAAAATACCGCACGCACAATCGGTGAACGTGGGCCAAGAGTCTCCTTGTCACTTCGGGGGATTTACGAGAGAGATATGGTCTGCTCCCGAAGCAAGCGAGTGGAATTTTCCCTCAGAACAACACAAGAACAAATTAATTTAAAAAACGTTACAACAGTGAAACGGCTAAGTTTACCATATCAATCGCTTCCATCAGCTCTGGTAGAGAAAATTAAAAGACGAACAGGAGTACAGATACAACCTTATTACGATGCCCAACCTACTCTACTTCTGGGACAAGATAATTGGGCTTTGATTACAACACGCGAACTACATGAGCTTCCAGAGGACGGGATAGGTCTATCTAGATCGACCTTAGGGTGGGTCGCGCATGGCACTCTGAACACTTCGTCTGCCATAAAAAAGGGTGTCGTAAATAATATAAATCTGCAGCCCGAAAAATCCATGGTTGATGAAGGGGAGCATTTGGATGAACTCATAAAGCAATACTTTACCGTAAGTCACTGGGGGTGGAAGTCAGCAAGAGAGAAACGAGAATAAACTAGGGGGCTGCGCCCCCAGCGTGCCTTCGGTACGCCCCCCCCCCCCGCCCCCCCGCCCCCACACACATCTGCTCCTCGCTTCGCTCGTCGCCCGCCTCCTCCCTATGTAAAAACGAAGTTTTTACTTCGTTTTTACATAATAGGCACGACCGCAATGCTCATAAAATCTTATAATTTTATTATTGCATTAATTGTAATACCTATTTTCATCGTTATTATCATTAGAATATACATAAATATATCTCTGCAGTAAAATTTAAATGGAAATTATGCATTTATTATTAGATATTTATTATTTTTTGTAGAAAAAATTTTTTGTAGACGCATGCGACGCACCTGACCGTGAGTGCTCCCTGTATATAAGATATGGTATATCTATATATATATGGATCGCGCGCGCTTTCTACTATTAGCCCTAGTGAGTCTGTGTTGACTGCGGCCCTACGGCGGCGTGCCTGCGCGTATGTCCATGGTGTGTAATGTCAACAATCGCCGGCTCCCGGCGTTCCCTGCAGTGATGACGGCTGTTGCAATACGCCGCCCTGGAGGATGTCGTCTCTTTCATCGTGTTACTGATTAATGATAATATTCGTCAGAGATATAGGAAGGCAGCGTGTCGACGGCGAGAGCAAATTTCGTAAGCCCTTTTTCGTTCCTAACCTCTCTGATAGGTAAACTGATGGTACTTTCTCTTGTTGCAGGTATCTGACGACGAGAGTAGTGTAAACGATGGGCACTGCTGCAGAATCTTTCTTGAGTGTGGTGATGTTGCTTGGCTCATTTATTTATTAATCATATATGTGGTTTTCAGATACTCAACTTCCCATGTGTGTGTTTAACTCTTATACTAGAGGTTATGTGTATAGTTAATCTACTGCTGCTGTCTTCAGTGACTCTCAGGCTGGAGGTGTTTTCAGCAATGAAACAATGAATGAAGTTCCACCAGTCTTTTCTCGTTAATTGTTACAGGTAGCTGGTGCAGCGAGAATAGTGAACAACAACCAGACTTTTCTTTTATATGGTGATGTATTTTTCTGTCAACTATTCATTAGTCATATGTGGTTTTTAGGTGCTCAACTCTCCTCGCTTGGCTGCCTGATCAGTGGCTAATCTGTTCAAGTGTTTTATTCATCCCGACTGTGAGGCAGTCCTTGAGATTGAGACACACGCATGACATTCTCTATCAGTACTATCAGTATTTCCCTCCCAGATAGCTATTAGGTAATTCTGAGTAGACTGTCATACATGGAGTAGTGGCTGCCCTGGGCCATCCAGCCTCAATTTGCAACTTCTCCAACTCTATATCAGTAATGTTTAAGTGTTAGT
Organism: Torymus aiolomorphi; assembly: GCA_036365515.1. Classification (NCBI taxonomy): domain Eukaryota; kingdom Metazoa; phylum Arthropoda; class Insecta; order Hymenoptera; family Torymidae; genus Torymus; species Torymus aiolomorphi. Next base: position 219,074,007 of record CM070874.1, read on the forward strand.
GCTTTAGAATGTGAGGGGATAGATAATTAAGAACTCGGGGATATCATAAAAGTGCTGTGTGTGTGGTTAGATGTGATACGGGTAGGCAGTTGTCGCTAGTCATATTAGCTTATATAGTTAATTTCTGAGTTTAGTCAGGGTATACGAACTCATTTTAGGGTATCTGTTGTTATAATACATTCTTATATATTTCGCAGACTTTTACTAAGTGAGACTTGCCAATTTAATAGTTGTCCAGGACACTGTAAGTCTGACAAAGTCAGCATTGCATTCTTTATGCATTGAACTTTACTATATTACAAAATCTATAACACATACATTACATTAGTTTTTTTTGTTTCGTGAACATAATTAACAGGTTAAGCTGTGTAATTTTATATGTAATTTCTAATTGTTATCAAAACAGTAAGAAAACATAATTATAGATTTTTAACAACCGAATTATTAAACATGTTTACAATTTCGATTTTACCACATACTAAGTTCTCTAGATCATTGACAAGAAATTGTAAGTTTTTACAGCTTTTATGTAACAGTTTTTGTTATTTATTGTTTTAGTTTTTTTCATTGGTATTTAAACGATATCTATATCCTTTGTATTTAAGAATTCTAGTGGAAATCAATTCTTTGTACGATAAGCAAAGATCGTCTATTTTATGTATATTTTGGCGTTTAAAATCGATTTTATAAGTAGAAGTCGTCGGGAGTTTATTTACGTGAAAATATTAAATAGGAAAACATTTTGTTTAACTATATCTATAGCTTATGTATTAAATATTTTTCTGTAAAATCAAATTCTGTCATGTTATAGCCGAAAATCGTCCATTTTATGTATATTTTAGCGTTAAAATCATTTTTATTAGTCTAACTCGTTACCAGTTGATTTTACACAAAAATGTTAAATAGAAAAAAGTTTATTTTAAATATTATCTACAACTTTTGTACCTCACATTTTTGTGTAAAATCAAATCCTGTCAAGTTATTGCCGAAAATCGTCAATTTTATGTATATTTTGGCGTTTAAAATCGTTTTTATAAGTCTAACTTATCAGGAGTTCATTTTACACAAAAATGATAAATAGAAAAAAGTTTTGTTTAAACATTATCTATAACTTTTGTATTTGACATTTTTGTGTAAAATCAAATCCTGTCAAGTTATAGCCTAAAATCGTCAATTTTTGACCTTTTCTTGCCGTTTTTCGCAGTTATCTTGGCAAATATTGCTCGTAGAAGAAAGTGTCCAACATAAAAAAGATGTATTTTAATTAGTTTTAGCAGATAGGCTTGTAGATATTAGCTTAAAATTAATTTTTTTAGACATTAAGCTTAAAAATCGATTTTTTGATATGTTTCTTTGTGCTCGCATTTTGAAAGTTTTTCATCAATCTTTCTCAATTGAGAACCAGCACTTAGGTATAATTAGAGGAGTATTTTCCCGCAATCCCGATGGAATCGGTTGAAAATTCATTGAGATAATCGATAAACTTGATTACATACGGACGTACAGACATACATACATCACAGAAAACGTTTAAATCACACTCATTTTGGCTGAAAACGACTTTTCACATATTAAATTCTTAGTTTTTAAAGTGGCACAATTTTCGCTATGGTGAATTTATAAGGCTCTCCCGAGTAGCGGTCGTGCCTAATGAGCGTGCTACTAAGATTATGAACAAAACTACGATTTTTCGGGAGGACCATTGGGAGACGGGCTTGCAATGGAAATCGGACAAGGTCCTAGAAGTAAACAGTTACGCGACCGCCTACAAACGTCTTTTGTCTTTAGAAAAAAAACTAGATAACGACTCACATCTCGCAAATATGTATTGTAGGGAGATCAGAGGGTTACTGGAAAATAAATACGCCCAAAAGCCAACGACAACCGCGGCTGGACGTCGCACCTGGTATCTACCACATTTTCCAGTGATAAATCCGAACAAGTCATCTAAAACGAGACTAGTCTTCGATGCTGCACCCAAGTCAGCCGGCGTCAGTGTAAACGACGAATTGATGACTGGTCCAGATTTATTACAAACACTTCCGGGCGTGCTAACCCGCTTCAGGCAATATCCGTTCACTTGCAAGCCTGACATCAAAGACATGTTTCTGCGTGTTGGCGTGCGGTCTGAAGAGAGAGGTGCTGAAAGTTTCTTGTGGCGGGGGAACAAACGCGATGTTAAACCCGAGATCTACGAGATGAATGTCCTGGTGTACGGATTGACATCGTCTCCCTGCAGTGCAATCCACGGTAAGGATACAAATGCCCGCGTTTTTGAGGAAGAAAAGCCTGTAGCTGTCAAGGATGTCATAAAAAATAGTTATGTAGACGATTTCTCCTCGAGTTACCTAACCAAGGAAGAGGCAAAACAAAACATCACAGACGTGTCCCAAATAAATGCCCGCGCCAACTTTCAAATGCATAGCTGGGCGAGCAACTGTGCAGATTTGTTGAAAGATTTACCAAAGGACGGTCGCTCGTCTAATAAAAAAGGAAAAAGGCTAGCAGATCGAGGAGATGAACGCGTTCTCGATCTGTTTTGGGACACGCACATGGACGAACTTAAATACAACTTAGGCCTGTCGAAAATATCTGGAGCTATAATGAAAGGCGAAGTAAAACCGACCAAACGTGAGTTCTTGAGCGTAGCAATGTCAACATTCGATCCTTTGGACCTCATCTCCCCGTTCAATCTAAACTCAAAACTGATTATGCAGGAAGTGTGGAGGAGTGGAATAGGTTGGGATGAGGCTCTGAGGGATGAGGAGTTCATAGCCTGGCGTTCTTGGCTAAAGGATCTGCGCGACATCGAGAAGTTCACCGTGCCACGTTGCATCTCTCCAATACGTGCGCCTCATGAAAATGCTCAACTTCACCTCTTCTGTGATGCTAGTTCAAAGGCATATGCAGTGGTTGCATACCTGAGGTTTCCGGTAGACGATAGTCCAGCTCATATTTCTATAGTGATGGCCAAAGCAAAGGTAGCTCCGTTGAAACCACTGACGATACCACGTCTAGAGCTACAATCCGCCTTGCTTGGTGCTAGACTTGCGAAGACGATATTAGAAGAATTGGAAATAAAGATAATTGGAAATAAAGATAGATGAAAAGACATTTTGGACCGACTCTCAAGTGGTTCTTCACTGGATAAAGGCCGAACCAAGAATACGTTAAACCTTCGTTGCTAACCGACTGGGGGAGATTGGGGAACTAACAGGGAGTTCTGAATGGAAATGGGTACCATCGAATATGAACCCAGCTGATTTAGCTACTCGCTGGTCAAAGGCCAAGCATAAATCAAATGATCTGTGGTTAAAGGGGCCACTATTCTTGAAGAAAGACAAGGACGAATGGCCACTGGAGCCTCGTTTAAGTGTAAAGGAAACGAGCGAGATCCACGAGTTAGAACAGAGTCGATCAAAAAGAGTTCTTGCCACGTTGACGATGGATGATCGATTCACCTGGGCAACTAAACTTCCAGGATGGCAAGGTTTACTTGTGCTTGCACGCAGAATTGGCGTGGCAGTGAATAAATGGAGAGGTATGGCAGTACCACGGATCACAGTAGATAGCATAGAAGACGCAGAGAATTTCTGGTTTCAACACGTTCAAGAAGCGAGTTTCGAAGAGGAGCTAGCAAGTTTGACAAGAGGTCGCAACGTGAAGAAGGGGAGCAAAATTGCAAAATTGTTTCCGTTTATTGACGAGCAAGGCTTGCTCAGAGCTGAAGGCCGGGTGAGTAAGATATATTTAAAACTGGAAGTGTGTAATACACCTATAATATTAGATGGCAAAAACAAAGTGGTACGAGCCTTGTTAAAAACCTATCACCAAAAATACTATCACGGAAGTACGGGAACGGTTCTTAACGAAGTAAAACGAAGATTTTTTATAATCGGAGCGGGAAACGTCCTACGCGTATTAATGAGCATATGCCTCACATGCAGGAAACCCCGAGCTAGTCCCAGGCCTCCAGCGATGGCAGTCTTGCCACCCGGACGCTTGGCCTATAATCAACGGCCCTTTAGCCATTGGGGTCTGGACTATTTCGGACCTATATGGGTCAAGATAGGTCGTCGCCGTGAAAAACGTTGGGGAGTACTGTTTACTTGCCTAACCGTCCGCGCCGTCCATCTTGAGCTAGCTCACAGCCTTACTGCAAGCTCAGCAATAATGGCTATTCAACGAATGACAGCAAGAAGAGGCACACCATCCGTAATTTACTCTGAGAATGGTACGAACTTCAGAGGTACCTGCTCCGAATTAAAAGATGAAATACAGCTGACTGACCACGAGAGTATAGGTAATTATGCTCTGTCAAGGAAAATTAGATGGGAGTTCAACCCCCAGATGCCCCTCACATGGGGGATACCTGGGAAAGGCTGATAAAATCCGTGAAGATATCGCTGAATGTTGTGTTAAGAGAGCAAACTCCCAACGAGGAGGTCCTCTTCACCATGCTTTTGGAGATTGAACACTCCATCAATTCGAGGCCACTAACCCGAGTGTCAGCTGATGTCAGGGATATTATAGCAGCGTTGACCCCGAATCACTATCTGATCGGGTCATCCTCGGGAGATGCTGGTCTAGGACGCTACAATGCTCAAGTGCAGAATTCCAGGAAGCAATGGGCGACAGCACAAGCCTTAGCAGGTTGTTTTTGGAAAAGATGACTGCGGGAATATCTCCCTACACTGATACCTCGCACGAAATGGCTTGAAAAACAACCTCCAATGAAGGAAGGGTACCTTGTAATGATAATTGATAAGTAAACACCTCGAAACGAATGGAAGACTGGAACTATTTTATAGGTCTATCCCAGTCAAGATGGACAGGTTAGGACTGTCAAAGTTACGAGACCGAGCGGAGACTATGTGCGCCCGGTACATAAGATCATTCCTCTACTACTTTAGGAATAGGTGCCTCACATATATAATTTTTAGAAGGGGAGTGTTGTGTAATTACTTAAACAATGAAGTAAAAATTACGTTGATTAAGAATATATGTATATAATAATAAATAAATAAAAGGCAATTTAATTTAAGTTATATTATTATGAATAACGGCGATAGTATCGTTGAATTCCTCTCCGGGCTCTCGAGCTCTCGAGCTTCAAAAAAAGACAAACTCGAGCTCTCAAGCTCTCGCTCGCTGCTTTCGGGAGGCGGAGGCGTATGCACGTGAGAGAGAGAGAGAGAGGGAGAGAAAGCAAAGAGAGAGAGAGCCGAAGAAGGAAGAAAGGCGCGCTTGCGCGCGCGTGGTAATGATTGTAAAGGCCGTGCGCGGTGGGCATAGACAGAGCGGGGCGGGGGGGGGGGGCAAGAGACGCTGCGCCGGCCGACTCGTGCTGCCTGTCAGTACCGCGCCGGCCGTCGATGAGGCCACACGTGTGAAAGTTGGTTGCCTGTACTATTTCTTATTCCTTCCTCTTATCAACTACCTATTCCCACTCCAGTGAATAACATCAATTTTTGATAACATGATTAATGAAACTGAATATTATTCATACATCTTATGGCATGGACCGTACCACTTAATTTTGTTAGAGCATCAAATAGAACATTATATTTATCTATTTTCAATAATATTAAGCATACACAATAAGCGATACCTAATTATGAATTAATAATAAATTAAGGTTAAGAGGTTAATTACTATAAAGCTGTAAAAATAAAATCAAGCAACAGACAGTTATGCAGTGTATATTCGAATAACAAGACACAAATACTGCTCTATTATAAATTTTCTTTATAATTTTATTTATAATTTTATTTATAATTCGTAATTTTATTTTTTTAAAATTTACAATTTTTTTAAATATCAAGCAAAATACGTAATTTCAATTTTTGATAACATGATTAATGAAACTGAATATTTTTCATACATCTTATGGCATGGATCGTACCACTGAATTTTGTTAGAGCATCAAATAGAACATTATAAATTTCTATTTTCAATAATATTAGGTTTGAACAATAAGCAATACTTAATTATGAATGAAATGATGAGTCTGTAGCCTGATTTCATTTTGACAGCTTTATAGTAATTAACCTCTGTAGCCTGATTTATTATTGATTCATAATTAGGTATCGCTTATTGTATAAGCCTAATATTATTGAAAATAGATATATATATATATATAATGTTCTATTTAATGCTCTAATAAAATTCAGTGGTACGGTCCATGCCATAAGATGTATGAATAATATTCAGTTTCATTAATCATGTTATCAAAAATTGAAATTATTGATTTTTCTTGAAATTTCAAAAAATTGGCACTTTTTTTGCCTTTGCTCGGCCAGTATTGATTAAAAAAGTATTTTGAAGGGTTTTCGAAGAAGAATACAAAAAAAATTTGTCGAATAAAAAATATTTGGCCGCAGCCTCAATATCCTTCGATGAAGGTATACTGAGAAGCAGCCAATCAGAGACTTTCAAGAAGGGTCATAAAATAAATACTGGCACATTCTACAGAAAAAATGCAAACTTTTTGCCAATCAATGTTCTATACAAAAAATTTCAAGATTTCGAGTTAAAAAATGAATAATCTTGGAATATAACCAAAAATTGCAAAAAAATTGAATTTTCAATTTTGCATAGCTTTTTTATTTTTGCAAATATCGACCTAAAATTTGAGGGACATTTTTTTTTCATAAAAAACTAAAAGAAAACGAATTTTGAGCGATTTTAAAATTTTGAGCTTCCGACTTCACCTGAAATATCCCATATGTTCAAGTAATATCACATTTACAAAAAAAAACTAGTGGAATGTACGGGCTATAGATTTTGTAATATGGTAAATTTCAATGTATAAAGAATGCAATGTTCTAGCTGACTCTCTCAGTTTTACGGTGTGCTAGAAAATAATTAAATAGGCAAGTCTCACTGGGTAGAAGTTTGCGAAATACATAAGCATGTATTTTAATATGACAGATACCCTGAGGAGAGTTCTTGTACCCTGACTAAACTTAGAAATTAACCAGATAAGCTAATATTACCAGCGACAACTACCTACCCGTATCGCATTTACCCACACACACAGCACTTTTCTAATATCCCCCAGTTTCTAATTATCTATCCCCTCACATTCTAAAGCACTAACACTTGAAGATCACTGATAGAGCTGCAGAAGCTATAAAATGAGACTGGATGGCCCAGAGCGGGCACTACTCCATAGATGTCAGTCTGCTCGGAATCATCTAACAGCCATCCGGGAGGTAAGTACTGACAGAGACCGTCACTTGTATCTCAATGTCAGGGACTGCCTCAGCCTAGGGATCAACGAAGCACATGAGCAAATCAGTCACTGATCTGGGAGACAAGCAAGGAAAGTTGAGCACCTAGAAACCAGATATGATTAATAAATAGATGACACAAAAAACATTAATATATAAGAGAAAAATCTGCAGTAATTGTTATTGTTTACTACTCTTGCTACATCATCTATCTGTAACAATTGGAGGGGAAGGACTAGTGGAGCCTTCACTCATTGTTTCATTGCTGGAAACACCTCCAGCTTGAGAGCCGCTGAAGACACAGACAGCACATTAATTGTACATAGAGTCACTAGTATAACAGCCAAACAAATAAAGTTGATATCTGGAAACCACATATGACTAATAAATAAATGAGCCAAGCATCATTACCACACTCATGAGACAGTATGCAGCAGTACTTGACGTTTACTCTTGCTGCCGCACAGACACCTGCAATAAGATAAAGTACCATCAGCTCACCTATCAGAGCGAGAAAGGGCTTACTAAATCTTCTCTCGCCGTCGACACGATGAAAGGGACGACATTCGCCAGGGCAGCGTCATACAGCAGCTGCTGTCATCACTGCGGGAATGCTGGGAGCCAGACGATGCGATTGTTGACATCACACTATACGCACCATGCGGATACATACCCCCAGTCCCGCACACAGGACGCCGCACTATACTCACTATAGGGCTGTAGCGAAGTAGCTGAAAGCGCGCGTTATCCATATATGTATAGATATATAGTTATATCTTATACACAGGGAGCGCTCATGGTCGCTCGGATCGTATGCGTTTTTCCGCTGTATGATGTGCGAACGCAGCCTAGCCGACATAGCCATTATGGCTGCTGCAGTAGTAAGTATACTTATGTACGCAGCGCTAAGCCGTTGCCGAACCTACTGAAAAAACTCACGTGAAATCTGAGGTGAGAACTCAAGCCAAAATCTCATCTGAAATTCTGGTCCACGAGCTGCTAAAATCCCTTTAGTAATAAAAAATCAGTGTCTGGAAATTAGAAGTAGCCTATTAGGTTACGCGACCACCCAGATAAGTTCAAAAATCTATGTTTTGAAGCGATTTAGACATTTTTTACATTTTTAGAAATTTTACACATGAGATCTCACGTGAGATCTCACGTGGGATTTCACGTGAGAAATTTGAAACATGAGATGCCACGTGAGATCTCACGTGAGATCTCCTGTGTAAAATTTCTAAAAATGTAAAAAAGTGGCTAAAACACTTCAAAACATAGATTTGTTAAGGGGGCTAGACACCTTTTTTCTCTGAAATAAGAAGTCACATTTTAATACATAAATGTAAACTAATTATTTCATACTTTTTACATATAAAAGTGGGTATATTTACCTTACCTTAAAACTTTCTCCGATCGGCCTTTTATATGGTCCAGAACCATAGTCATCGATGAAACAAGTTTTTTCACTAACCGTAAGCTTTGAAATTTTCCTGAGGATGGATTGACTTCAGATTTGAACTAAATTACTCCTGAATAGTATAATTCTCTTATGAGTGTAGGGATTTAGGATTAAATGTCGGAAAAAATTTTTACATCAGAAAAATTATGAAAAAATATAAAAAATTTAAAAAAATTTAAAAAAAACTCTTGAAAAACAGCACAATTTTTTTTTTCTCATTAGATCAAAAATCCCTACACTCATATGAGAATTATACTATTCATGAGTAATTTAGTTCAAATCTGGAGTCAATCCATCCACAGGAAAATTTCAAAGCTTACGGTTAGTGAAAAAACTTGTTTCATCGATGACTATGGTTCTGGACCATATAAAAGGCCCATCGGAGAAAGTTTTAAGGTAAGGTAAATATACCCACTTTTATATGTAAAAAGTATGAAATAATTAGTTTACATTTATGTATTAAAATGTGACTTCTTATTTCAGAGAAAAAAGGTGTCTAGCCCTCTTAACTTATCTGGGGAGTGGCGTAACCTAATAGCCGACTCCTAATTCCCAGAAACTGATTTTTTATCATTGAAGGAATTCTAACAGCTCGCGGTCCAAAATTTCAGATGAGATTTTGGCGTGAGATCTCACGTGAGTTTTTTCAGTAGGCGAATACACCAGTGTTGAGCTTCCTCTTTCTGTTTTTCTCCTTTTCACGGTGTTTGTATGTATATGTGCATGTGCTGCGACTATTTTTTCGTAATTGAGATTAGTATAGGTATATGTAGTTATTATAGGGATACTCGTGAGCGGCTAGTCCCCACCTTTTGTTCAAACTGTATAAAATTTAATCCTGTATTTATCTATTAATCGGGAGTAATGGAGCAGTTGTTTTCCTTATATAATTCAGAAGAACTTGACTTTGCACAAAAATTTCAAATACAAAAGTTGTGGATAACATTGAAATCAAACTTTTTTTTCTATGTAACATTTTCATAAATAAAAATAAAAACGATTCTTATAATTATGATAGACATTATCAAAACAATGTTTTTAATTTTAAATATAACTGCAAGCATGGTACTTATATTTAATATTCCTATGTGTACTTTAATCATATCGATTAGTACTTAATAAATTTATATGCATCATAGACTATATTTGGAAAGTTATCTACATGTATCTATATATGTAGAATTAAAACGCAAACCTTCTACTAAAAAGAAGAAATAAATCCCGGGTAAAAAAAACTTATATATAATCATACATAACTATATATAAACCCTCATATATAATTATATATAGAATTTGACCTTATATAATTGTATATGAATATATATAATTATGTATAGTCATGTATGCTAATATATGTTTATACATGGTCATATATAACTATATATAGACAACTTCCAGTCAATCTAATGTACTATTACATTTAATAATATATAGTTATATATAATAATACTTCCAACTTGTAACGGTTTTAATTAGGAATCGAAAAATTAACAGACATTTCCGCTGCCTGTACATAATAGTACACTATCACTACAGTCCCACTCTGATTCCTGCTGTTGTTCGATGAGGCCAGTTCACTTTCATGATACCTATTTACGGAACCGTTGCCGCGTGGCGAGGATTTTGGCGTGCAGTGCGTTCATTAACCGTTGGTGCATCATCGCTGCGATCTCATGGATCCCTACTGCAGAACACCTGGAACTTTGTCACCGTGGTCCTATAGTGATCCCACTACCGACGCTGCGTGATCATCTCCATGCAGCACCTCCTAATCACTTACAAATACCGTTCTATGCCCCCCCCCCCGCCACACCAGTGCGCCACGCCGCTCAGACGCTTTCGGGCTACTACGTGACTCGAGCGGTTTCTCCGCTCTCTACAGAGCAACTACCGTGATCTTTAGGAATTTCTGACCACTGCTTACGTTTTCGTTATGTTCGCAACGTCAACACTCGCTCAGCTTACACGCGAATACGCTTTTATTTATTTAAATTTATTCATTTTTATTCAATAACGAGTGTGAAGGTAAATATAAGCGAAAAATATCAGCACGCAAGTTAATACGTGTAACGGTCTTAATCAAGAATTCACAAATTAAATGGCACTTTAGTTCCTTGTACATAGTTGCGATTAGAAGTTGTAATGGTTTCGTAACGCACGAAAATAAAAGAAGGCTTGTACTCCACGCCAAGCGATATGAACTCCTCAACATGCAAGACGCAACGCGAGCTTTATTCGATCCCACTAATATTTTATTATTTCGAATAGCTAGCGTTTCGTCTCAAGTCTGTCCGCTGGTCTCGTCAGTAAGGCATAGTGCGAACAGATCCTGTCTTAGACACTGGAAAATGTATACATTCCTACGCGTCCGTCAATTCCTCCTGAATTCCTCATGCACCATGCATTGTTACAACAACAATTCCTACTGTTGTTCGATGAAGTCGGTCCCGTCTCACGATACCTATCTACGGAATCGTTGTCGCGTAGCGATGATACGGGCGTACAATACGTTTTGAAGTCCGCGACTATTATCGGGTGGTACATCATCGATGTGATCTCACGAATCCCTACTTCTTTAATCCATACCGCCCTGCTGTACTGGATCACGCACGAGCTCACAATTACGATCACATATACCTTACACGTGATCGTTGTTGACTCGACCAGAGCTCGACCGCGACTGCGAGGCGAGCGCGGCACTTCGGCCTTCGCACACCGCTTGCGCTCCCTCTACTACTCGCGCGGCTCCCCATCACGCCAACGCTCCATGCCGTTCGGGCGCTTTCGTGGCTCGCGCGCTCTCCCAACTCCCAGCAGCGTAACTGCCGCGACTTCTAGGAATTTCTGATTCTGTTTATGTTTTCGTCCTCTTCTCAACGTCAATATTCGCCTAGCTTACACATGTATACAGTATCAAATAATATTATATTTCTTTTTATTCTACTCTCGAATTAATTAATTAATTTTTATACACTTCACATTAGTTTCTATATTAACAATAATCGTTCAGTTTATTTGTTTCCTAATTGAATTGCGTATTTTATATAGCTAAATGTATCAAAAGGTGCGGCATTGCCCTGCTTGGCGAGTATAGGGAACGAAGTGACGGACGAGTGGGCGACGACGCACCCTTTATGCGTTGTATTGGGTATCTAACCTTACTTTTTTTTCGTCATATTTCCCTTATCAACATTTTATATACGTAGATACCGCACATAAGCTAGTTATTTGGAAAGCATTTTTAATTTCTACTTCTATCCGCAACATCATGTTTTTATTTCTAAACATCAATATGGCAATATACAATCATACATATCCATAAATATATGAAACGCTAGTTCCTGGGAATTTTCGTGTGCGTAACGCAAGTTTCTGGGATTTTGAACTAAGTTCCAGGACTCCTGGAAGACTTCTATATACAACGCAAGGTTCCAGGACGTCTTAAGCTAACTGTCACATCATGAAAACATTACTTTTTTAGTTATTTTCTCATATTTCCGGTAACAGAAGCAGGCGCCGCATGCTCCCTGCGAATCACAACACACTTAGGGTCATTATTTCTTTAGTCAAGCATCAAATTCTCCTCTTTTAGCCTTTTGTTACAACGTATATATAGACGCTATTGTGAGACCCACTTTACTTTTTCTTATGAGATCCCACAAATTATATATACATACATTTATATATATAGATATTTACTGTTATACATATATGACTATATATTACCACAATCAGCAACGAAAATTTTTTCCTACAAATTATTCTATAAGTCCATATATGACCATGCATAGTTATATGTGAGTATATATAATCATATATAGTCAGATAAAATCATATATAAATGTGCAATTGGAGCACGACAAATTTCCATGTATTCTCAGGTCTGATCATATATGGCTATATAAGACTATATATTGACTTTTATTTATATATATGATCATATATGCTTATATAAGGTCAAAATCAATATATGTCTATATATGATCATATATATATATATATATATATATAGATTATATATAATCATACATGATTATATATAATTTAGATATAATCATATATAAAATCTTTTTACCCGGGATGTGAAAAAGTAAAATGAATAATTTTTATTTAAATTTCACTGCAGATGCATTTATGTTATTTATTTTAATGATAACAACGATGAAAATAAAGTGTTACAATTTATGCCATAATAAAATTATAAGGTTCTTCTAAGCATCGCGGTTGTGCCTATTATGTAAAAACGAAGTTTTTACAAAGGGAGAGGGTGGGCGACAAGCGAAGCGAGGAGCAGGGGGGTTGGCGTGTCGAGCGCAGCGAGACACGTAGGGGGGCACAGCCCCCCTAGTTTTTTAAATATAAGTTAGTAAGTAAGTAACGCTATTTGGCCAGACCTACACACAGACACTATTATGCGTCTCTGTAGGATGTCAGTTGGTCAGATATATATCTGTATATTTGACGTAACGACAATTATTCTGGTAATAAATAATATTTATGACACACACACAAACACCCACACCCACACACACAACCACACCCAGACCCACCCACACCCACATACACGCCCGCCCACCTAGAGCAAGTGGCTCGAGCACTCGCAGGCATCATGCCAAACATAGGAGGGCCGAAGCAACCACGACGGTTGCTTCTTCATCGGTGGTTTATTCCGTGATTCTGTACGGAACCCCCATCTGGGCTAATGCTATACATAATAACCCAAGCTATGGTGCAGCTTGCCGAAGCGCCTGCAGGACAGTTGCACTGAGAGTGGCCTGCGCCTACCGTACCGTATCAGACATCGCTCTCTCGGTAGTCGCCAGACTGCCACCCTTGGACCTAATGGTATGCGAGAGAGAGATGAGGTGTATCGCCAAGGAGTGATAAGAGAAGAGGGCGAACTTGACCACGGATCTCGTCAAAACCGATGGTCCTGGAAGACTGTGGAAGAGTGGCAGCGCCGATGGGATATAGCAGACAAATGTCGGTGGACCCATCGCATTATCCCATGTGTCGTGGTGTGGACGGAGAGGAGACACGGACTCGTGACTTTTCATCTCACCCAGGTACTAGCCGGGCACGGCTGCTTTCGCAGCTACTTGTAGAGAATTGGAGTGTACGAAAGCGCGGAGTGCCCAACATGTCCTGAAAGTGATGAGGACGTTGGACACGCTTTGTTCGTATGCCCCAGGTTTCGGGAAGAGAGTAAAAGGTTTCAGGCCTTATGGGAAGGCCCCTTAACTCCCGAGGGCATCGGGAGATGCGTACTCTCTTCGCAGAGAGGATGGGATGCTGTGATTGATCTCGTCACCGAGGTGGTGAACATATTGAACTCCATAAGGCGAGAAGAAGAAAGAAGAGAAAACCGTCTCACAGAGGACCAGGCGGGGTAGAGGGCCTTAAAGGCTGCGACTGCCCTCCGCGAAGTAATGTCTAATGGCGGTTTCCGCGGGGGAAATTACAGTCGGGGGGAGGCCCTGCTATAGAACAACAGCAGGGGGTTTTAGTAGGTATTGCCAGAAATGGTCAAGTCCTACATAACATCTCGTATGCGTAAATGCATTTTTCCTAACCTCCTCCAAAAAAAGAAAAAAAAACGCCCGCCCACCCACCCACCCACCCCCACACACACATACACGCATCCACCTACCCACCCACCCACACACACACACACACGTGCGCGCGCGCGCGGGATACCGTATGTTGCGAGCGCAGAAGCGCGCTTTTTGTATAGTGCGACACTTCGAGAGCTATTAAACATACCTGACATGAACAGCATAATGTCATATGCGGATGACACAGCTGTTATTGGGATCTAACGTGAAGTCGTGGTGGGGATACATGACATATATATATTTTCAAGATGGTTGGCTTATGGGGCGGAGTGTTAATTGAGGACCATGGCCCTCGCGTAAATGATACTTTTTCTAAATATATATAACGTTTTGGACTTAAAAAACTTTAAAATTAATTAAAAAAAGTCTTTAGAGAAGGGTGGACAACGGATTCGGATGTCTCTGAATTAACTTTTCTTCGTAATCGGGTTCATATCCACCGAACACACGGTCCTGGATACCGCCAAGTATCACTGTTTACAAAATTTGCTTTCTCTTAATTTGTAAAAAATATAAAATGTCTGAAACCAATAATGTTTCAAAGTTATTTGATTCAAAAACTTGTTTAGTGAAGGGCTGCAGTAATAACTTGAGACCTCTCAGGAATCCAGATCTTTTTTTTCACACATTTCCTCCTCCAAACGGACAACTTGTTTATATCAATGATTACTTTGGAAATAAGCGATAAGTTGATCAGCATACAGCATGGAAAACTATTCTTAAAATAAAAAAGGTTACAAAAGATTCAAGAATATGTTGTAAGCACTTTACAAAAGACGATTACTTCTTTCTGTTAGTTTTTAATAATTCTATGGTGATATTCAAACTATTATAGTGCTTGATTTTTTATTTAAAATATTTAATAATTTATTTTCTTAATGTGTAGATGTACCAAGCAAGTGGCATAAACTTAGACATAAAGCAATTCCTACTTGCAATCTACCAAATTTTAATGAAGAATCAATTAAAAAGGATAATGAAAGATTGAAAAGAAGAGTAAAATGACAGAGTATTGTCAAGACAACATCTAAAGATGAATGTAAAAAAAAATAGCTCTTTACCAGGGACTACTAATGTGGGGTTCGATAACTTGACTGTTAATCATAATATCAATTTAGAATACTGTAAAGATAAGTTAGATGAATCTACTGTGATTCAAGCTAATGAATGTGTGTGCAATTTTATGCCAAGTTGTAAAGAAAAAGGCATTCTTACAGGTGAAAATACAGTCGATGAGAAAATATTTGAAGAGGAAGGTAAAAGTGTTTCAATCCAACATAACCCTTCAATAATGGAAGCAGTTCCAGCAAGATCTCCATCAGAAGATAATAATGAGAGTGGAATTGACATAACAACAAGAAAATTATCATCGAAAGGTTTTGGAGCTCAAGTAAATACAAAATAAAGATTTTTAAATCTCATAAAAAGTAAGGAACAACTCAGTACGGCTACTGGAATAGCATCTTTTGAGATTTTAAAAGTGATCGTTGAAACTTGTTTCTAAATACAAGTATGAGAAAGGATGTACTATGAAAACAGAAGATAGAGTTGTGATGACATATGTTAAGTTAAAACAAAGTTTATCGTACAGCTTTCTAGCTCTAATATTTCATTGTATCACACCGATGCACTCCCTGTTGAAAATATCCATGTAGATTTTACACTGATTTCTACATGGAATCGATATGGAATCCATATGGAATCTATACGGATTCCATATGGATTCCATGTCGATTCCATGTGGAAATCAGTCCCAAATCGTCCTGTGGACTTCCACATGGAATTCCATATAGATTTCTATATGAATTTTTCTACAAACATTTGTAAAACAAAATCCGTATGGATTTCCATGTAGATTTCCATGGGGAAATCCAGGTAAAAACGACATGATCCATATAGATTTCCACATGGATTTCCATATGGTAATTTTAATGTTTATAAAAATGTTTATTTATAAAATTGTTATATTTTTTTTACTAGGATACATATTTTTGACAACAAGTACTGTAGAATCTTTTCGAAGAATTACATAAGAGGAAATTATAGTTTATAATTTTTTATGCTTTACTGATATGGTAAAAAACGTATCCCTAGTAAAAAAATTTAAAAATTTTATAAATAAACATTTTTATAAACATTTAAATTACCACATGGAAATCCATATGGAAATCTATATGGACCATATCGTTTTTACCTGGATTTCTCCATGGAAATCTACATGGAAATCCATACGGATTTTGTTTTACAAATGTTTGTAGAAAAATTCATATAGAAATCTATATGGAATTCTATGTGGAAATCCACAGGACGATTTGGGACTGATTTCCACATGGAATCGACGTGGAATCCATATGGAATCCGTATAGATTCCATATGGATTCCATATGGATTCCATGTGGAAATCAATGTAAAATCCACATGGATATTTTCAACAGAGCTGCAGAACAATATTTCTTGAAACTGTAAGATCATTGAGTAAGTGTTTAAAAGAAGCAATTCCTTGGCCTTCAAAAGAAAAAATTAGTAAAAATATACCTAAATGTTCAGAAATTTTCAGAACAAGACTCAATCTACACTGCACAAATAGCAAAAGCGAGGGTGCACGTTAAGAGATCTAACCAAAGGATTAAAGCTTTTAAAATAGTTGGCAGTGTCATGCCTGTATCATTAGTGCCATATATACAAGATATTTTTACAGTTGTTTGTGGTACTGTTAATTTGAGTGCTCCTATTATTGACAGTTACACATTTACGAATGAAGAAATGGATGTAACTTGAAATTAAAAAAAAAAAATTGAATAATTTTGCTCCCTCCTAGAGGAAGCTTTGTGATATTAAAAAAAAAAGTTTGTGAGATAATGTCTTAGGAATGTTGTATAGAAAATTTGGAATCGAAATACACCATTTTTAGAAAATGTCCGTATGGATGTGTGTGTGTGTGTGTGTGTGTATGTATGTCCGTATACTCTGATATCTCATGATCTACTCAACCGATTTTAACGAGAGAGTGATCATTTTTTCAGATTTTACTTCAACAATTGGGGTCAATATTTTATTTTTGTCAAAATCGATTTTTTTGTTTTTTATCGCCATTTTTAAATTTTCAAAATTTTTATTTTCAATTTTTTTTATATTTAGAACAAATATTATTTATATACGATAAATTCTCTGTATGCAGAATAAAATTTTCTACAATTTAAAAAAAAAAAAAAAAGCCGTTAGCTATATTTCGTCATAAGTTATTCATGAAAACGTCATTTTTAGTAAATAGGTTATATTTCAAAATTAAAAAAAGATATTAACATGAATATTTTTTTGGTTATAAAGAATACTGAGTACTATAACTTACTAAATTTTTAGGTTTTTTTATTCATTATTTTTGGAGAAAAAAATAATTTATAAAAAAAAGTGTTTTTTTTTGTCGTTCAATAACTAGAGTAAAATTGGCTTAATCAGTTTGAAATTTTTTTTAGTGGTACATTTTGTATCACAATCGATTGAGTTCTTTGGGCAAAAGGATTGATCCATAAATTTCGGAGATATTTGAGGTTAAAATTTTTTTCACTTTTTTTATAAATCGTAATTTCTCGAGAACGGCTTTATGTATTTGAATCGGGTGGGCGGCATTCGAAAGAGAATTTCAAGACCTATATTTTCTAAAAAAAATTATTTGTCTAGCTATTACGGTTCTTTTGTTATTAATAAAAACGTAAACATTGAAAAATGAAAAAAATGAGTTTGGTATGTCCAACTATTGCGGGAGTAAAAATTGACTTAAGCGCTTCAAAATTCCTCGTAGAGGTGGATTTTGGATAATTATTATTATTTCTTATATATAAAACCTAAGCTCAATAAAATCAAAAATTCAACGCGCCTATAACAGTACCCCAGTGGTGGTGCGGAAAGCTGTTTAAAATGTGGTAACCCTTGGAAAACAATGTACCCTCTAAATACCCATTTTCATGCTTAAAAATGCATAACATTCAAACCTACATATACAAAAAAAATGAGTATAGAGATCTGGCATCAAGCAATTGGCATCCTTTTTTTTAAAATGTATTGAGGATGGCTCTATGTATGAAAGAGTAAAAATAAAGTAGAACCTTCTTATTTTTTTTATATAACTTGATAGGATTTAACTTAACAGAAATATGTTAAATGGGAAAAAGTTTTATGTCAATATTATCGACAACTTTTATATTTAAAATATTTGAGGAGTTATAAATAAAATGGGCGATTTTTGGCTATAACTTGATTGGATTTGATTTTACATGAAAATGTTAAATACAAAAGTTGTGGATAATATTAAAACAAAAAATTTTACTATTTAATATTCTCGTGTAAAATCAACTCCTGACGAGTTGTTAGACTTATAAAAACGATTTTAAGCCGTTTACATCGTACAAAATAAAGTATGAAATTTTAAATATTGGAAGTAAAAATTAATTAAAGGAATCAGTAAATCAAGTTTGAGGAAGCTACGTGCCAATGAATTGGCAGCGGTTTTTAATCTGAATTGTAAATAAATATTTTGATCAGTTTTTTTAATGAAAATAAATAAGTTTGATATTATTTTATATAGTCATACATATGTAAATCAATCATTTTTGTAATTATCCATTAAAAATGTAGTTACTCATGAAGTGAATGACTAGCCAAGTAATCAGTCGATCAATGTCAGATTATATAAATGGATAACACTTATCTACACATATATGAGAAATTAAATGAAATTTAAATAAATTTATGAAATTATAAAAAAGTACACTTTATTTTTATAATTATTTTATATATTTAAACTGATGTCAACTTTTACAATCACATTTTTTGTTAAACAAAATACTTTGACATAAACTTATATTCTTGGAGAACAAATAGAAACATTGTATACAATGTTTTAATCTGAATATTCATCTAATATCAATAATGAAATTGCAATAAAACTTCAAAATAATACATATCACATGTTTTTCTCTTGAAAATTACTTATTTACAGTTTTTCGTTTATTTTAACCATAACATAAATAAATTGTTAGGGTTTTGAATATAAATGATCGCCACGTGCCAGACACTTTCTTTATCCAAACACTTTATTTGTCGACGTTTCGACTCTCGCAGAGAAGCTCTTTTCAAGAGTTATAAAAATCTTCGGAATGTGTATCTAACCGGCTTATAATTTTCCAAAGCTACTTTATATTTTTTACTCCATGAACAAGCTGTATCTGTGCAAGAAAGTTCTTTTAAATCTGGACTGCTGTAATTAATATTATAATAATTATTACAAATTCATGGTTTATGAATAAATTGATGTGATACAATATTTTAGTAATGTGTCATAAATTTACTGCATGCAATAAAAAGCGTTCCAATAATATGTTTGCATTGCCCAGAATTTCCAGCTGGACAGGAACAAATAAAACTAACAACTGCTCCATCAGTCTTAATTTCACCATTTATTTCGTGAAAACCATCTTGGAGATGCGAGGTCTTCAAGCACAGAGCTTTCACTTCACGGTTATGTCCATCATTACTTATTATACCATATTCAAAAACATTATTTTTAGTGGAGTAAATTCGATGTCCTTGTATATATTTCCTTTCGCGTAAATTGCTTCCAGCGTAATCACACAAATTATTTAAATGAATCATTCCAATAGAAACACTTACAAGGAAGGGTATCGAACCCGAACTCACCGATTTCAAAAATTTCGATATATGTTGTAGATCATGAAAAAATATGAGACACGTGTTTTTTCTTATCTGTGGAAAAACATATTTAGGGGGTGAAAACCACCCCTAAAGATAACCCCCAAAAACGGTTTTTTAAATATATCTCGGCTTCTACTACGTATTTCAGAGTAAAACAAAATAGAAATTACTTCTTATAAAAAACAAAGATAACTGAAGCAATTTTGACCCTAAGGGTTGCAACCCTTATTTTTTATTTTCAATATACATGATCAAAAAATTAGCATTTTGAAAATAAAAAATAAGAGTTGCAACCCTTAGGGTCAAAATTGCTTCAGTTATCTTTGTTTTTTTATAAGAAGTAATTTCTATTTTGTTTTACTCTGAAATACGCAGTAGAAACCGAGATATATTTAAAAAACCGTTTTTGGGGGTTATCTTTAGGGGTGGTTTTCACGCCCTAAATATGTTTTTCCGCAGATAAGAAAAAACACGTGTCTCATATTTTTTCATGATCTACAACATATATCGAAATTATTGAAATCGGTGAGTTCGGGTTCGATACCCTTCCTTGTTCGAAGTCCTATTCCACGTAATGTAAACAGCTTCGGTGAAGCCGGTATAAAAAGCCAGCTATAAACAAAACTATTCATAATTAAATCCCCAACTTTCATTCACCCTTCCCTGAACACATTTTTTAATGAATTTCCAAGTTTTTAAAGTCCAAAACTTTATACATACTTAGAAAAAGTATTATTTATGTGCAAGGGCCATGCTCCTCAATGCAAACTCTGCCCCATAAGCCAGCCATCTTGAAAATATATATATGTCATGTATCCCCACCACGACTTCACTTTAGATCCTAATAGCAACAGGGAAGAGTTGGAGCGATGTCGAATTAAAGCTAAATAATAATTTAGATAAAATCTCTACCTGGCTCGATCAAAACAAACTCCTTGAATATTGACAAAACAGTTTACATGGCGTACTGAAGTTACAGTAACAGTATCCCTGGTAATCTAAAAATACAAATTTATGGGAAACATTTGAAAAGAGTTGAACACTATAAATACTTGGGCATCATAATTGACCAAAATCTTAAGTGGGACAAACACATAGAAGACATAGCAAATAAAACAAAATATCTGATTTTCATATTCAAAAAAATATCCAAGTTTATGACAATAGAAACTCTAAAAGTGATATATTATGCTTTCTTCCATAGTATAATATGCTATAGAATTATAGCCTGGAGAGGTGCATATGCAAATGCATTAAACTTAATCAAAAGATTACAAATCAGACTATTGAAAATAATAAACAAGAACACATTTATAACACACAATAACCCTTTAAATATTGAACAACTTTTTACATACGAAGCCTTAATATATCTATTTAAAAGCTATCACTATGCTCTACCAAATGATCTAAAAATATTGAATGATACATATTATTGAAAAAATAAGTTAAAAGAGTGGATTACCAAAACCATTAAAAAAAAATCTAATTAATATATATATCAGGTATTAAGTTTATATAAATATATTATCACGTGTTACAGGGAATACTTTTATTAATTGTTAATTAATGCGCTATACCAAAACTAAACTTATATTGTCAACACACTACATTGAATTTCAAAATTATAGTACCTAGGCAATTTTTTTTTTATATATAAGTTAGTAAGTAAGTAACGCTATTTGACCAGACCTACACACAGACACTATTATGCGTCTCCTGTAAGGATTCTATAGATAGGGGAGAGACAAATGGATGAGGAGTCACCTAAGTGCAATGGTGACTATTATGTATAGACGATGATTATTTGTTGAAGATATCAATGCCGCTCACTCTGCTGCTGATGTCCTTGGTTACCAGATAAATGTCTTATATTTATATAATTAATCTCAAATATTAATTGTAGTAATGAAAGAAAATTTTTAAATAGTAGCAAAAATTATTATATGAAAGTTATTTAATAAGCAGAAAATAGTTAACAAAAATACTCAAAATAAATAGCAAAGTGCAAAAGAAAATAAAATAAATTATTAATAATAATGATAAATGATAATTAATGCGCAAGTGAAAATGTCAGGAGAGGGGATAGGTGGTGGAAAAACCCCCAGGTAAATAATAATAATAATAATAATAAATTGTAACAAAATTAGTTTATTAAATACCCTTATTTGGGTGTGGTAAACCTTGAGATATAATATTACAAAAGTGCATACTATATAAATTGATTTACAAAAAGAAAAAAAAAATATGTTTTTATCATAAAAAAATAATTAATAATAAAGAAAAATTTATTAACTTAAATTTATCAATAACTCCCGTATCTAACAGGTGCTGAAATATCACGTAATTGTAAACAAATCACGCAAGAGAATAGTACAGAAAAAATATATAACAGAATTTAATCTATTTGCCAAAATTACAACAAAAAAAAGATGTAAAAGCTTTTATATTAATTTAAACAAAGAAATTATCTAGACCTTAAATGCCCGAAGGTATGACGAGTATCGTCCGCGTACGTTTATTCTGGTCCTCACGTACAGTGTATTGTGTATAGATGATAGAAGCAACATTAGGCCAACAAAGGGGGGTGACCTTGCAGTCACCTTCCTAGGAGCCAAGGAAGGGAACTACGCCGTCTTGGCTTTACGCCACTACCACTTATACAGGTAAGGGGAGCGCCGAGTCGAGCGAACCAACTCGACTTGGTCAGCTTTATCCCGAAGGAGTAACGCTGACCTATGCCCTTACCTCACCTTGCTTATCTTAACTCGCTTGCTGCTCTGCATTAGAGAACTGAACTGGAGCTGGAGCTGGAGACTAAGAGAGCTCTCCATGACGTGCGCCCCGTATTTATACTGGAAAATTGTAGATGATAGATTATCTGATCACCTGCTCGGGAGGGTGCGCAATCAACTCATTTCCATATACGGTATGGTGTAGTTGCGCAACCTTCCGAGAATCCCCGCCTTTTAATTGGCTTGATTCGCTAAATCCTTTGTCATACAACTGGAGAATAATTAGGTACTTCGATAATGTGTTAGTTAAAAATATCACAAAAATCGGGTTCTGCATATTTAAATTTATGTGAATATAACTTTCATTTACATTATTATATGGTATATTTACTATGATGAGTTAAATAAAATCATTAAGACAATCTGTCTCACTCGCACCCATGCTATTCCTCATCGTGCTATCCTTGTCTGGTTGCATCAGATAACACGCCGGCTAGCATGTAACTATCTAGTTACATACTTCATGCTGTACTTATCTGCCACCAGTAATTGTATGGCTCGAGATACAAAATTGGTTAATAATGATTATGTTAAAATAGGGTCATGCTGAGTATATTATGGAAACGTAGCTTGTACGTTATTTCATTCAGTATTTCTCGTTAATTATGCGTGTCATATATAATTGTTAATAAACAAAAAGGATTTGTAATTCAAATCTCCCGCCGTGACCATTAGTGCGAATACACTCATTTAGGCACTTATGGATTGTGTTATTACTCTATCACCTAGATGGCGGGTTGAGTACCACTTTTGACAATATGAGTCACTGCGAGGAACTTGTGTCGGTAAACAGAATTCCTTATGTTTGTGATAATAAGTCATGATACACGCATATATATATACACGTTCATATATACTTAATGTAAGGCGTTTATGACTGTTATACTCTGTAGGATGTCAGTTGGCCAGATATATATGGGAGCGTCCAGCAGAAACGGGTCACCGAGCGCGCGCGGTGCCTTTTTTCGCGTAAAAGGCGCTCTGTTTAACTCGTTCATAATCGTATGCTGCGTCTTTGAAAAAATACCAAGCACCTATATCGATAGATTTTTCCCTGCTCTTTCCAATGGTGCCATTGTTTTTATTGCGAAACGCTTTCTTCCGGACCAAAACTCAAGTTGAATATTGAAAGCCATTTTTCTCAAAGTATATCATGTTTTTTTTCAAAATAAGCTACACCATTGGAAAGTACAACTCTTAAGCTTCAAAACCCTTTGGAGAAGTTGGAAAAATAAAGGGTTTAAAAGTAACAACATTCAAAAGACAGCGCCGAGGGTCCGCGCGAGCCCCTCGCGCCCGTGCGTACGGCACGTTTAAGTGCACGCTCTATTCAATTCGCTAATAATCGTGTACCAAGTCTCTGAAAAAAGAACTAAGGACATATATCGATAGATTTTTTCCTGCACTTTCCAATGGTCCTATTATTTTTATTCCGAAATGCTTCTGTTCGGGATTAGTATCCGAAGTGCCCGCTAGATGGCAAGCACCAAGCGCGCTACCGTCAATGAAAAACATCACCCCGCGGGCTTAAATAGAGGCCTGCGTCGCCCACTAGCCAGGTGCTTTATGCACATGCCTTATTACTTTGCCCCTTTGTCCTATTGCCTTAATAAAAAAGAGCTTAATAAAATGTCTAACATTTTAAAACGTTGTTGTAATCCATTTGATGAAATAAAGCATTCATCGAAACTTAGGTTTGTTTCCGATAAACTTAGAGCTTGTTATCCGCACTTAACTGATGGAGACAAAATATGCGATTCTTGTCAAATAAAATCTAATGCTATTATGTCCACGTATTGGCATTGTAAGTTACAAAACATTTTATATTTACAAAAAAGAAAGGGCGAAATAGCACATCGCGTGTATCAATCCGCCCTTGAGCATAGCGTAAAAAGTTCGGGCAGCCGCTGTCTTTTTGATCTTACTATTTTTGAACTTTTCATGTTTCAACTTAAAAATATAATATTTTCTAGTTTAAGACTTGTACTTTTGAAGAATATAATTCATTTTGAAGAAAAGACTGATATTTTATTGAAAAAATAGAGTTTAAACATTCAAATGGAATTTTCAACTAGAAGGAAGCATTTCGGAATAAAAATAATAGCACCATTGGAAAGAGCAGGAAAAAATCTATCGATATATGTCCTTAATTCTTTTTTCAGAGACTTGGTACACGATTATTAGCGAATTGAATAGAGCGTGCACTTAAACGTGCCGTACGCGCGGGCGCGAGGGGCTCGCGCGTACCCTCGGCGCTGTCTTTTTCATGTTGTTACTTTTAAACGCTTTATTTCTCCAACTTCTCCAAGATAGGGTTTTGAAGCTTAAGAGCTGTAGTTTCCAATGGTGTAGTTTATTTTGAAAGAAAACATGATATACTTTGAGAAAAATGGCTTTCAATATTCAACTCGAGTTTTCGTCCGGAAGAACGCATTTCGCAATAAAAGCAATGGCGCAATTGGAAAGAGCAGAAAAAATCTATCGATATAGATCCTTGGTTTTTTTTTCAAAGACGCAGCATACGATTATGAGCGAGTTAAACAGAGCGCCTTTTACGCGAAGAAAGGCACCGCGCACGCTCGGTGGCCCGTTTCTGCTGGACGCTCCCATATCTGTATATTTGATGTAACGACAATTACGCACGCACGTCCACCCACCCACAAACACACACGCACATCCACACACACCCACATACCCACACCCACACACACACCCACACACACACACGCGCACACACACACGCGCATACAGACACACGCACACACACATACACACACACACACGCAGAAGCGCGCTTTGATCTATTGTATATGCGATTGAATAAATAGTCAAAGAGAATATATTTATAAACGAAGTGTACGGTTATTATCGTGCTTAACATCCCCCTTTTCCTCGTGAGATTTTTGCATGAACTTTACAGTGGGAACTACAATTGCAGCAGCCCAGGCACACCAAAAAGCTGCTGACGGGGATCCACGACACCCAGCCGGGTTGAAGCGAATTGTCCGAGATAACCCCGTCTCTTGTGCCCTGGCACTCTCTCTGCGCAAGCTTTCGGCCTGGAGAGAGCGCACGACAGGGTCAGCTAAAGCCACCTGTTGCACATGCACAGCGGTCGAAATGTCACGCCACAATGGCGGCCAACTTAGGTAATTAAATACAAGAGAATACTATAGATTAAAAGTATAAGGATAGAAATAAGGGCACGTCACAATGGCGCCCAACAGGTATTAAGTTATAAAACAGAAATAATTAAATTTTAAATAGCAATAGATAATTAGACGTAGGGAAACGTCACAAATATTAAAAGCGAAATAGAAATTAGGGGAAACAAACTGAACGTTAGGAAAAATAGTAAAATTGCAAGCGCGATAGTCGAAAAGTGTGAACAAAATTTTTTCAATAAATAATTAAAAATAACGATAACAAAAATATCAAATCAAATAATTTGCGAATATTAAATATTACGAAATTCACGAATTAGAAATTATAAAATTGCGAATAATAAGCTATATCACGACCAAAGCGTTGATCCGGCAACGTAAACACACGCGAGTGTTTACGTTATCGCATAATAAGAGTACATTTAGATTAAGTTGAGCTAATAAATTTTAATTCGGCAATTTTCCATCCAAGCGAATATGATTTCAAGCAGAATAATATTTTATTTTTATTCTCACGAAGTGTTGCGGGCGATCCTTTGGCTACTCCCGACAAGTCAAAAGTATAGCTATATATATAGCAACACATTTAATGCTTGGCGCAAGATCAGTTATAGGATGAGAAAACTGAAAATACAATAAAATACAACGCACAGAACCAATGTGAAATTGAAATTAAATCAATAAGCACGCGCGCGATCAAATAAGAATTTTGAATAAATAAAATAATTAGAGCGAACAAACAAAAACAAATATACACAATTCGCGATAACATTAACATCGCGAATGAAAACAAAAGTAGCAACAGTAATACAGCGCAACCGTCGTCAATTAAATATAACCGTGAGAGTTCAGACAAAATGGCAAGCGGACAAAACAGAATAATGAGACGAATTTTTAACGTCGGTAAATGAAGACGTACTCGACGAAACACTAGATACACTACTACTTGACCTATACGGAACACTCGCGGAAAGGTTAGCTAGACTAAGACGCAGGCTACAAGGGAAAAGCAAAGAAATCGATTTCGTGACTAAGTAAGACGAAACAGCAGAAATAACAGAAGAACAGCGAGAAAATATAATAACACAGCGCGCAACGGTCATAGCGGAGTGGTTAAAAAACTATCGCTCACTCGCGTCACCAGCATTAAGCGAATATGAAGGAGAATATCAGAATGCATCGGCACAGACGAAATCATCGAAGATACAACGTCAGAAATGGCGTGTGTGAAAGCAAGAATAGAACAAATTTCAAGAACGGCAGAGGAGTCGGCTCACGTAGTAGCGTGACAGTACCGCGAAACCACACACATCCGGACAGTGGCAATGGCTTCAGTACCAAACAGAAGAGAGAAGAAAGAAGAGAGGATAAAGAAGAGAGAAGACAAGTGATAAATACAAAAAAATAAATAAACATTTGTGAATTTACATGAGCACGATACATATATATTCAATAAGTAACCATATAACATGTAATTACATTTAATTTTAGATATAAGATGCAGCAACTTTAGAACATGTATGTAGATTTAAGATTAGTTACAAGATGAGCTTGATCAATAAAAAAAGCGAGCGAAAAAAATGGGCGAAAAATAAGAATACAAATACAGTGAAACAGATGAAAACACAAACAACGATGTATTAAAAATATTTGCTACTAACATTTATACGTGCGAAACCCCTTTACTACACACAACACACACAAAAAAAAGAGACCAAACAAAACCAATAACAAAAAGAGAGAGAGAGAGAGAGAGAGATCAGCATGCACCCAAAGAACACGTATATGTGTGTGCACGGTTATATACAAAAAATATATATGTACATATAGGATTGAATAAGTAGACAAAAACCACAAGCAAATTAAGATATAGAAAATAAACAAAAAAAAATAATATAATTATTTAACAAGAATACAACACTGAAGAAATCGTATAGCACACACAAATACAAACTTTTAGAATAAAATCTATACAAAGTGCAAAATATAAAATAAAGCATAATATTTCTTAAGCAGGCATAGGTCAAGCAAGGGTGCATAACATAGTCCGCCTGCGTACGCGTGCACTCGCGCCCCTCACACGTTCGGAACTGAAGGGAGGCTTTGTGACGGAGATGCGACTCCGTTCACACAGGCGCACATAAAGCACGCCGAACACACAAACACCCACACATAGAACAGTCACAACAGATACACTATAACGGGGTACTTACGTTTGACTAGGTGCAGCGCTATTGAAGATCTTCAACGATGATTAAATATGGATAATTATTGCATGCAAATCTATGTGCTTTCATATCATGAGTTATCGCAAAGGAAATGGACAATTCATAGGGTAGATAAATTATACTCTCAAAAATACTATAAAGATTGTCACGTTTATTAATAAAAAGAAAAGATAATATTCATAAGTATACAGAAAAGTTAATAAGTTGAGCGCCAGCTGGTTTTCGATTCCAGCAACCTAACTAAGTCCTACAGAATCTATTTAGCTATAAAACGACAACGACGGAGGTGTTTCGGTAGAGAACGAGACAGGACGCGAATTCAGGTGCGAGAACGTGAGCGGAGTTTCGGCAGGAGTACGCGGTTTCGAACGTTTCGGCAGTTTCGATATAATCCGCGGCCGACACGCACAATCTATTGTTTCACTCGGCTCTAGATGACGATTAGAGTCGGCGTGCACGACACGAGAAAGAGACGATGTACAATACGGCCGTGGCTTACGCAACTTACCAGCTCGAGGCTGGGACAAATAGCGGGAGCGTCGGCAGACCGGTGAGGCTGCAGCAGGGGCTGCTTGGCTGGGCAGCGACGTCGAGGCTACGGCAGTTGACATGGCGTGGTCTGAAGGCTGCGCCGGATGACAGTTGTCTCGAGGTCAACCACAATTTGCCGGGACACTTAGCGCGTACGATACGATATAATTCTGGCCCGGAGCAAACTTGTAACGCGTGCTACGGTCCACAATGGAGTGGCCGAGCAACGCATACCGACGGACGAAAGAGCCCTCAAGTCCCCGCGAGCGAGCGCCACCACTCGTTCTTGTGCGGGTACTAGGCTCTCTCTCTTTCTCTCTCGCTCACCCATGACGCATGTGACGGCAGCGCGCGGCCTAGTGTTAAGGTGCGCGCCTGCCCCGGTGTTCTGCACGACGACGACGACGACGACGATGACTTGGTGTTGCTACAGCATGCGTCAAGGATGGCGAGACATCTGAAGCCCTCACAAGGTGTACGGAGCCTCCAGCGGCTCTACTCTCCATGGCGGCATGTATACAACACGACACCGGAGGAGGTTAGGTTCGCCTGCTCCCTCAGATCCAGAGTATAAGTGCATCTAGGTAGGATCAGTGATTTACCCATATTACTTACTGATTTTCTACTAATCTTTAGTCTTGTGTTTTTGCAGGTTACAAGTAGACGAGCAGCGGGCCTGACACAGAGCAGCTATCTCTCCAGGTGCAGCTGTTCACCTTTAGAAGTCAGCTACTCCTGTACAGTTCCGCCTTTTCTTCAAGTGGCAGCGTTCAATGGCATTGCTTCATGACAAACAAGGTAAGTTCTGTTCCTCCTAAGCCTATTATGCACCAACTCCATTATTCTTCTCTATTTGCAGGTGTGAGCAGCAGAAATACATACACAGAGTCGATAATGGAGCAAGTGGCGCTCCTGCGCCACATACCCTTGGCATCTAATGTGTTTTGTATCCAGTTTCTCTTTTCTACTGCTTGTGTTGTTTCGAGAATGTCCATTTCTTCATAACACTAATTATGTTTTCCTTATTACAGGTTCACCTAAGCTGCCGCCTCCACATGTCATGGTGACCCCAGAGGAGAGTGAGCTCAGCTCCCTCGCATCGCAGCACTATCACTAGAATGAGGGATGGCAGGAGCAACGTCGTCTTCAACAGGAACAGGTCATGGTTGCAGCAGGAGGAGCTCGCAATGCTCCTCCGTAAGAGTGCTGTCTTCGCTTTTCTAGTGATCTGACAGGTAACAGTGGTAGTTATGGTATCGTATGGGTTGCTTGGGCCCTCTTCTTCCAGGCATGCTTTCCTTTGAGTTAGGATTTTCTGTTCTGGACGCTTAGCCAGAAAGGAGCCCCTACAACCACAGTTAGGGTTTTTCTCATTTTTATATTACTAATTGTAATGCTCAAAAAATGAGTGTTACAAACCCCCCCTCGCAAGACCGAAGCGCTCCCTCGCGGTTCGCGAAAAAAAAACAAAACCCTTAATACTCACTTTACAATATCTACGCGACTCGTGACTACCGTACTTACATACTTAACAACGTCGATTGTACGGAAACGCTTCCTATTCTAACGCTAGGCGCTCTTACAATCGCTCAAGATTCGCTCGCATTCGCACTCCATTCGCAACACAGTTTAGTACTGATTGGTCCGTAGCGGTTCATTGACTTACAACAGGTTTGTTGCCAATGTCAGGCGTTCGATGCAACACGCGAATATAATAACATATCCTATACCGTGACAGCAAAAAACTATTTTGCTACCGCAAGGAAATATTCTACTATACGGATAATGATTTTTTTTTCTTGTTTTTGTTCTATACGCTAAAGGAGAGAAAAAAAAAGGTTCTACAAAGAAAAATATACTATTAAGCGAACAGTGATTTTCTGTTTTTCCTAAGCCAACGGGATAGTTGGTAACGTATGAAAAATTATTTCACAAACAAAAAGTATTCTATCAAATGAACAGTGATTTGTTGTTCTCGATAATTAATAAAAGTACTATAATCCGCAAAAGAAAATTATTTACAAGCAAAGAAAGATATTCTACGAAACGAACAAGCATTTTCGTTAGGTTTACGCAAGCGACGTACTCTACAATGACGAAGACTATTTTTGTTTTCTCGACGAACAATGATAAACGATTTCTTGTTCACAGCAACATACGAGTATTCGATTGAGCTGGTAAGTGGCCATACAATTCTGGGTTCTAACAAGGAGGTAGCCTTTCTAATCAACATGCTGAAGCTACTGTTAATGCACGTTTTTCGTGTTCATGCGTAGCCATGTGGCGTACCTTAGTCTGTTTTCCTCCTATCTATCGCCAGCTCATTCATACACTCTTTATCAACAACCCTCATACCCACTACCCCGACAAATGGTAGTAAGTATTCTCCCCATCACTACGGTGGCAAGTGGTTATACGAGAGTTTATGCATAATTTGGGACATTCCTACTAATAGCATAATAGTCTCGGTACCATAACGAAGTTTCGGCAGGGGTGTTTTGATAAAATGGGGCGGGTTGTTACACGTAAATCGACCACGGACAATTCTACCCATCATAATATCTACCTAGTCCTGACAGCAGTGACAACAAATCTGCTGAGGTTTCTATTTTAGGTGATAGTGATAATCGAGGTATTTGAAATCACTGCATAACACTACTATTGGCTCTATCCGTACTATCAACAACTATTCTAGACCAAAGACTTGTTGAGCGATAGAGGCGTTAAGCAATTTTTCATATTCTACAACAACTAATTAGGGAACAAACCTGCGACACCGACAATTGTGCGAGGAAAGTTGCATTAGAGGAGGGGGGATACGACGCATTTCAGAGACCATGTGCAATCTCCTTGATTTTCCCCGAACCCTTAGCATCGACGACTAATGTGCTAGGGCATATGTTCGCGTTTGGCGCCTCCTCTGACTCGGAAAGTCTCTCTACTGTTTTCTCACCTCATCGACTACAATATGAGGAGGAGAGAGCGGAATCGCTTTTTTGGACATTTGACGACAAAATTCCTAGATCCAAAAAGGAACAACCCCTAGCTGGAGATGTAGCACCGACAATTGTCCCGGGAATGTCCTACTAGAGGAGGTGGTACGACACGTTTCAGGGATCACGCGTGATCTCCCTAATTTCACCCATGCCCTTAGCATCGACGAATAATGTGCTAAGAGCTTTTAATTGGGACTAGTGGCTTGATGCCTCCTCTACTCTTGTAGAGAGAGATTCCATAAGAATTTCAACAAGATCCATGTGTTTCGATAAGGTAAGGGTGTTTCGATAAACTACAGGTGTTTCGATAAAATACAGGTGTTTCGATAAAATACAGGTGTTTCGATAAAATACAGGTGTTTGGATGAAATTTTAACGTATCGATAGAATTAAAGTGTTAGGGTAAGGTAAGGAAGTGTAATGACCGGTGAGTTTGGATCCGATCGTGACGATGCGGCTGCTTGCCGAAGCAGAAGACATAGCGTATCGAATGCTTTCTGCTGCCCCTCCATCCAAGACCAAGGAACATTCTTGTTAAGAAATTCGTTTAAGGGGGCTTTTATTTCAGACAAATCTTGGACAAACCCAGCATACCAACTTAACCTACCCAAGAAATTTCTTAATTATTTCCGATTTTTAGGGCTTGGGAAGTGCCGAATTTGTTGTTCTGTATCCCTATCACTTTTTAACCTCTTTCTATTTGTAACGAAGCCTATATATCAAATTTCGGCACAGCACAAACTGCAATTGTCTCAATAAACCTGCAACCCTACTTCTTTCAGTCTCGCGAGGACCTTCTTTAATAACCCTAAGTGTTTTTCAAAAGTATCGGTGGCGATAATGATATCGTCCATGTATACAAAAACTTTCGGTTGCCAATTTGGATCGATTAGTTATTTATTGCCCTTTGGAAGCTTACTCGGGCATTTACTAGTCCATCAGGAAGACGTGTGAACTGAAAGAGACCTTTGTCTGGTATTGCAAACGCTGTAAACTCTGTACTGGATTGCTCTAAAAGGATTCGATTATAAGCTTGTTTTAAATCGATTTTCGACCGATATTTCGTGTTTTCTGCATTGACCGGGAGGCTATCTACGTGGGGTAGAGGGTATGCATCTTTCTTTGTTACTTTGTTCAGTGGACGATAATTAATACAAAGCTGAATGGAGTCATCTTCTTTAGGTACGACGACTGCACCGCTACTCCATGAACTTTGTGAGGGCTCGATTGTTCCTTCTGCCAACAATTTATCTACTTCTGCATGAGCGGCTGCTAACAGTGTTGGTGAAGTGAGCAGAGCTTTTTGTTTTATCGGGTGGCGACCCTGTACATCAATTTTATGGGGTGTAATCCGTGCAGCCTCCGTGTTTCTACGAGGTGGTTCGATAAGTGGGTCTAATCCCACGCGTAAGAGGATTCTTTCCCCCTGAGAAAGCTCAGTAACAGTGTTGATGGTTGCTACAGCTATGGCTGTACTAGGGTCTTGAGTTTTGGGATAACAAGGGTGAACTATACCTTTAGGAGTGTACCAAGTTCTATCGCTGAAATTGATTCGCATTTGCATGTGCGCTGTAAGATCCATTCCTAAAATAATGTTATACGTGAGAGAGTTCGATACTCTGATACGAGTGGTGATTTCTTGCCCATCAATGGTGAACGTCAGATCTACCTCCCCTACTATTTTGTCTGCGTGACCATTTGCCATGACCATGTAAGTGGAACAGAGGGTTGTATGAGACTTTACTAATTCAGCTGGTTTTGGACCTAAGAACGAGGCTATGGCTCCACTATCGAGCAATGCTGGAAAGACGCGACTATGGATTTCGACATTGACATAGAGACGATTGTCTACGTTCCCCACTGCTGCTGTCTGACATAACCGTGGGGGCGTGAGACATGTTGTAACTAAATCTCTTTCCGATTGAATCGGAGATCCTACTGACGCTACAGGACTACCATCCAACGACGACGAATCTTGCTTCTTCTTACCATCGGTTGTCTCCTTGGTCGCGTTACTACAATTCGGACACGTTGCGACGATCACCTCAGGGTGCCCGCATCTGTAGCACAGAATTCCACTCCGTTCCTTGCAGCCTCTCGTCCAGTGTCCTTGCTTTTGACAAATCCAGCATTTGTCATCTGCTGTGTTATTTCTCTGTAAAGTTTGACTGGTAGACGGACTATTGATCGATGGCGCTGGTTGGCGTGCTTTCGTTGGCACATTCTTACTTCCTTGCGCCTTGGTGGTTGTCTGGTCTGGCTTCGCTCTTGGGGTTGTGTCATTTGCGGGCGTGATGTTGCTCCGTTTTTGTTTCGATACAGGAAAGTCCTTAGAAACTTCGTTCACAGCGGCCACATTTTGTTCAACTTCGACTTCAGTTGTATTTATGACCGCTGCTTTCGTACGCTTTTTCATGTTGTATGGAAAGTTTGGAAAAAGCGACGATTCCGGAGGTGATAGGGGACGATAAGTTTTTTCCTTTTCTCGTCTCACCTCCTCCCTTTGTCCCACAACCTGTAGTTCTTCGAAAATTTTAAACTGATCCCTAAATATGTAACGATATAGCGAAGGGTGCAAGTTTCTGTATGCCCTCTCGAGCTGTGTCTCCAAGGTCATTTTCGGTACTACTTTATCTAACAACAATCTTAAATTAGAAATAAAGGACGAAATTGGTTCGTCTGGCCCTTGAGTTCTCGATCTAATTTCTTCTTCCAGACGAGCTTGGAAATCAGGGACATCGTATTGCAAACGAAGAGCTGCAAAAAAGTCGGTTGTGTATCTCCAGTTTTGACTCAATGGCCTAGCCCAAAAACGGGATGCATCAGACAAAATCGACGGAATCAATTTCAAAATTTCACCATCTGTGATACTCAACGAGTACTGGCACTCTTTAATTCTTTCTATGAATTCCTCAACATCTTCTTTATATTTCCCAGAGAAACTGACCTGCCACTTTTGCAATAGAGTACATGTTCGAGTTTCTTTTTGAAATATGGAATCAAGATTCGTAGAACGTCTTGACATATCTACTATTAAGGGTTGCGAAAATGAGGCATACCTAGGGTCATTTTGCGCAGAGCTACGATAATCAAATGGAAGAGCGTGTTGGCCATATGCCATCGGAGGATAGTATCCGTAAGGTGGATACATAGGCTGGTATGACCAAGGATAACCACTATTAGGTGGATAAAAACCCATGCTACCATCAAACCTCTGGTGGGGGCCCTGCCCTGCGAACGACGATCTCGCATTTTCCACCAGGGGCTGTTGAGGGTTATGTCTCCTCACACCTTCTATACCTAACTGATTTTGTTGATTTATCGTCGCCTGAATATTTTCTATTCTATTCGACGGAAATTGGTTTGATAATGGTAGAGTATTCGGTTCTCTACTTGATTGGGAAGTCGAACCAGGAAGCTGAATGTTCGCTTCTCTGATTAAACTCGCTTCTGTCCGAAGAAGATACGACGACTGACTAGTTTCGATACACAAAGTCCTGTTTCGGTTACTTAGAGGTTTCGATTCTACCAGAGGGTGGTTTTCGAAATGTACACGAGCAGTGTTGGATTGTGAGGTTACCGGTGGTGACATGTGGAATGTTTCGATAGAGGGAGTCAACGGTTGAGGTTGTGGTTGAGGATGTGTTTCGATAATTTGAGATATGTATTGGTTTCGAGAAAGGTACTGTCGGAAAGGTCCCAACCCACCAGTAAGGTTTGGATGGGTAGAGGAAATATGGCTATTATTTGACGGAGTGTACATCGTGGATTGGGCCCTCGGTAGATCGTAGAAATGTTGACTATTCGAATTTCTACTATCTGGGACTTTTGGTCTGGCCCCCTGCGGATGCTGTGTGGCACCAGTGCTCATCACTGTCATCAGCTAGCTGGGCTTGGAGGACAGCCCATTATAAATTGATTCTTACATCCTAGGGGCATAATGAGTCGATACCATGCTAGAAGCTATGCCACTATTTGCAACTGTAGCGATATTCATGGCAACGGTGGCCATCTGAGACGATTGATCCAATAATTCTTTCACTGTTGAGTTGAATGCTGGATCTCCTCCCTCCGAGATCTCTCCAAATCCGGTTTCGGTAATTACGTCCATGAAAGTTTCATCATGCTCTAGTCCCGGCGTTAGAGATCCCCTCGAAGGATAGTTATCCTCTATAATATTCCAGGAAGCAGCTCTAGCCCCAAAAGTTCGACGCAAGCCAAATCTCACTAAACGATCGATTAGTTCCGGCATACTTCCTTCTCTACTCAACCGACTACTCTTCAGCGCCTGGAACATCTTCTCTCGACTATACGATTGGAAACCCGATTCTAGCCGATCCCTCTCGGTAGCTACCGCTGGCTGATTATCTCTCTTGACATTCGACGCCATTTCGATTACAATAAATAACTACTTAATTTTTATTCCTACGATGACGAGTAATAAAATAAAATAATAAAAAAAATGGTTTTATTATTTAAGAGTGACACGAAGTTCACCCTTCGCTTTCGTAAGCGCAAATGCTCAGGAAGCCAACTGACTTGTTTCCTCGGGATGCCACTACGGCTCTCTCAATTCGAGAATTGAAGAGAAAAAAAACTGAATAAAACCAATCAAGCAAAAGCGGAAAGAAAAAAACAAAATTTCAACCAGGCACTGCTGAAGTCTGTTGCTAAAGAGCAACAGACGCCAAGGAAAAAAATAATACTGCCATTGACTGTATCTGAGTCAACCGCAAAAAAACTAATTGAAAAATAAGCAATCCAAAAAACATATGACGTGCCCAAGTCAATCAGTTAACAACGAAGTAACTATATCAAAATCTCGGTTGTTTCTGATTGCTTGCCCCGCCTACAACAACCAACTTACTACGATAAAAAAAAACTACTAACTACAACTACTAAATGCACTCCATGTGTGTAGCACGCCGAAGAAAAAGGAAATTACCGCCACTTAATTGCCTTATTCTACCAATAACAACGAGAAAAAAACAAATAGTTTCGATACTCACTTCGCTATGTGCTAAAATAATTTAAAACGATAGCAACTAATTCAAATGAATAGCAATAGCGAAGAGAAAACAAAATGCCAGCCGAAAGCCAAACTAAAATTCAAGCTAAAGCCGAATTTAAAATTCAAGTTGAATGCCAACAAAAAAAAATCAATTTAACAGCCTAGTTCAAATTCTACCCCAAGACTAAACTAAAATTGAGATCAAAAGCCAAAGTTAAACTCAAACTGAAACAACAACAAAAAATTGAAC
Organism: Torymus aiolomorphi; assembly: GCA_036365515.1. NCBI lineage: Eukaryota > Metazoa > Arthropoda > Insecta > Hymenoptera > Torymidae > Torymus > Torymus aiolomorphi. The sequence goes on from CM070874.1 coordinate 219,111,000, forward strand.
CAGACGCTACCCGGAGAGCCAGCTAAGCCACTTACTATCAAGCACGAAAGCAGAAAAATGTTTTCAATAGAGATGTAATTATGTTGTACAACAAACTTTAGCAAGGGCACAACTAAGTTATTATGTGGGAAAATGCTAGGGGGTTCCGTTTAGACCGTCGAAGGGATAACTTTTACTATGTCACGTAGTATAGAGTGGCTCAGCTGATACTAGCTAACACTGACAAGGTTCCCCTAATCAAGCAAATTGCCATTAAAAATTTCTGGCTTGATTCCAAAAAGGTGTATTCTACCAGTTTATTTTAAATAGTAATTTGCTTCCACAATTTGATTTAAAGCAGCCCACCCTTAACTACACGCAAAGATATTGTAGACAACACGTTAATAGTAATACCAATTTAAATAAGATATTCAATGTCAACTATAGTTCCAATATTCTACCTAAAAATAATCGCCGCTTAAATACCGTTTTCGATAATATTCGAATTTAAAAATTTCGAAAGATACAATTAAAGAATAACAACCTGCTAAAAATATTATTTAAACACCAAAAAAAAAAAAAATAATAAGTATATCATTTTTTCTTTCAAAAATTTATTGCAATAATTTCGAAGTTGTTTATTTAAAAGTCACTATTTTTAATATCACTTTAAAAGCAATAACTTTGTAAATAGTTCTTAAAAAAAAACAATAATTTAAGTATAATATTCCAGAATGATAATTTATAAAATCTCTTGTTCGGAAGAGAACAATTTTAATTTACTATTTAAAAATAATAATATTCACGATATGTTATTCGAAAGAAAAAAATTTTAAAACTGTGTATTTAAGCGTGATGATATTTCAAATAATTCTTCTCGGTAGCTATGTACTATACTAGCTGTACATGAGAACGTGTCTCGCCCCCAGAGGACTCGTGGAATGTAAACAAACCGAGTTTTCTATACAAGTATTACTCGTGTATGTCTCGAAAATCGACTAATTATTTTCGGCCACTATACGAGACTATTTTAGTTTATTCCATATTCGACTTTAATAAATATGATTTATTTTTATTAAAAGTAATTAATCCCCTACTGTGCATAAACTCCACTTAGTTGCCAATTTATTTCAAACAACAACAACAAAAACAGTTTTCTGTTTCAACTATGGTGCCAGTAATTAAAAGCCATAGGTACCGCATAAATGAGAAAATTTTTCCCCAAGTGCATAAATAGGTGTTTCGATAGTGTGAGGGTGCATTTATCGGGTTGTTAATGAAAAGCATATATTAAAGAATGAGCAAGCAGATATGAATAAAAACAGATGTGTATGAAAAGAAAGATATTTTCAAATAATATTATGCATAAATAATTGAGATAAATAATTAAAATAGTAATGCTATTATTCGTGCAGAAATGCGCTGCGTTCTCTGTCAATTACTGAAGCATGTTTCGGTACTATAATTGTGAGAGCGTGCAATAATGAAAGTTTCGAAATTTAGTAATTTTCTACCAGTTTTTCCGACTATAATTAATAATTTATTATTTGACAATTTTCTCTTCAACGAGATGTTTCGATATTATTTTTAGCAATTATCAATTTTTTAAATTTCGTGACGAAATCGATTTTCACAAAAATCTCCTATTTATTTAGAAGACTTTTGTGACGTAACATCTACACAATGTTTCGAGAAGATTTTTCTAACTACCATATGATAGAAAAGCGAGAAAAATGTCAAACATACAATGATCAAAAAAAATTTTTCTTTAATTTCAAAAATTACATACGCTCACAATTTTTCTAAAATGCATGAACAATTCAACTTTTATCAGCGACGCCTGTTGCGTCGCCTTCTCGCCGCGACGCCAGAATTTTCAAAATGGCCGACTGAACCGATAGCGACGGTTTCAGAAATCAAAAATGGCTATCTACCACGTTTCTCTCTCTCTCGCTCGGCGGTACCGTCGAATTACAAATTTTTCACTCGCGATTCGCGGGGCCCCACGTTCTGGGTGCCATCTATAACGGGGTACTTACGTTCGACTAGGTACAGCGCTATTGAAGATCTCCAACGATGATTAAATATGGATAATTATTGCATGCAAATCTATGTGTTTTCATATCATGAGTTATCGCAAAGGAAATGGACAATTCATAGGGTCGATAAATTATACTCTCAAAAATACTATAAAGATTGTCACGTTTATTAATAAAAAGAAAAGATAATATTCATAAGTATAAAGAAATGTTAATAAGTTGAGCGACAGCTGGCTTTCGGTTCCAGCAACCTAACTAAGTCCTACAGAATCTATTTAGCTATAAAACGACAACGGCGGAGCGGTTTCGGTAGAGTAGGAGACAGGACGCGAATTCAGGCGCGAGAACGCGAGCGGAGTTTCGGCAGGAGTACGCGGTTTCGAACGTTTCGGCAGTTTCGATATAATCCGCGGCCGACACGCACAATCTATTGTTTCCCTCGGCTCTAGATGACGATTAGAGCCGGCGCGCATGACACGAGAGAATACGGCCGTGGCTGGGACAAATAGCGAGAGCGTTGGCGGACCGGTGAAGCTGCAGCAGGGGCAGCTTGGCTGGGCAGCGGCGTCGAGGCTGCGGCAGTTGACGCGGCGTGGGCTGAGGGCTGCGTCGGATGTCAGTTGTCTCCAGGTCAACTACACTTTGCCGGGACACTTAGCGCGTACGATACGATATAATTCTGGCCCGGAGCAAACTTGTAACGCGTGCTACGGTCCACAATGGAGTGGCCGAGCAACGCACGCCGACGGACGAACGAGCCCTCATGTCCCCGCGGGCGAGCGCCACCACTCGTTTTGGTGCGACTAGTAGGCTCTCTCTCTTTCTCTCTCGCTCACCCATGACGCATGTGACGGCAGCGCGCGACCTAGTGTTTACGTATGCGCCTGCCCCGGTGTTCTGCACGACGACGACGACGACGATGACTTGCTGTTGCTACAGCGTGCGTCAAGGATGGCGAGACATCTGAATCCCTCACAAGTTGTACGGAGCCTCCAGCGGCTGTACTCTCCATGGCAGCAGGTATACAACACGACACCGGAGGAGTCGAGGATTTACCCATATTACTTTCTGATTTTCTACTAATCTTTAGTCTTGTGTTTTTGCAGGTCACAAGTAGACGAGCAGCGGGCCTGAAACAGAGCAGCTATCTCTCCAGGTGCAGCTGTTCACCTTTAGAAGTCAGCTACTCCTGTGCAGTTCCGCCTTTTCTTCAAGTGGCAGCGTTCAATGGCATTTCTTAATAACAAACAAGGTAAGTTCTGTTCCTCCTAAGTTCCTATTATGCACCCACTCCATTATTCTTCAGTATTTGCAGGTGTGAGCAGCAGAAATACATACACGGAGTCGATAACAGAGCAAATGGCGCTCCTGCGCTACATACCCTTGGCAGCTAATGTGTTTAGTATCCAGTTTCTCTTTTCTACTGCCTGTGTTGTTTCGAGAATGTCCACTTCTTCATAACACTAATTATATTGTCCTTATTACAGGTTCACCTAAGCTGCCGCCTCCATATGTCATGGTGACCCCAGTGGAAAGTGAGCTCAGGTCCTTCGCTTCGCAGCACTATCATTAAAATGAGGGATGGCAGGAGCAACGTCATTTTCAACAGGAACAGAGCATGGTTGCAGCAGGAGGAGCTCACAATGCTCCTCCGTAAGAGTATTGTCATCGCTTTTCTAGTGATCTGACAGGTGACAGTGGTAGTTAAGGTATCGTATGGGTTGCTTGGGCCCTCTTCTGCCAAGCATGCTTTCCTTTGAGTTACGATTTTCTGTTCTGGACGCTTAGCCAGAAAGGAGCCCCTACAACTACAGTTGGGATTTTTCTCAGTTTTATATTACTAATTGTAATGCTCAAAAAATGAGCGTTACAACACATACAGAGATAACACAGCCAGCCGAAGCGAGTAGCGAGGAAGTAGGAGCTACGCGCGAGCGCACGCAGGTAATATTGATAGCGAGAGGGGGAAATGGCAAAGGGATTAGAGAGAAAGAGAGAGTGAGTGAGGGGCAGGGGGAGGGGGAGAGGGACAGGGAGAGGGAGGGAGAGTGATATTTATTATGTAAGGATCACAAAGTGTCCAAAATACAAAATAATACAGAAAAACGCCAAAATTAAAATATAAAACAAGGATATCACAAATTAATTACTTATAGATGATATCACAGTCAAAATGATCGCCTCAAGGAGTCAGTCAAGATGGCGGACGAGGGTGTGCTGCTTAAGCAGACCCCTCCGCCAGAAATTTATTACAAATGTCATCCCAGGACGCCAGTGGGAGTTGTGATATGTGTAGTGTGTAACAATGTCTACCATAAAAGTGATTATAACAGAAAAAGAACACAAAACTACTTATCTGCCATAGAAATAATATGTGAAGAACATAATATAGAGGACATAACCTCTAAAGGCCCACGTGTTGCAGTAGTGCTACTACGGAGGGAACTAGAAAATCTGAGAAACCAAAATGATCTGATAATGACAAGGAACGAAATACTAATAAAAACCAATGCACAGACAGAACAAAAATTAAAACAAGCTGAAGAAGAATTGCTACTAATAAAAGCTAAGGAAATCAAAGGAAATCAAGAATTGACAAGTTTTCCTGAAGAAGAAAAAAATCTATTAAAACAAATAAGTACAGAAGTACACAATAATAATCTCATGCTAAACCAAATTTTAGACAAAGAAAACTATACCAAAAACAAAAAACATTTGCAGAAGTGGTAGTAAGTGATAAGCAATTAGAAAAGAAGATACAAAAACTAATAGTGAAAAGAGTACAGAATGATAATAAAGGAATATATGTGCCAGATATAAAACCATATATAGCTCACTATATAAATAAAAATTCATCTATACAAGCAAAAAGTATAAAAATCAAGAATAAAGATGAAGCAATAATAAGCTTTATAAATGAGGAGAGTTTGATACAAACTGAGAATATCCTAAAACAAAAGTATTCTGCCTACTACAAAATAACAAGAGAATCTATTAAAAATCCCAAGATGAAAATAACAGGCTTCGACAATTTTGAAGACATGGAGATTAAAGAAATAGAGCAAGATATTAACAAAAGGAACTTCAAACACCTAAACAGCAAATGCAAAGTGTTACATATATTTGAAAACATTAAAACAAAAATTAACACTATATTAATTGAAACACCAGCGGAAGTATATAATCAAATTGTGAGTAATAAATATAGAGTTCATATTGGTTATCAAAATTGCAGAGCATTCGATGACTTGAATTTAACCCCGTGTTTTAACTGTGGTCGATTTGGTCATAGTGGTAAAAAGTGTAAGAATACGAAGATCTGCCTACATTGTGCTGGAAAACATAACACAATCAACTGTACTACCCCAAACGAACACAATTGTGTTAATTGTATGTACAGTAATCATCAATATAAAACAAATTATAATACTAAACACGTGGTAAATGATACCGAAAAATGCGAGGTTATGTTGCACAAGATAAAGAAGTTAATTGCTGAAACAGATTATCCAGTGAGACCGCACATTCCAAAATATGTAGGTAAAGTAAAGTTTCAATCACAGTTACAAAACACTGATACAGCTGCCGGTAAATCACCGGTCGTAACGACACCAAGAAGACAAAGTAGAATTTTTATCAGTCCGGCAACATCAGCTGGTAATTTATCGGCCACAACCTCACCAATAAATTTAAACAGAACCATATCACAAATTTATTACCCAACAGACTCAGCAACTTCTGAACCTTCTGAATTTTGAACATGGATCAACAACAACTAAATTTTGAAGTTATCTCACAAAAAGAACAAGCTTTTGGTAATGTACAAACACTCAATAAAAGTATCGATAAAGGTAAAAATTTGATTTTATGTGTAAATATTAGAAGTGTAAAATAAAACTTTGAAAAACTTGAAACTTTTATTGAATGTTTAGCCGTAAGACCAAGTGTCATTATATGTACTGAATCTTGGAATGTGCAATATACTCCATTGTACAACATATCAGGTTACAAAAGTTACTATAGTGAGAGTAAATGAATAAAGCAGATGGAGTTATGATGTATATAAAGGATGAACTATCTGAACACACAGAAATTATAGTGGTCGACAACATACGTATCTTAAGCTCGGTTATAAAATTAATTGGCACCGAAACTGTAAGAATCTCAGCGATCTATAGATCACACAATATAAAAAAGTATGAATTTGTACATAGCCTGAAAAAATTCCTAAGAGATCAATTAAATACTAAGAACCATTGGGATTTTAACATTGATATATTAGACGAAAATTTTAATAAGACTGACTCAACAGATAACCTTATAACACAAGAATTTTTAAATGATCTCTTGGAATATAAATTTACGCCATGCTTTACTGGAATAACAAGGCCTTCATCTGATAATAAAAGAGGTACCTGCATCGACAATTTCTATATAAAAACTAAAAATATAAATATTAATTCATTTAAAATAACGAATCCATTTAATGATCACTACCCATTATTTATAACTATAGATAAATTAGAAATAAATCAGCCGAACAAATTCAATATGAAATCAATTAATTACAACAAGTTAAAACATGCTGCAAATAATTCAAACTGGTACTCAATATTGTCTATGCAGGATCCTAATCTTGCAGTTAACGCATTAATAGACATGATAAATAATTGTATTGATGCGTCCACTACCAAAAAACAATTTAAAAATAAACTTCCGAGAAAAAATTGGATTACTAGTGCTATTATAGTCTCGTGTACTACTAAAGAGACACTGTATATCTTATGGAAAAACAATCCCACTGAAGCCCTAAAAAAAGAGTATACAAATTACACTAAGATATTGAACAAAGTTATTAAAGAAGCAAAATTTAAATATGAAAAGGAAATGGTAAAACGAAATAGCGAAAACTCTAGGGAATTATGGAACATAATTAAAACTAAATTAGGGAGAAATAGTGTGCATGATAATCCAATAAAATATATATACGATAACAATCAAAAAATCGAAAATAAAACTGATATAGCAAATGCTATGAACACCTATTTTTGTAAAATAGGACCAAATTTGAGTGCTCAATTTGCTAATATAAATAATAATAACCTGAAACTTCCAGATAGGAATCCTGAATCTATTTTCTTTCGTCCGACAGATTTTGCTGAGATATACAAAATAATCAATACATTGAAAAATAAATCTGGAGGTGTAGACAATATTAACGCTAAATCATTGAAAATTCTCTCTGAATATATATGTGTGCCCTTAGAATATATCTTCAATTTATGTATTGTGAAATCTATCTGGCCTGACGCGCTCAAAAATGCTGAGGTAGTCCCTATCTATAAGGCTGATGAAAAATCTAATATCAATAATTACAGACCAATCTCTTTAATATCGAACATTGCAAAAATTTTTGAAAAAATAATTTATAATAGATTATACCACTTTTTTGAAAAACATAACATAATATCAGAAAAACAATACGGCTTCGTTAAAAATAGGGGAACTACTGACGCATTAAATTATATATCAAATATCATATACGAAAACTTAGATAAAAGTAAACCAATAATTGTTGCTTTTCTAGACTTAGCCAAAGCATTTGACACTGTTAATCATAGAGTTCTTTTAGATAAGCTTGAACGATATGGAGTAAGGGGTAGTGCCTTAAAACTGATGACTAGCTATCTCACAGATAGGCGGCAAAGAGTAAAAATTCAAGACTGTAAAAGTGAATATAAAGAATTTACCACGGGTGTTCCCCAAGGAACTATATTAGGACCACTACTTTTTATACTTTATGTCAATGACTTACTAGGAAGTATGCAAAATGACACAATCATGTCCTATGCTGATGACACGGTTATCATATCAAGTGATAACATGTGGTCCTCAGCTCAGGAAAAAATGTGTGCTTACCTTAATCATGTGGCCAAGTGGCTTGCACAAAATAAACTGTCGCTAAATATAGATAAAACGGTCTATATGACTCTCGGAAACTACTGTGATAGTGTACCTGGCACACTAAACATCAAAATAGGAACGCAATTAATAAAAAGAGTTGAAAGTCATAAATACTTAGGGCTGTATTTCGACTACAATATGAAATGGGATAAGCATATAAGATATATCATTAAAAAAACCAAATACCTAATTTTTGTCTTTGCCAAGATAAAAAATATGATGGATACAAAAACATTAATGATAATATATTATGCTTTCTTTCATAGTCTAATCAATTATGGGGTAATTGCCTGGGGTGGTGCGTACGATAATAATATGAAACTAATACAATCAACACAAAACAAAATATTGAAAATCATAAATAAAAATAAATTCTCTCAAACTAATCCACCTCTTGAAATAAAAAAATTATTCCAGTTAGAGTCAATATCCTTACATTATTCTACATTAAGAAATAAATATATAAACAGTGCGAGCAAGACCAGAAACAAAACAATTCAATTACCTAAATGTGATAAAAGAATTAGTGATAAAAATAGCTACAATGAAGCTATAAGGGTCTTTAATGGGCTATCTAAGGATCTCAAAGTTATGAATTTAAGTAAACAATTAATGAAGAAAAAATTAAAAATGTTTATAGTAAAAGATGCAATATAATTTCAAAATAATAATTAAATCTTAACCAATATATCTAACAAATTATTTAACTGTTATTTATGTACTACAATGGATTTTATCGATGTTAACAAACACTACGCACATACCATTATATAGTTTTTTAAGAATTTTGTAGTTTGTAATATTTTTTTTAGTTTGTAAGTTTTCTGTGTACCAGATCTACACACAGGCAATAATATTTGCCTCAGTAGGATTTACTTACTTATGTATATTTCGTATATAATAATGTAATGTAAATATTTTCTGGAAATAAATAAAAAAAAAAAAAAAAAAAATAATACTAACGGTATCGGTAGTGATATCACAGAACATATACTTAAAGATGATGATATCACAGTCAAAATAATACTAAAGTTAACTATAGTGATATAGCAGATCAAATACTTATAAAAGATGATATCACAGTCAAAAAATAATACCGACGTGTATAAAAGTGATATCACAACCACAGAGTGTGACCACAGCCAAATTTATAAAATAATACTGAAAACAGTAAGTCACAGTGGCAAATACAATAATAAACACACAATATTAACAAAAAAAAAGAAAAAAGATTTTAAAATACCTATCAGTCAAAAATACTAAAACTGTAATTATACTAAAACTCATGCATTCATCTATCACATTCGCTCGTCCACTCATTCTTATAAATTATAGTCATACAACCAACATAAATTGCGTAAGTGGCACAGAACGAATAAATAGTGTAAATGGGACAGAACGAATAAATAGTGTAAATGGGACAGCACAAGAATACATGTATCCGTCCCTTTCGAGGTGCCCTATTCTAGGTCAGATAAGTGCCTCTTTACTGCGCGCTCGGACCAACTGAGAGACGGTAAATTTTGAATCTCAGTGGGTAGAGAGAGAGAGAGAGAGAGAGAGAGAGAGAGAGAGAGAGAGAGAGAGAGAGAGAGAGAGAGAGAGAGAGAGAGAGAGAGAGAGAGAGAGAGAGAGAGAGAGAGAGAGAGAGAGAGAGAGAGAGAGAGAGAGAGAGAGAGAGAGAGAGAGAGAGAGAGAGAGACGCCACGTAAAATCGGAGCACGGAAGAGGATTCGGCGCGGACTACGAGCAGTCGAACCGGTACCGCTGGCCGATTAGCCGGCCTAGTCCGCTACAGTTTACGGCAGAGAGCGAAAGGCCGCGACGGAGACGAGCGGCGTTGCGATCGTGTGTTCACGATAAGATACCAACGCCGAGGAGGAGGGCAGCTACCGAGCCCTCACTGCCCCCACGTTCTCTGTCACCTACCGCGCCACTGACCATCGCTCCGGGCCAAGAGGCCTGCCATCGGATGGAACTCGAGGAAGCCGTGTACGCCGCGTACTAGCGCCTGAGCCCGCAAGCCTTCGCCTCGCAGACAAAGTCGAGAAGCAGAGTCGAGCCACAACAGCTACGTCGAGCCCCCCGATGCCCCTTGGAGCAATCAAGCCCCGTAAGTGCAACTCTGTACACGCCGGCGGACGACGCGCGCGTCGACTGATCTCTCTCTCTCTCTATCGCGGTCGCGAGGGGTTTCAGGCCTCTCTCGATCAGCCTGAAGCCCCTCGCCTCTCGCGGAAAGCTACGCCGTGCGCAGCGTAACACCCACACACATCCACCCACGCACACACACAAGCGCACACCCACACACCCACAAGCGCACACTCACACACACCCACCCACCCACACACCCACCAGACACATACCCACCCACCCACCCACACACACGCATACCCACACACCCACACACCCACCCACCCCACACACACACACTCATCCACCCACACCACACACGCGCGCACGCACCCATACACACCCACCCATCCACCCACACACACACCCACCCACACACACCCACTCACCCACTCACCCACCCACATCCACCCACCCACCAATCCACCCACACGCACGCACGCGCGCACACCCACACACACCCACCCACCCACCCACAACACACGCACGCACGCACGCACTCACTCACACATCCACCCACCCACCCACCCACCCATCCACCTACCCACCCACACACTCTCGCACGCACGCACGCACGCACGCACACACACACACACACGGGATTCCGTATGTTGCAAGCGCAGAAGCGCGCTTTTTGTATAGGGCGACACTTCGAAAACGAGCGCGCTCATAGAGAGCGAGATTAATTATGTATTGTATATGCGATTGAATAAATAGTCAAAGAGAATATATTTATAAACGAAGTATACTGTTATTAACGTGCTTAGCATCCCCCTTTCCCTCGTGAGATTGTTGCATGCACTTTACAGTGAGAACTACAATAGCAGCAGCCCCGGCACACCGAAAAGCGGCTGACGGGGACCCACTACACCTAGTCGGAATTGTCCGAGACAACCTCGTCTCTTGTGCCCTGGCACTCTGACTGCGCAAGCTTTCGGCCTCAAGAGAGCGCACGACAGGGTTGGCTAAAGCCACCCATTGCACATGCACAACGGTCCGAATGTTACGTCACATAATATTTCCATTCGAATTCCTTTGATATTTCAAATTTTGCTATATAACATAGTTATATAGTAAATAACATATACCCAATAACATATTTCTAGCTATCTTGACCATAAACTTATATGTAAACAGTACTATAAAATAAGGTCATAGTCAAATAATACTATATTGTATAGTACTTTTATGTGAAAATATATTATACTTTTTTCTCAGTGTAGAATAATATCATAAAAGAAATAATTATGTACACTCAAAAAATGTACGATAGATAAACTTTTAAATCATAGTGTAATATATTATTTAATCAATTGCAAATAATTTTTATCTAATTCAATTTAAAATATTATAGACCTGTTACTATTACATCTATAACGAATAAATTAATAATATAATATGTAATAATGAGCGAATACGTAAATACCATCAGAAGGGTGTAAAATCTTATACAGTACTGATTCGCGATAAAGTCGCTATCTGCCTCTCTTACTCTAACGATTTATAAGAGACAAAGGACACATAGCGGTCTTATTGCAAAGGAATGCCGTATTAAGTTTTGTGTTTTGAAAAATGTACAATATGATTCCATTCCTTCCAAGTTCTCTATTCATACCATTCGTGAATTTAATTTATTGTCAATTTTTATTTTTTTTAATTATTTAAAGGGCTGTATCGATAAAACAAGTAACGCTATTTTTCCTACCATTTCGAAACATTTGGTTAGGGTAGGCTGTGTCTTATGAGTGTGCTTTACAAGAAATTTATTTTATTTCTTCAATATCGAATATTAAAAGTTTGGTGGGTTTGCCCATGTATATGTACATTCGCGTACGTTTGCCTACGTACTCAAACATACATAAACGTATATACAAGTACGATTCTGTATATTTGTGTGTTTTCACCTACATTGCAAACATTTGCCTATGTTTACGTACAATACTGTACAAAATGTCCGAATCGTAACGAAAACCTACGCAAACGTACGCGAACGTACGCAAAAGTACGCCAACGCATGTGAACGTACGTTGTAACAAGGCAAATTGCATGTTACTAAATACGCGCAGATGCAAATGCATGGCGGTCGCGACGAGCGACGACTCGACGCGCAACGCCGTACACACACACACCTGCGCACACCTTTCCTCCCAATACCCGCATCCATGCGCACATCTTCCCCAAAGTTTCCCCCACCCTCTCGTGCCAGGCTGACCAGGAAGAGGAGTCGTGCAGCAGCTTCAGTGAGGAGAGCTGAAGCTGAAACAGCGTGCCTCATGGCCACCCTCTCCCATGCCGGTGACAGGAGCAGCCGATGCGGAGGACAGAGAGAGAGAGGCACTGTGCCGTAGCGCCGTCGGCCGTCCATGGGAGACACCGCGCACGAGCAGCAGGAGTCATGTGGAAGGCTCGCTCGCGCCGCGGTGAAGAAGACGGCCGATCGGCGAACTGGAGCAGCAGAGCAACGTGCGCACACCGGCCGGCATACATTCTGTCGCCTTCTGCCGTGCCGCATGCTCTATTCTTCGGTCGCATCCCCGGATCTGTGATACCGTGTCTTGACGCCGTTTCCGCCTCCATCACCGCGCGACATTCGTCCTCGACATCTGCGAGTGTCGCCCGTTCGTGCAGAGAGAAAGTGGAGACGTGCAGCCACGGTTGCCACGAGGAGAAGGCATGAGAGGACCTGCTGCAGAGACTCCGTCCTGGCCGAGGTTTGTCCCCCTTCATTTTCCTCACTCGGTTTTTCCCGCGTGTGTGTGCGTTCGCTACCGGAGTCACGAGTCTTCCGAATTCACGCAAGCTGCAGCCCGTGCTGTAGCTATAGTATTGAGTTAGGATTTTCGCTCCCAGCCCCGCTAGCCGGCGAATTAATGAGTTGGTGCAAGTGACGCGTGCACCTGGCGCCCTGGTTTTATTTTGTACAAATAGTTCTAAGTTCATCTAAATAAATACTGTCGTGTGAATTACATGCTTCCCGGTATTTGGTTAATTACCCGCGAACCTCTGCCCTAATTCCCAGCAGAGCGTTACAAATGGCGCCCAACGTGGCGCCACGGGAATGGTCGTAGCACAGTATAAGGGATCTGCGTCGTGATTTCGCCATCGCGGCGTGTACACACAACGGGAAACCGCGAGGGGGGAAGCGTTCTGGCCGCCATTGTGATCGACTACCGTGTGCAAACATAATTAGTAACGCAGTAGTTCTCTTGATTATTTAGCCAGACGTTTCATTTTGGAAATTATCTACATTTTGGTTTACTTGATTTTAATATAATTTATTGCGATCGTGGGATTTTTCAAGTAAAAGTTTATGAGTAAGCTTGAAAAATCTACTGGCTAGAGCTTTAGCCATGGGGCGCGTATAGAATAGCATCGTGTTCAGGAAGTTAATTAAGTTTCAGTGGAACTTTCTGAACACTATTGAACGACAGAATCACCGGTTTTAAAATTTCAGTTATTATTTCGCTTGACGGTGTTATCTTTGCTCGCTTATACGCCATTCCGCACCTTATTCCTCCAATTGCCCCAACTTCCTTTTAAGAATTTTTGCGTGAATCAGAAAAGGGGGAAATTTCGGGTTTGCTTTTTGGAGTTTCGCCAGGAGCAAGTGTGTACGTGACACACTTAACTCTTGAGTTGCCACTGTTGCTTGGCTTGATTTTTCGCTTTGTTTTTTTTTATTTTTGCTTACTTTTTTCTATGGCTGTGTGCTTATCAGTATTTTAATTTCTTTGATAGTATTCGGTAGAGATTAGAATTTGGAAATTAGTAATTTAGATTTAAAATTTTAAGAGTAAATTCCGCATAGGCGAGAAAATCAGCGGAGCTAAGCGACCGGGGCTATCTAAGAGAATAGGAAATATGGCGAATTCAGCTTGGAGTTTGGCTTCGCTTGGTCTCGAGGGAGAAGATTTGATGTGTGTCAACCCGGTAGCTGCAGCTCAAGCTATCAACCGCGCGATCAACATGATGACCGACGAAGAAGTCGCTATCAGTGTCGACAGTCATCGTCTAAATGTATGTTCTAACGCAAGAGAGTTACGTAACAGGTTGGAACGACATTTGATGAGAAGACATTTTGGATTTGACGCTGCTCCATGGAATCCGGTCATCGATGAACGGTCCAAGATGTTTGAGCCGAGGCATATTTCTTCTTCTCCTAATAGTAGCAATTTGATAGGAAGCTAGACATAAAAATTTTTTTCCAAATATAGATATTTTAATTCTCTTTCGAATGCTGCCCATTGGATCCAAATACATAGAGCCGTTCTCGAGAAATTACGATTTGAAAAAAAGGTTAAAATAATTTTAACCTCAAATATCTCTGAAATTTCTAGACCAATAATTTTGCCCAAAGAACTCGACCGAGAACTATTCAAAATCTACCTCTACAAGGAATTTTAAAGTGATTAAGTCAATTTTACTTCCGTAATCGTTGGACATAGAAAACTCTTTTTTTTTCATTTTTCAATTTTTTTCTCAAAAACTAACCAAAAAATGGATTCAAATTTTTAGAGCTTATAGCTATTTATATTCTGCATTATCATGATTTTTCTCAAAAAGAATTGACTGTTTAGTTTCGGAGTTATAAGCTTTTAAAAAAAAACACGTTTTTGTCAATAACAAGAGAACCGGAATAGCTAGAGAAATTTTTTTTTTTTTTTAATTATAGGTTTTTTACGCTCATTCGAATGCTATCCATTAGATTTAAATATCTCGATTCTATCATTGAAAAAAAGCCAAAAACAATTTTGAGAAAATCGAAAATTCTAAATAAAACAAAAACGAATCGGCCCAATCAAAAAACGGATTTTTGACCCGGCATCACACAAAAAAAACAAAAAGAATGAGACCTGTCAGGTTAAAATCAATCGAGTAGAAGCTGAGATCCAGGCGTATACACACACACACATACATCCATACAGACATTTTTCAAAAATCATATATTTTGGTTCCTAACACCTCGAATACCAAATATAACATGTTTTTACAACAACTCAAAAAATTACCATCACAAAGCTTCCTCTAGGGGGAAGCAATTTGTAGGGATTTCTCATATTTAAGGGTACAAAATACTTAATGATTGAAAACATGTAGGTAAATTATCTGAAATAAATTTTGTGAACTATTTATGTAAATCATTTAAATAAATGGTTTTTTATAACTTAGTGCGTAAAACTCAACTTTAGATGCCTGTTTGGCGTGCGTAAAGTAACCCCTTTTTTCACTAGTACGTAAAGTGTTTACTTTATGCACTCGGTGCGCAAAGTAATGCGGAAAGTGAATTCTTCACACACTTAGTGCGTAAAGTACTCACTTTACTTTCTGCGTTGCGCAGAAAGTAGCATCACTTTTCGCTCGATAAAGTGACGCAGAAAGTAACGCAATGAGAAGCGCAATACGTAGCACAAAAAGTAGCACAAAAAGTAGCGTTAAAAGTTGCGCGTTTATTTTCAGGCGGATTTAAGGCTTTTTATAGTAATCCACTCGCTTACTGCCGCAATTCAGCATGACATCGTCTTCTACGTTGAACTCGCAACCCCCGGCTATTTGAGTTTAAGGCGTTTTTGATTAATTCACTCGATTACTGGCGCACGTCTGCGTAACTCCTTATTTAGCGTGCACCTAGCGCCCCCGCCTATTTGGGTTTAAGACTTCTTTTATTAATCCTGTTTCTACTGTCGCACCTCTCCGTACCTCTCTTTTTTGCGTGGACCCCTCGTCCTCCGGCTATTTGGGTTTAAGATTTTTTTTATAAATCCATTCGCTTTCTGTCGCTTGTCTGCGTAATTCGTATTTTTCGTGTAGACCTGGCGTCCCTCGGCTATTTGGATTTGAGAGTTTTTCACTTAATTCACTCTTTTTTGTCGCACGTCTGCGTAAGTCCTATTTTGCGCGTGGACCTCCCGTCCAGTGGATATTTGGATCTAAGGTTTTTTGTATTAATCCACTCGTTTACTGCCGCATTTCTGCGTGCCATCGTCTTCTAGGTGGAGCTCGCGTTATCCGGCAATTTGAGTTTGAGCCTTTCTTTATAAAGAACTCGCTTACTGTCACATATCTGCGTAACTCCCATATTTTAGTTGAATTTTATACAAAATATTTCAGACAAAATTTAAATTATACAGGAGATTCATATTTCACACAAAATTTGTAATAGTGCTTTTGTGAAAACTTTACAGAAAATTCTTAAGGGTGTAATAGAGTTTCGGTTATATGAATTTTTCGTTTTATTGAAATGTTTTTTCCCATCCCGTATGTATGTAGATAAGTCTTTCACATAGAACTCACGGCCCCGTCTATTTAGGTTTTAGGAATTTATTGTAGTTCAAAATTGTCTTTGGGAATTTGGAGGGGGGGCACTAATCAACCCCCCCCCCTGGATCCGCGCCTGAAATCTATGCATGGGTATATAAAATCTACAAGCCAATAAATGTCTAAGTAACCTATGCTGGACCGATTCCAAGCTCTTAATAATGTATGAGTCATGCAGTTACCAAATAACACAAGCATAGGTTAATGTTGGTAGAACCAAATGCTTAAGAGGTAAAATTTATTATTATTACTGTTATTGTTACCAGGTATATTTTCCACCACCCTTCTTTTCTTGAACTCTTTATTTTTTCCACCTTTTCTCCCATCAGATCCCACCAAGTTATAATCCATTACTTTTAATAAACATTTGCTTAACCAACATTTTCGGCATGTCGTTCAACTTAGCGTACTGATTACACAATCATTATTATCTTTACAAACGTGTGTTTCTCTATCTGCAAAAAAACCAAATTTTAAATTATTGTTAAAAATTTAGAAAATTATTACTTTTATATAGTATATTACTAAAAATAAAATTATAAAATTAAAGTCAATCGTAGAGTAAGTGATACGTAAGAGTTATTGGCGCTCCCATGCCTTATTCGCTATTTGCATAATGCGACGGCAATGACAATTTTGGAGATTTCCATAAGAAATTGTACAGTGACATTTTTAATACATTTACGTATTTAGTTATTTATTTCACATAGATAAGGCGTAAAATTTGGAGTCTCCATTCCCCCATTGTAAACGGGATGTCAAAAAGAAGGTAAGCCTTGTGATTCGGACTCTTCGTAAAGTGTCATTTAGACTGTTGAATTATATGGCTTATATATTCTCGGCCGTCCAGTATAACTACAGAAAGTGCTACCGGCACGCCGCATGGCGGATAGATAGCCGAAGCTTGCTTATCGGGAGCCGCCCATCACAAGTTCCCCTTTATTGCCGCTATGCGGCGCGCTGATAGCACTTCTGTAGATACACTGAAGGGTCGAGAGTATGTAAGCCGTGTAATTCAACCGTTCAAATGACTCTTTACGAAGAGTTCGAATTACAAGGCTCCCCTTGTTTTTGATATCCCGTTTACAATGGGGACTCAAAATTTTACGCTTTATCTATGTGAAGTAAATAACTTAGATACTAACGTTACCTGTATAATAACATTGAGGGAACAATAGCGAATATGGCGAATACGTCGAAGCAATATTGAACCAATATTGCTCCAATATCGAGTGTTATAGGGGAATATATTGAATGATCCTTTCGCGTCAATGAATCTTGTACGACTGTTGCTGCAACACTGCCTAATCGACGAAATATTGGTGAAACTTTGTGACGGAGACAAGTCCCCGTATACATGGAACACCACAACACCACACGCACTCACAGAAGCATAAACACAAATTTACTTGTAGGGAAACGATGAAAAGGTAAGAGAGAGAGATATTAGTAGAGAGAGAGAGGTAGTAGAAAGAGAGAGATAGTAGAAAGAGAGAGATAGTAGAGAGAGAGAGAGATAGAGAGAGACAGTAGGAGAGAGAAGAGAGAGACAGAGAAGACGACGCTATCGAGAGGAGAGAGAAAAGCTTGGGAGAGCAGTCAGATTAAGCCGCACAGCTAATCACCCGTGACGGGGCAGAGCGGCGGTGGACCGAGGGACCAGTTCGATAGCCTGGGACGTCACGCCGGGTCAACGACTCAGAAGACGTGCACCACGACACGCGCTCCGGACTTCGCGGTCACAATGTCCCCCCGCACCAGAGCCGCGCTACAAACCTTCACCGTCGACCACGTCACTAGTCGGCGACCGGAGAACACGTCATTGCTACGCCGACGCTCAGCGTGCAGAGCGCAGAACGAGAGCGAGTGTAGTGGGCGTCTCTATGCCCAGCCGGCCTGGGGCCGACGCGATTCAGCACCGCAGCCTCACACACTCGTAAGTGTACGACACTGATGCGCTAGGTCGGCAGATGCTCTAAGCCGACTCACCGACGGGGCGACCGTTCTTTCTCTCTCTCACCGCAATTATAGACCGCGATTATCGAAGCGCGCACGTACGAGCGCTATGCCAACGCGCCTCGCCTTCAGCGGATCGTTTCTCAGCGCTCTCCGAACGCGGCACATTCACACACGACCGATAAACGCGATGCGACGCGTAGCTTTGTAAGGCCCACTGAGCCAGTATAATTCATAATGATCTAATAATAAGTTAAAGTTCACTCGTAAGCTTGCCTACTTTCATTTACATGCGCAATTCCCTCGACCCTCGCCACTTTTCGTGACACCTTTTTCAGCGTAGTTCCATAACGCCAAACCGAATGAAACGCAGTCACCCAGGTAAGACCGGCTGTAGCAGCGGACGTGCGCCCCAGTCTTCAGCAGCTAGGTGATCGTCCGAACGCGAGCCCCGCCAGCGGACTTCCGCCTTCGCGATGTCGTTATGTCGCGCCCCGCACTCCGACCAGAGGAGAGTGCTTAGATAGGGAGACGACGGTAAGTCTAGCTAGCTAATCACTGTGCGCACGATAGCAACGTCACAATTTAATTACATATTCGTCTAGTTAATTTACTACTAATTTCATTCTGGAAATTCATGAAATAAAACAAATATAATATGTTGGTAAGTCAAACTAAAAATTTAACTTACGGAAAATGTTACTTACCATCAAATCCTGCTGCCACATAAGCTACTGGAACAAATAACCGCCTGAAAGGGATGTGTGGAATGACTTGCTTCCAGCCTTCTGTGGTGACGAAGCCAGCGAGGCGCGCTGTCCTGCAGGGGATCGCTAGGATGTGAGGATGATGCCGTAGTGCGTCCAATGACGAGTTGACATTGTTCTCGTCAAAGTCGGAAAGCCCTCATAATTAGGCCTAGGGAGGTGTAAGGGTTATCACCCCTAGGACGGCGGACTTATCTGCGAACGGGACAGGATTCCTAGCGTGCGGGTTTTCATAGAGTTTATGGGTACAAAAGAAAATACTAATATATCTGATCCTTCCGAATCTAAGCAGGGCATTGACCACAATTGTAGAGGTGATCCGGATTGTTTTTGTTACGTTTCTGCTGAAAATATATTGAGAAAAAATAGGAAAAATATTACAGAAGAGATTAGAAGTTTATTCGAAATATGTTTCGGTATCGAAGCTTTAGAACAAGATACGAATTAGGTACCACATGTAATATGTGCTGCTTGTTATAGTATGTTGAGAAGATTTGAAAAACATTAGAATAAAGAAAAACTTAAAAATCCTAAACCAGCAATTTGGAAAAAACCATTGGACAAAAGTAACTGTTACTATTGTATGACAAATGTAAGTGGGATAAATAAGATGCGCAAGGAAAAAATAGTGTATGTATCTGTATCTAGCGTGTAGCGTCCACAGATAAAATTAGTCGAAGGTTACGAAAATGAGAATTCACGAGACAGCTTTATACAATGGCTTGATGCTATGCATGTTGATGAAGATCCGGAAGAACATCGTGAAAATCCCGATGTCCGAAAAGAAAGTCTTGCTGAGGAAAGTGAATTAGTGGTCGAAGTAGAATGTGAAACCAACGAGAGTGAAGAAGAACTATCTTCGGATACTGAAAAGGAATATATTCCCGACGGTAGAGAGCAAAGTCCAAAAAAGATCTCTCAATCTCCACTGAATGATATGTTTTGGAGAGTAGGATTATCCAAAGATGCAGCGAAGTCAATAGCCTCAGAATTGACGGCGCTTAATGTATTAGAAAAGAACGTTAATGTTACATTCTTTCGAAACCGAGAAGAAGCGTTTCGTAAATTCTTCACTGAGGAATCTAATATAGTGTATTGTACGGATGTAAAAGGACTTATCGATGAATTCGAACCAAATTTATACAAGCCAGAAGAATGGAGGTTGTTTATCGATTCATCCAAGCGAAGCCTAAAGGCAGTTCATATTTACAATACAAATGTGTATACTGCTTTACCGTTACCTAATTCGACTGTATTTAAAGAAGGATACTCTAATATGAAAATGGTCTTAAACAAAATAAAATATAGTGAGCACGAATGGTTAATCTGTGGGAACCTGAAAATATTGTCCATGATAATATGACAACAATCAGGTTTCACTAACAAGGAAGGTACCCCAATCCGAACTCTCGGATTTCAATAATTTTTGGATATGTTGTAGTACTTTAAAAAGTAAGTAACACGTATTTTTTTTTCTGCTAATTCGTCGATTTAAGGGGTGACAATCTCCGTTAAAGTTTATCCCCAAAAACAGTTTTTTTTGTATATCTCCGGAACGAATTGGAATTTTTTGACGAATCAAACGTCAGATTATTTGTTATAAAAAGACGCTTATATGGACGTGAATTTTCTTGCAACCCTTATTTTTTATAAGGGAGAATGTGATTTTATTAAAGTTTATTTTGGCATAGAAATTATTAAAGTTTCTGAAATTCATTAAAAGTTGTACTATTATCAAGTAAATTAATAAACTAAATTCACGGAATTTTTGAAGAAATTCATTGCAAGGGGTGACTTACCCCCAAAAAAAATTTTTTTTTTTATATCTCCGGAACAAATTGGAATTTTTTCATTAATCAAACGCCGATTTATTTGTTATAAAAAGACGCTTATATGGACGTGAATTTTCTTGCAACCCTTATTTTTTATAAGGGAGCATGTGATTTTTTTAAAGTTTATTTTGGCATAGAAATTATTAAAGTTTCTGAAATTCATTAAAAGTTGTACTATTATCAAGTAAATTAATAAACTAAATTCACGGAATTTTTGAAGAAATTCATTGCAAGGGGTGACTTACCCCCAAAAAAAATTTTTTTTTTTATATCTCCGGAACAAATTGGAATTTTTTCATTAATCAAACGCCGATTTATTTGTTATAAAAAGACGCTTATATGTACGTGAATTTTATGCTATGGGTTTCCAACCGTTATTTTTTTATAAGGGTCAATGTGATTTTTAAACGATTATTTTGGCATAAAAATTATTAAAGTTTCTGTAAATGATTAAAAATTGTACTATTATCAAGTAAATTCATAAACTAAATTCACGTGTTATTGAATTTTTGAAGAATTCATTGCAAGGAGTGACTTATCCATAAAAACTGTTTTTTTTTTTTGTATACGAGTATCTCCGAAACGAATTGGAATTTTTTGATGAATCAAACACCAGTTTATTGTCATAAAAAGACGCTTATATGGACGTGAATTTTGGAATTTAAGGGAATCTAAGGGGTTGCAACCCATATTTTGCTTCCTCCTAGAGGAAGCTTTGTGATAGTAAATTTTTGAATTGTTGTAAAAACATGTTATAATTGTGTTCCGAGGTGTCAGGAATCAAAATACATGGTTTTTGAAAAATGTCTGTATGTGTGTGTGTGTGTGTGTGTGTGTGTGTGTGTGTGTGTGTGTGTGTGTGTGTGTGTGTGTGTGTGTGTGTGTGTGTGTGTGTGTGTGTGTCTGTGTGTGTGTGTGTCTGTGTGTGTGTGTGTGTGTGTGTGTATGTGTGTACACCTGGATCTCAGCTTCTACTCGGTCGATTTTGACCGGGCACGTCTCATTTTTTTTGTTTTGTTTGCGTGATGGCGGGTCAAAAGTCCGTTTTTTGATTGGGGCGATGCGTTTTTGTTTTTTTCAAATTTTCAATTTTCTCAAAACTGTTTTTTGATTTCTTTTAAGGGGACAAGCCATGGTTAGGGGGTCGAAAAATCGATTTTTTTTTATCTACTATTTTGATAGCAAATTTTCCGCTGAATACTATGCTTCCAACCGCATTTCCAAATTCGATTTCGTTTAGAAAATACAGCTAAAACCGTGAAGTCACTTTTTTGCATATTTAGTGATTTTTCTTAAATTATCCATTTTAGATATACTATTGTTAATCTTATATTATTTTATGCTTCAAAGCATACAATACTGAATCTAGAACGTAAATGTACATTGACATAGTAGGCAAACTTAACTCGAGGTATAAACCTCGTGTATTTTACTTTTACTCTACTTATACAAAAGTATAATACGTACAATACATATAGATGGTTTAAAATCTCATCTGTTTACGTTCTGTCAGCGCCATAGTCGTTGGGATTTAAACTAAAAGTGTTTTGAATATAATTGAATCTGCATTTTTCAATGCAATTTATTCAGTATTGACAAAAAATTTTTTTGTAAATAAAGTGCTGTATAGAACTCTTTTAACTGAGAGTGTAGAAGACAGCGATTTTAGGTTAACTGCACTGTGCAAAGTGTTGTTAATATTTTTAATTTAGTGAGTTCAGTGAGTGACTTTTATTTGTG
Source organism: Torymus aiolomorphi (assembly GCA_036365515.1). NCBI lineage: Eukaryota > Metazoa > Arthropoda > Insecta > Hymenoptera > Torymidae > Torymus > Torymus aiolomorphi. The sequence continues at coordinate 219,133,725 of CM070874.1, forward strand.
TTTTTTAATAACTAACATTATAAAGGATTAGATATTAGCCACTATGGATTCTGACAAGAGAAATAGAACAACAGGAGCTCCAGGAAAGAAGAGAAAATTTGGAAGAAAAAAAAAAACATAAAGGATTTAACAAAAATTCAGAGAATGTTCAACAAAAAATCACGAACAAAAGGAAAAGAAGTACAACTTCAGGGAAAATAAAAGATATATCTGTAGAAGCGTCACAAACAAGAAACAGAATAATAGATATAAACATTCTGTTCTTACAGCTGGAGAAATTTCTTGTATGTGCAACATGTAAAGGACAAGTTAAAATTATAGAAGAAGATATTCGAGAACTTGGCTCCAAATTTAACATTATGTGCAAAAATTGTTCAGAGAGAAGAATTATAAGCACGAGCAAGCAAGTTGGAGCTCAAAGCAATGCTTATGAAACCAACAGGCGCAGTCTTCAAGGAATTTCAAGTTTGATTGGCTTGCGTTCTCAACAAGTTCTTGACATATTTATCAAGAACAGTTTTTGTAAAGCATGTTTAAAGTGGGAAAATAGAAGAGGCACAGAAGAATATGAAGACTGGTTCAGTGATCATCAAGATAAATGTGCAGCAAACCATGAAGGAAGTGCTGGAAAGATGGAAGTCGATGGAGTTGTGGAAATGTTTAGAAGATCTCAAGAAAAGTATAATGTAAAATACCATCATTACATTGGAGATGGAGATTAAAGTTGAGAAGAAGGAGTGTGTAGGACACGTCCAGAAACGAATGGAAACCAGACTCAGGAATTTAAAAAAAAATTTTGGAAAAAAGTTATTAGACGATGGAAAAACCATTGGAGGCCAAGAACGATTAACAGCAAAAGTAATTGATCAGCTCACCACATATTATGGTAATGCCATCAGAAACAACACGGACTCTGTAGAAAAAATGCTGAATGCTATATGGGCTACGTACTACCACAAGATTTCCACAGACCAGAATCCTCAACATCATTTATGACCACCAGGACAGAGCAGTTGGTGCAAGTGGCAAAAAGCGAAGGCTCAAAAAAAACTAAAAGATTTTCATCATAAAGGCAGTATTCCTGCAGTGATTATGGAGCAGTTGAAACCAATTTACAAAGATCTCTCTGAACAGGAGCTGCTTCACAGATGTTTAGGCGGTTACACCCAAAATAGTAATGAGAGTTTTAATAATTCAGTTTGGAAGATTGTAACCAAGACCTCCTTCAGTGGTGTACATGTGCTCACAGCAGGTGCTTGTATTGCTGTCACTTGCTTCAACGATGGAAGAGTTGGTTTTCTGAATATTATGGAAGCCTTTGATGTGAAACCTGGAGTAGCTGCAATTGAGTGGGCACAGAAAAGCAATGACATCAGATTATTTCATGCTGAGAGGAATGCCGAAGAAAACACTTTAGAAAATAGGAGAAAACGAAGGAGACTGCAATTGAATTTACCTGAAGAGTCATATGCACCAGGTTCTTACTAGAGTAGGTAAAAAGTTATTTTTATGCGATAATAGCTAATATAATATTTATTAATTTTTTTCTTTTTACAGGTGCGTTATTGGCTCTCATAAAAGGATTAATTTATTTTGATGTTATTTTTACTGTCAATAACATTTATGACTAACAATGTTTTCAGCCTAGTACGAAAAAAAAAAATAAATACAACATTTATGTATTAATCTAAAAAATTTAAAAATATTGTTGAATTAATGAAATTCTTTTTTATAGGTTTATTCAACAGTTAAAATGATTTAGCCAGGACTACTTTCATCTAATTGGCATCTGTTTCATTTTTCCACTAAAGTATATCATACAGAATGAAAAAAAAATTTTTGGTAAGTAGTTTTGAAACTTATATAAAGTTATAGAAAACCAAAACTTTGAATTGAATTTCTGAATAACTTGTTTTTTGTATTTACAGGGACTTTGCCGCAGGATTTCTTTTAAATAAAGCAAGCTAGAGGTTTGAAAATTTAGGAGTATCTTTAAAATTGTGTTGGTTATAGAAAATGTGAGGTACTTTTTTGAAAAAGGCTTTAGAAAAAAAATTATAAAATAAAATTACAAAAAATATTGAAATTTTAATAAAAAAAACATAAAAAATTAGATTTTTCATTAAAAAACAATTTTTAAAATTTAAAAAAAAAAAAGTAGCTCACATTTTCTATAACTGGTATAACTACAAAGGTACTCCTAAGTAACCAGACCCCTGCCTTGCTTTGTTCAAAAAATTTCCTGCGGCAATGACATGCCAGTTTCTAATTCAGAAGGATTTCTTAATCTGACGTGTTCTTGTTTATGCACATACTGATTGTGCACATATTAATTGTGCACACTTTAACATTGGTATATATCTATATATATAGATCTGTACCAATGCTATCTGTGCACAATAAATATGTGCACAATCCTTATGTGCACAAACAAGAACATGCCCTTAATCTAGTGGACTGCAAGACCAAAATCTTAAACACCTGGATGATGTAGTCTTAAATTATAGGTAATTGTATAACTTAATAATAAAAAAAAGTTTGAACTCTTAAAATTATATATTGGCTTTGTTATTAAAGAATTAATACAATAGCTTTTTTTTCAGGTTCAACCATGGCTTGTCCCCTTAATGATAGGATCGAGTTATTCGAATCTGATGGGTCGCGTTCCAAAAAAAAAAAAAGTTTCTAGCTCCCACGGTTCTTTTGTTATTAACAAAAACGTATTTCTTTTTAGAAACTTATAACTCCTAAACTTAACGGTCAATTTTTTTGAGAAAAATCATGATAATACAGCATATAAATAGCTATAATCTGTTAAAATTTGAATACATTCTGTAGGCTAGATTTTGAGTAAAAAATTGAAAAATGAAAAAAATCAGTTTTATATGTCCAACGATTACAAGAGTAAAATTGACTTAATGGCTTCAAAATTCCTTTTAGAGGTAGATTTTTTATAGTTCTAGGTCGAGTTCTTTGGGCAAAACGATTGGTCCATAAATTTCAGAGATATTTGAGGTTAAAAATTTTTTGACATTTGTTAAAATCGTAATTTCTTGAGAACGGCTCTATATATCTGAATGGGGTGGGTGGCATTCGAAAGAGAATTAAAATACCTATATTTTCTAAAAAACTTAATTTTCTATCTATCCGGTTCTTTAGTTATCATCAAAAACAAAAACGAGTTTTTAAAGAAACACGTTTTTGTTAATAACAAAAGAACAATGATAGCTATAATTTTTTTTTTCTTAAAAAATATGAATTATGAAATATAAAAAAAACACGTTTTTGTTAATAACAAAACAACCGTGATAGCTATTTGTTTTGTTATAAAATATAGATATTTTACTTCTATTTCAAATGATAACTTTATTTATTAGCTCAAAATTTATATAAATTTGATATAAATAAATAATAAATAAACAAATTTAAAAATTAAGAATTTTTAATATTCATAAATGAATTTAATTATAATTATGCAATTAATTTTTTAAAAAATTATAAATTTTGTTATTAAAAATTAATTAAAGGAATCAACAAATTATGGTTGAGGAAGCTACGGGCCAATGAATTGGCAGCGGTTTTTTATATGGGTGAATGTGATTTCTTAACGTCTATTTTGGCATAGAAATTATTAAAGTTTCTGAAATTGATTAAAAGTTGTAATATTATCAAGTAAATTAAAAACTAAATTCACATGTTGTTGAATTTTTGAAGAAATTCATTGCAAGTGCTGACTTATCCCCAAAAACAGTTTTTTTTTTGTATCTCCAAATTTTGAAGAATCAAATGCCAGTTTATTTGAAATAAAAATACGCTTATATAGGCCCGAACGTTATGCTAAGGGTATAGTTATTCTGACTACCCTCCATTATTTGAATCACATTAGAAATTGAACGATAGGAAAGAGTCAACCCTAAAAATAAAAATAAAAAAAACTTCAAATTCTATCTTCCAACATTTCGCTGAACCATGTTGTCAGCCTCTTCATGGAACTGTTTATTAACAATACAAGTAATATATGTACATTAAAAACATACGTTTATCAAAAACTTTTTCAAAATGAACAAAGAAGATAAACTTACTATAATATCCACAACATATTAAAAAAATATTTTTCTATTGTAGTAACAACTACATTGTCAACAATCATACAGTGAGTAACATTGTATCTAAACTAAACGACTAAATAAGGAAACATTTAACTCGAATGTATAGTCATTGCCACAACTGTTACTGCCCGCACATATTATACACACGTGAGTTTACACGAAAATTTAGAAAAGGACAGACAAAGTCTGTAGTCATAGTAACAGGGCATGCGCATTAATCTAAATATAACTCGTAAAAATACTGTTATATCTTACAAAAATTAATTAGTCTATTATATTGTAAATTCAAAAATTTGGTATCCTCCTGTCTATTGATGGTATGATCATTAATTTTTATATGTAATATTTCTAAAATTCGTCTTTTATCAAAAATATGTTCTCTCTCTATTATAACTGTATTTTCCCAATCAATGGCATGACTAGGATTTTCAAAAATATGTTTCGGAACAGGCATTAATTTATTGTTGTTAATATCTATCGAATAATCGATTTTTTCTACAGATTTTTTGTGTTCATGAATACGGGTTTTTAATGAACATTTACTTTCACCAATATATACACTACTACAACTGTCGCAATTGAATTTGTAAATAACTCCCGTCTCTTTCCATTTACAATTTTTATCTTTGCCTAATTTTATAATATTGTCCATTTTATTATTTATGAGAGGAACACAACGAATATTATATTTTTTGAGTAGTTTTGCGATCGTATAATAATTTTTTTTTTTTTCAGCGAAATGTTGGAAGATAGAATTTGAATATTTTTTATTTTGAGGGTTGACCCTTTTCTATCGTTCAATTTCTAATGTTATGCTAAGGGGTTGCAACCCTTATTTTTTATAATGATGTTTTTGATCTTTTTAACGTTTATTTTGGCATAGAAATTATGAAAGTTTCTGAAATTGATTAAAAGTTGTACTGTTATGAAGTAAATTAAAAATAAAATTCAAGTGTTTTTGAATTTTGGAAGAAATTCATTGGAAGGGGTGACTTACCCCCAAAAACCATGTTTTCAATACCTCGGAAACGAATTGAAATGTTTTAATGAAACAAGCGTCAGTTTATTTCTTATTAAAAGACGCTCACATCGACGTAACTTTAATTCTAAGTAGTTGCAATTCCTATTTTGGTAGGGGTTATTGTGACTTCATAAAAGATTTTTTATCATACAGAAATTGCTAACATATTCCAACCAGAACTCTCCGATTTCAACAATTTTTGGATATACTGTAGTACATTAAAAAATAAGTAACGCGTATTTTTTTTATCTGCTAATACGCACATTTATGGGGTGAAAAATTATTTTAAAAAATCAATTTTTTTAAACACATTTCTCTCACAAGAACTACAAAATAATCTTGTGGAATGAGAAAAAAATATTTCTGTGTATTAAATAAAATTTCCGTTAAATCATTAGGCTGTTTTTACATGCGCAATGTAATATAATATTTTTTGAATTATTCTTATACATGAAATTTATGCTGGTAATTACGAATTAAAAAAAGAAAACTGACACATGTTATATCGAGAAAAATATTAAATTAACGTAACTACTCTCAAAGGTCAACATCAGGAAGAGATTTTTTTTAATACATCTCGATTTCTAATTAATATTTTGCTGCGAAATAAATTGAAAGCTGTTTTTTTATTTAAAAATGAGGCTATTTAATGTAGTTTTAGCAGTAGGGCTGCAACCCTTACCCTTATTTAAAAAATCTACGTTTTGAAACATATTTATATCACAATAATTGCTACGGTTTAAAAATATTAAGACAGTTTTAATTCCTGTTGTTATTTTGTAACATTTTCTTATTTTCATAAATTCTTATCAATCATGAAAGTGGAAAATCATCTAAAAATAGATGAAAGCATAATTTTGGTTAGATAAAAAGATGAAGTGATCAATACGTTTCATTGTCTGTATTTTCTTGTATGAAATTTCTACAATAATGGTAATCTTCATAGAAGTGTTTAAAACATATAGATTTCTTGCACCAACCACAGCGTACAACGGCAATATTTGTACATCCTTCTAGTTCGCAATGAATATTGCAGGAATCTCCAAAACTATAATCAACTGGATTTTCAAAGATTTCTGGTTTTTCATCTATATAGCCACTCTTGAACCAGGAATATTTAAATAGATTAACATATCTTTGTGAAGAAAATTGGTTATGTATTAATGATTGTAGTTTTATTATTTCATTTCTTTTATGTAAATTTAAATCATGATTCATTAGTATTATGTTATCTGAAAATTTACGAACAAAATTTTTCCACATACGAAATCCATACACATCTAGTAGTTGATTTTACTCGTTGTTCCAGTTGGAATTTTTTTGACATTAACAATTTTATTTGGTGGCATTGTTTCTTCTATAACTCTATCGCAGTGGTCGCTCTAAGAATCAATTAACAATATTGTATTGGAACCTACATTTGGATAAAATATTTTTTTCAACCAAATTTTAAACAAATCTGAAATTATAATAACTTTATTTGTATATTTATTTACTATAATATTAAATAAAATGAAAAATATATGCTTACTTGTAATTAACTTTTCAGATTTAGACGCTTCTATGTGAACATTTTCTTGCCTGAATAAGCTGGCTTCTACGGTAGGTCCAAACTGACCACTGGTTTCCTTTAAAACAAGAAAAAGTGGTGACAGTAGTTGTCCTGTAGCTGATATAAGCGGCTATATGGTATAACTGTGTGGTAGATGATATCGACTGCACTACACACTGCACTTACTTTTCTCCTTCAACTGCTAGTGTTCTTCCAGAGTGCATTTCTATTTGCAATCCACATTGATCAGAATTATACATATTCTCCATTTCAATTGCTGATGCACACGATTTAACGTCGGTAACAAACGCATCTGCCTTCCGTTCTAGTTCTGAAATGCTTTCTATTGTTTTTCTGGTAATATGGTAATAAACTTATTCACTTTTCTAGATACTATTCTATGAGCAGCCTTGAACTTTGCTAGCCAGTGTTTCGAAGCTTTAAATCTAATACCTTCTAAACCTATTTCCTGCCGAGCTTGTAAAGCCCATCGCCGTATATCGTGGTCATGAATAATAAAACCAGCTCCTAATGCAGCATTAAAATTATCCAATGTATATTGACAAATTCGTGCGATTTTTTCTCTGTAGGTACCACCTTTATTAATTGTATGAGCCCAGCGATACAGCGATACTGATGGATTTAACTTTTCTAAATCTATTGTGTACTATTTTAAGATTTAAGTTTGTGTTTTTTTTGCCACTCCTCCAAAATTCTACGGCTCTTTGCTTATATTCAAAACTCAGTTCTTCATCATCTATTATACACTGATCTGTGGGTGCTTCTGGAAGATCAGGAATGTGATGTCTTACTTCATCTTCGATTATTTTTGCATCATGATCTTTGTACTCTTCTTGAAAATCCAATGATTCCCCATCAATAATTTCAATATCATTAAAATCACTTGAAGAATCTATTAAGACAGACTTGATTCTCTCTGATAATTGAATATCTTTATAATTTATAGTACTCTCTGGTATTTTTAATGTTTGGAAATATGCTAATAATAAGTTTATAGCATTCAACGATTTGATTTTCATTTTTTAAATCTAAAATAAAAAATAATTAATTAATATGGATTACTATTTCATATTGATCAATAATTACAAAATTATAAATAAGTGATCACAATAAATGTAAAACATTTTATTATGCAGTGGTTTCTCAAAATATCGGTTAATATGCTTCTTTTTGCAATATTTTAAAAATAGAAATTTAAGATGTCTTTTTTTAAATATTTACTTTCAATTTATAATTTGTTCCTATATAATACATCATAAATGAGTTTAATAGTTGCTTGAATGTACTAGATATAATTTGTTAAACATCGTGAGTAGTTATATCCTCGCCATGGCCCGTCATAACTTAAAATAGATACATATGGGAGCGTCCAGCAGTAACGGGCCACCAAGCGCGCGCGGTGCCTTTTTTCGCGTAAAAGGCGCTCTGTTTAACTCGTTCATGATCGTATGCTGCATCTTTGAAAAAAAAACCAAGGACCCATATCGATAGATTTTTTCCTGCTCTTTCCAGTGGTGCCATTGTTTTTATTGCGAAACGCTTTCCTCCGGACGAAAACTCGAGTTGAATATTGAAAGCCATTTTTCTCAAAGTATATCATGTTTTTTTTTCAAATAAACTACACCATTGGAAAGTACAACTCTTAAGCTTCAAAACCCTATCTTGGAGAAGTTGAAGAAATAAAGGGTTTAAAAGTAACAACATGAAAAAGACAGCGCCGAGGGTCCGCGCGAGTCCCTCGCGCCCGTGCGTGCGGCACGTTTAAGTGCACGCTCTATTCAATTCGCTAATAATCGTGTGCCAAGTCTCTGAAAAAAGAACTAAGGACATATATCGATAGATTTTTTCCTGCTCTTTCCAATGGTGCTATTATTTTTATTCCGAAATGCTTCTGTTCGGGATTAGTACCCGAGGTGCCCGCTAGATGGCAAGCACCAAGCGCGCTACCTTCAATGAAAAACGTCACCCCGAGGGCTTAAATAGAGGCCTGCGTCGCCCACTAGCCAGGTGCTTTATGCACGTGCCTTATTACTTTGTCCCTTTGTCTTATTGCCTTAATAAAAAAAAGCTTAATAAAATGTCTAACATTTTAAATCGTTGCTGCAATCCATTTGATGAAATAAAGCATTCATCAAAACATAGGTTTGTTTCCGATAAACTTAGAGCTTGTTATCCGCATTTAACTGATGGAGACAAAATATGCGATTCTTGTCGAATAAAATCTAATACTCAGATTGAAGAAGAGAGTGAGATGTCAATAGAAGATTCTAAAGAAATTATTTTTAATTTGAAAAATTGTTGAATCACCAAAATTTGACAAAAGTGGAAAAGATATTACTTTTGAAATTACTTTCTAAAAACTGGAGGACTCGCAAAGTAGCTAGATGTTGGAACTTGTCTCGTCGACTTTCATCGAAATGTAAATTATTTGATAACCCAGCCCAATTAAATGACAACAGAGGAAATAAAAAAATATCAAGTGATACTTTAGATCAAGCAAAGCTCTTCTATGAAAGTGATGAGAATAGTACAATTATGCCAGGCTATAAAGATAACCAATGTATAAAAAATGATGATGGCACAAAAAGTTGCATCCAGAAACGGCTTGTTTTATACAATCTTCGAGAACTATATTTAAAATATAAGCAACAGTATCCTGGATCGAAAATAGGATTCAGTAAATTTGCCGAATGTCGTCCTAAATATTGTGTTTTAGCTGGTAGCAGTGGGACACATTCAGTTGTGTTTGCGTTTATCATCAAAATGTTAAACTTCTGTTAGTTGGTTTAAGAAACTCAGGAGTTTCTTTTGATAGAATGAACACTTATAAAGATTGCATAGCCGAAATAGTTTGTAAAAGTCCAACAGCGGAATGCTATTTAAATATGTGCGACAATTGTCCTGGTGTCGAACCTCTAAAAAATGATCTAGAATTATTATTCGAAAGCTCTGAGATTAATGAAATAAAGTTTCAAATGTGGAAAACTACCGATAGATCAACACTGCAAACTGAAAACGTTTCTAGGTCTTCATTTATCGATATTCTTTTTCCTCTTTTGTATAAACTTAAGACTCATTCATTTATTTCTAAACAACAGTCTTCTTATTTTCAATTCTTGAGAGAATCCTTATCTCAAGGAGAGTTTTTAATTTCTCTAGATTTTTCAGAAAACTATGCTTTTATAGCACAAGATGCAGCACAATCATTTCATTATAATAATAATCAATGTAGTTTAGCTACAATAGTCATTTACTATAAAGGATCAGAATCTAAAATTGAACACAAAAGCATGGTAGTTTTCTCAGATAGTTTAATTCATGACGTTGTTGCAGTTTATCTAATACAAGAAATTATAATTAATTTCCTTAAAAAGTCTTTCGATTTAGTTAGAAAAGTTATTTATTTTACTGATGGAGCTGCGCAACATTTTAAAAATAAACGCAATTTCCAAAATCTTCTTCATCATTATGATGATTTTGCTGTTGATGCTGAGTGGCATTTTCATGCAACAGCCCACGAAAAAAATGCATGTGATGGAATAGGTGCTTCCGTGAAAAGCAATGCCAGACGAGAAAGTTTACGGAAAGTATCCGACAATTATATATTGACGCCCCAAGATTTATACAAATGGGCAACTGAGTATTTCAAAAATATTGAGTGCTTTTTTCAATCAAAAGACGATTACTTAAAGGCTACAGAAAAGCTACAAAACAGGCTAGCCTCAGCTAAGACAATACCTGGAACTCAATTGTTTCATTGTATTAAATTATTAAATGATGCCAAAAAGTTAGAACTTAAAAGATTTTCAGCGTCAGAAGATTTTCTCAATTATATCCACCGATCAAAAAAGAAAAAGTACTTAAAACTCAAACAAAGAAAGAAGCGGATGTCGCAAAAAGGACAATTCTTATAAAATCAAAAAAATGTAAAAAAATTAGAATTTAAAAGGAAAGGTAATATTGTTATGCCAGATTAAACAATCTATATTTAAATTTCTGTTTCACTGCTTTCAGTGCGTTCATGGATATTTTTATGTTTAATATATTATGTTTTTCAAATTTTGTTATATAAATGAACAAAGTTCATTGTAATATTATACTAACTCTTACAACTAGATCCACAAAATTATGTCCACGCATTGGCATTGTAAGGTACAAAACATTTTATATTTACAAAAAAGAAAGGGCGAAATAGCACATCGCGTGTATTAATTCGCCCTTGAGCATAGCGTAAAAAGTTCGGGCAGACGCTGTCTTTTTGATCTTACTATTTTTGAACTTTTCATGTTTCAACTTAAAAATATAATATTTTATAGTTTAAGACTTGTATTTTTGAAGAATATAATTCATTTTGAAGAAAAAACTGATATTTTATTGAAAAAATAGAGTTTAAACATTCAAATTGAATTTTCAACTAGAAGGAAGCATTTCGGAATAAAAATAATAGCACCATTGGAAAGAGCAGGAAAAAATTTATCGATATATGTCCTTAGTTCTTTTTTCAGAGACTTGGTACACGATTATTAGCGAATTGAATAGAGCGTGCACTTAAATGTGCCGTACGCACGGGCGCGAGGGGCTCGCGCGGACCATCGGCGCTGTCTTTTTCATGTTGTTACTTTTAAACCCGTTATTTCTCCAACTTCTCCAAGATAGGGTTTTGAAGCTTAAGAGTTGTACTTTCCAATGGTGTAGTTTATTTGAAAAAAAACATGATATACTTCGAGAAAAATGGCTTTCAATATTCAACTCGAGTTTTCGTCCGGAAGAACGCGTTTCGCAATAAAAACAATAGCGCAATTGGAAAGAGCAGAAAAAAATCTATCGATGTAGGTCTTTGGTTTTTTTTTCGAAGACGCAGCATACGATTATGAGCAAGTTAAACAGAGCGCCTTTTACGCGAAAAAAGGTACCGCGCGCGCTCGGTGGCCCGTTTCTGCTGGACGCTCCCATATATAGTACGTGTGTTTACGGATGTGCAAATTATTTAAATTTGGATTTTATTGATAATCTGTCAATGGCGTTGGATTCTTCGTGTTAAAATACGTATAGACTTCGAAAATGGCGTGAATAAGTTGAAAATTAATGTTTAAAAAATTAGCAATATTTATAACCTAAATCTGTAATTTTCGGAGTTTTCGCACGATTTTCAAACTCTATGCATATAAAATGACGACAATTACAACTGAAATATTGAATTAACAAAAAAGTAGAAATTCATGAATGATTTGTAACAGTAAAATTGTCTTAACTACTAACATGATAACGATGTAGCAGCTGAGCCTTATATTTTCAGCCGAAAGAAATGACTCATTTACCAATTTTAAAATTTTTCCATTTGGATTTTTTTGTTAATCTGTTAATCAAAAGTTGAATTTGCCGTGCCAAAAACCTTATAGATTTCGAAAATCGTATAAATACTCTGAAGATCGTTGAAAATTAATGTTTAAAATATGTCAACTCTTAATAAACTAAATCTTTAATTTTTAAGTTATTTGCATGATTTTCAAACTCTTCACATATTAAAATTAATAAGATTTAATGAAATTGAGAATTTTAAAATCTTGATACATAAATTTATGTGAGTAAAGGTTAAACTTAAATGGTATTAGCTGAAAAACAGTTGATAAAATACTTACGTAGTTAGAAAGAAAATACAAAATAGTCCAATTTTTCGTGTACACGTTCTTCAACTTACACATTTGTTATTATTATTAGTTGTTGCTTCCGATGTGCATGTGTGTAAATGTGTACATATGTAAAAATTTATTCAAAATTTACTTCTTTACTGTTTGATTAAAACGATATAAACGTATAATTCGGCGCTTATTGTTAAGGAGGATATTGCACGATCAATAACGATTCGCATACCCAGAAGTTTTTTTGTGACTAGAGGAACATAATACGAATATATTTAACATGTGTAGCTATTACATATAATTTCTCATAATTATGTAACCAAGCAGTACTAAAATATGCAGACAGAGAGCGTGACAATAATAATAATTTGCGTTTTATGCATATAGTTTTCAAATCTTTATCTCGTGCCATCTCACTTTTCTCGAAATGCAATATAACCTATGATACTCAAAAATAACGAATTAAATAATATATAATAAATTATATATTATGTGTTTTAAGTAATTTGTTTAGATAGTTCAGAAGGTAGGAAGGATTATCCATAAGGATAAGAAATATATCTTATAAAAACGTCAAACACATAACTCTCCTCGCGGCTCGCCATAGACGTGTAAGAAAAGTGGTTTCAACCCCAAATGTAAACCTTTAAAAACGGCTACGTTTTATTTAAACTACTTACAAATTATCCATATTTTTATATGAAAAATCCGATTCTTTTCATTACAAAACATTGATAGAATATTTGAATACAAAATGTACTAAAAAGTCCGTTTCCAGGTCTGAATTTTAAGGTTATTTTCACCAATTTCATATTTTTCCCATAAAGATTTAATATTTTTTGTTTTTAATCTATTGCGTATAAACACGATTAATTCTAATTTTTATGATATAAATATGGTTTCAATAAAAAACAGCTTTCAATTTATCTCGCAGCAAAATGTAAATTAGAAATCGAGATATATTAAAAAATACTCTTTCCGAGGTTGACCTTTGGGGGTAGTTATCGTTATTTTAATACTTTTCTCGATATAACATGTGTCAGTTTACTTTTTTAAATTCATAATTACCAGCATAAATTTCATGTATAAGAATAATTCAAAAAATATTTATATTACATTGCACATGTAAAAACAGCCTAATGATTTAACGGAAATTTTATTTAATACACAGAAATATTTTTTTCTCATTCCATAAGATTATTTTGTAGTTCTTGTAAAAGAGATGTGTTTAAAAAATAGATTTTTTAAAATAATTTTTCACCCCATAAATGTGCTTATTAGCAGATAAAAAAAAATACGTGTTACTTATCTTTTAATGTACTACAGCATATTAAAAAATTATTGAAATCGGAAAGTTCTGGTTGGGATATGTTAGAAATTCCTGTATGATAAAACATCTTTTATGAAGTCACAATAACGCCTACCAAAATAGGAATTGCAACCCCTAATTAAAGTGACGTCGGCATGAGCGTCTTTTAATAAGAAATAAACTGACGTTTGTTTCATTAAAACATTCCAATTCGTTCGCGAGGTATTGCAAAAACGATTTTTGGGGGTAAGTCATCCCTTGCAATGTATTTCTTCAAAAATTCAATAACACGTGAATTTAGTTTATTAATTTACTTGATAATTGTAAAACTTTTAATCATTTTCAGAAATTTTAATAATTTCTATGCCAAAATAAACATTAAAAAATCACATTCACACTTATAAAAAATAATGGTTGCAACCCCTTAGCATAAAATTCACGTCCATATAATCGTCTTTTTATAACAAATAATCTCACTTACTTTTTGAAGTAGTACAACATATCCAAAAATTATTGAAATCCGAGATTTCGGGTACCTTCCTTCTAAGTACCCATGTTATCTATGCATGTTTGATAGTCGAGATAGAGTGAATCATTATAAAATAAAAGCATGGCCAGCAAGGCCATCACTCACCCTTTGTTCAAGCAATGTCGTTGATCGACCTCTTGTAGATCCTGGCAAAATTCTTCTACCTCCTCTGCATATCACTTGGAATGATAAAACAATTTGTTAAAGCTCTCGATCAAAAAGGTCTCTGCTTTAAGTACTTGGAAAGTATGTTTCCAAATGTAACTGAGTTAAATTAAAGGAAGGTTTCTTCAACGGACCTCAAATTCGCGAAATGTTTAAAGACGAAGAGTCTGTCAAAAGTATGAATGATAGAGAGGATGCAGCCTCGTTGAGCTTCAAACATGTCGCAACAAAATTTATGGGGAATAACAAAGATGGAAACTGTAGGAGCATCGTAAAAAATGTGGTAGAAAACTTTAAATACTTGGGCTGCTTAATGAATTTGAAGCTCCACTTTCTTGATTTGCACCTTGATGAATTTCTACAAAACCTTGGGGATTTCAGCGAAGAGCAAAGTGAAAGCTTTCATCAAGATCTGAAGGAATTTGAGCGTATATGGCAAGGAAAGTGGGACGTGAATATGATGGCAGACTATTGCTGGATGCTGAAAAGAGAAACATAACCAAGAGGTAAAAAATGACGTAGAAATCCTTTACATAGGTCGTTCGATGACAAACGCATACGCAATCGTAAACCAATTTAGTTCTCGTTCATAAGATCACCTTCATTTAAGGACTCATACAGGTTTTAAGTCACTAAATTTCGTTACAGTAATCTTCTGAGCACAAAACTGGACTTACAGACGACAACTATGCGAGTATTACCAAATTTTCCCCCTCTCAGAGATATAACCATACCATCTTCAGATTCACCTTAAGCCTGCTGTTGTCTTCAGTTTTTCTTATAGTCTAAACGTCAGGAAAGTCTGACACATGTGTCTTTGTGGGTTTATCAATAAAATTCTGCTTGGTCTTGACCTAAGACAAATTAAATTCTCCTTTTTAAGCCTTAACAATGTCGTCTGAACCTGTGACAACTCATATTCTTTGTTTTTAAACCTTTACCTCTAAAATACGTGTTTTTTTACGATTTGTTAAGGGTATCTTCGAAATTCACTGAGCGACCCCCCTTTTTTATTACAGATTCGTATTCAGCGGACAAAATACATAGGAATAATGTTGTCCCAAACCGAGAGCAATGTACTTTTTCTTGTGGGCCTGTGTTATTATTTATAATTAAATATTAATATTGTTGCATAATTTATCTTCAAAAATGGTCTATCACGATTCACTACATCTTTTAAAAAATATTTTATAAATTATTTTACAAAATCTGGACTATCTTTTAAAAACTTTTGCAAGCAATGAAAAATTATTTTCCAAAACCTTTACAATTCTTTTATAAGAACTTTTGAAAATCGTAAAAATTTCTTTCCGAAAGCATAAGAATTATTTTCCGAAATCTATACAATCCTTTAAAATTATTTAGTTTTTTTTTATAAAAAGGGATTCAACGAATAAATAATAAATTTTTCTTTTTCTTTAATTCAATTTCTTTCACGCGGATACTGAAAGTCAAATTAAAAAAAGTTGTAAAATTACTTAGCTTACAGTTTTATACTTAACAAACATTGTTAAATAAACTTTCACTCTTAAGAAGTTGCGAAAGCTCTATAAAAGAATTTCTTTATTAAAGTAAAAACTTAGGCAAGTATATACAGTGTAATTATTATCCCTCCTCTCATGGCGCTCCCTCTCACTCGCTCTCACACTTCTTACTTCTCTCCCTCAACGTCTGTTACGCTGATATGTACCAAGAACTTTAATAATAAACTAAGTATTTTTTTCTCTCGAAAGTAGCTCATTCCCACTGGGCGCAGAAACGGAAATGTTGTATTTTTGGCCTCGACGTGAGGAAAAATAGTATATATACCCTCCACGGGATTAAAATTGACCAGCCCATATCTCGTGTTTGCCTAACTCGCCTTCGGCTCGGGTGGCAATTTACACAAGCTGTGGGCTGTCCAAGTTTCTTCCTCCCTAGGTGCGTAATATACTATTTAAGACAATCAGTAAAACCAATAGTATTTGTTAGTAAAACTGTCTACGAAAGTATAAAATAAGGCACAATGAGTTTCCTCTGTATAATCTATCTCTCTCCCTCCCTCTCTCTTCCTCTCTTTCTCATCCTGTCTCTCTTGCCTTCTCGCTCCCTCCCTCTCTTTCCAACCCTTCTGTCTCTCCCTCCCTTTCAACATTCCTCAAACTGAGTACCAAAAACTTTAATGCGAGCTTAAATATTTTTTTAAAACTATAATCCCTCCCTCTCTGCCTCCAACCTTTTCCGCCCTCTATTTTTCCCCCTCTCTCTTTTCCCCTGTCCCCCTCTCTCAGTATGCATCAAATCCTGTACCAAAAACTTTAATGACAGCTTAAATCTTTTTTTAATACAATCAACACGTTTAAAAAAAAATTAATTATTTTTTAAATACGTTTAACCAGACAATTTCTGTCGAGTCCTTTTATTTCTTCGAATCTCATCTATTCAATTAACACTCTCTGCAAATGGTAATAATTCTTTTCATGACTGTAAAAATAATAATATTGTTAATATAAAACTTTCTACGAACCCCTATAGCATCCAATATTGGAGCAACATTGCTCCAACATTGCTTTGTCATATTCCCCATATTCGCCAATATACCCTCAACACTTTTATATATGGATGCTATATGGGAGCAATGTTGCTGTAATCCGTGATTTCCGTTTCACCATTGCTTTTTTAAAATGATGAGTCAGGCTCTCTGTTATAGCAATATTGCAGCAATATTGAGCCAATATTTCTCAACACGAAAGGAATATTATTTTTAAAATTATATTTTTATGCTGGTTTTTCTGATGACTTTGCAATATTGCAAGAATATTTGTACAATATATATAAACACTGGAAGAATGTTCCCGTTTGGCCACTGATTGTTGGAGCAATATTGCCTCAATTTCCAAATACATTATGACGCGAATATGTCAAAGCAACATTGAGGTAATATTGCTCCAACAATCAGTGGACAAACGGGAACATTCTTCCAGTGTTCATATATATTGTACAAATATTCTTGCAATATTGCAAAGTCATCAGAAAAACCAGCATAAAAATATAATTTTAAAAATAATATTCCTTTCGTGATGCTAAATATTGGCTAAATATTGCTGCAATATTGCTATGACAGAGAGCTTGAACCATCATTTTAAAAAATCAATGGTGAAACGGAAATCACGGATTGCAGCAACATTGCTCCCATATAGCATCCATATATAAAAGTGTTGATGGAATAGTGGCGAATATAGGGAATATGACAAAGCAATGTTGGAGCAATGTTGCTCCAATATTGGGTGCTATAGGGGAAAGTATAAAATAAGGCAAGTATAGACGTTTTTTCTGTATAATCTATAAAAAACAATACAATATGCCTATTAGTCTTTTTAATTTATTTCTTCGAATCTCATCTATTCAATAAGCACTCTCTTCAAATGGTAATAATTTTTTTCATTACTGTACAAATAATAATATTGTTAATATAAAACTTTCTGCCGAAGTATAAATTAAGGCAAGTATAGACGTTTTTTCTGTATAATATCTATAAAATAATAATATTTATGATTATTAATAAAACTGATATTAATAAACTGATATTAATGATTATTCATAAAACTGATACTTGAGTCATTATATGCTGAACAAATTATATGTAAGTAAGTACATTCAAATTGTTCACTGCAAATCAAACAAACGAAAGTTGTGAAATCAATTATCGTTAGTCAAGTAATGCAAACAACTCTCGGAAACTACTGTATAACTGTTCTCAGAAATGTATTGAAACTTGTTCATCTTTCTATACAAATTAAAGACAAGAAAGTACTGAAATCAATTTATTGTAGTCAAGTACCCATAAGTTAACTTGACTGACATAATGCAACTTTTCGTACCTACTCAAAAATATTCAGCCAGCATAAAGTACTATTTAATATCCAAGAGACGTAATAGCTCCTTTACTCCTACAAAACTTTATAGATCCTACGCAATTTACGCACGTATGGGCAAAAATTATTTCAATTATATAATATTATGTAAGTACATTCAAATTGTCCATTGTAAATCAAACAAACGAAAGTTGTGAAATCAATTACTGATAGTCAAATAATGCAAATAACTCTCCTAAACAACTGTATGCGTGTTCTCAGAAATGCATTCAAATGTGTTCATTCTTCTACAGTAAGTAAACACAAGAAAGTACTGAAATCAATTTATTGTAGTCAACTACCCATAAGTTAACTTGACTGACATAATAGAACTTTAGTACCTTGCATGTAAAATTACATTTTACGTCCACGTTGTAACTTCAAAAATATTCAGCCAACGTGCATAAAGTACTACTTAACGCCTAATAGGCGCAATAGCTCACATACTCCTACAAAACTTTATAGAACCAACGCACTTTACACCTGTGTGGGCGAGAATGATTTTAATTATATAACTATTATACCTTCTTTTTATTTCTAAAATTCATAAGGATTTTTTCAGATATTTACGAAAAGTCAAATCCTATATAAAAAAAATACATAGTTACCACCACATCACCACCTTTCATTATTCCTTCTTAATTTTGGAATTTCTATAATATTACTCATCTAGATGCGTAATATTGTCCTTTACGAAGGACAATAGAAGTCTATAGAGCTGCTCTAGCAGGCGTGATCCTCCAATGTTCTATATATACATGGCGGGCCCGACGGTTTGCAGCTTAATGTGTAGACATGGCCATTTTCATATAAATATTCATATGTTTAACGAGCAGATAAAATGAATCTGATTCTAAATTTTTGCCTATATTCATTAACAATATTTATACCTATAAGTCCTCTGTAAATGATTACATTGGCTCTAATTTTTAATTAATACCGTTTAAAAATAATATCCCTACATGTGCAGAATCTCATGATTTACTTTCACTACCCAAAATATTTATCTTTGTGTCCCTCTTTTTGAAGCGGGAACGAGATAAAAGATGCATATAAATTTATAGTCTTCTCAAAAGTGCTTTAGATTTTACTAACCATTTTATATGCCACCTATTTTTTATCCTTTTCCAACGTGTAAATATCATACGAGATCTCATATGACTATTTCAGACATCAGATCTCATATGAGGAATCATATATGTGATGTCATCTGCAATTTTATATATTATGTAATCTCATATGAGATCTCATATGAAATCTGATGTTCTATGTTCTTGTGTAAGATCTCATATGATATTTTCATGCGCGTTTGCACTTTTTATTTAAAAACAGAGTAATAGATTCAATATGGATCAGTATTTAATATGTGGAAGCAACCTATTTATTCATTTTATGTGATTTTTAAACATATGAACATTTATATGAAAATGACCATGTCCACACGTTAAACTGGAGACTGTCGGGCCCGCCAAGTATGTATGGGAGATTGGAGGACCACTCCTGCTAGAACAGCTCTGTAGACTTCTATTGTCCTCCTAAGATGCGTAATATTATAGAAATTTCAAAATTGAGAAAGAATAATGAAAAATGGTAATGTAATGGTAACTATCCAATTTTCTTTATATAGGCTTTGTCTTTTCGTGAATATCTGAAAAGATTCTTATGAATTTTAGAAATAAAAAGAAGGCATAATAGTTATATAATTAAAACAATTTTTGCCCACACGGGCGTAACGTGCGTAGGTTCTATAAAGTTTTGTTAGAGTATGTGAGCTATTGCACCTGTTAGGCGTTAAGTAGTACTTTATACCCGCTGGCTGAATTTTTTTGAAGTTCCAGCGTGGGCGTAAAATGTGATTTTACATGCAAGGTACTAAAAGTTCTATTATGTCAGTTAAGTTAACTTATGGTTACTTGATTACAATAAATTGATTTCAATACTTTCTTGTGTTTAATTTGTGTAGAAGAATGAACACATTTGAATACATTTCTGAGAACAGTCATACAGTCATTTTGGAGAGTTGTTTGCATTACTTGACTATCAGTAATTGATTTCACAACTTTCGTTTGTTACATTTACAATGAACAATTTGAATGTACATACGTGATATTATATAATTGAAATACTATACTTGACTACAATAAATGGATTTCAGTACTTTCTTGTGTTTAATTTATATAGAAAGATGAAAAAATTTGAATACATTTCTGAGAACAGTCATACAGTAGTTTCTGAGAGTTGTTTGCATTACTTGGCTATCGATAATTGATTTCATAACTTTCGTTTGTTTTGCAGTGAACAATTTGAATGTACATACTTACATATAATTTGTTCATCATACAATGACTGAAAGAAGTAAAAGGCTTTTTCACTGGCATTTATTTGATTTCTTTTACAAAATCATAAATATTATTATTTTATAAATATTATACAGAAAAAACGTCTATGCTTGCCTTAATTTATACTTCCGCAGAAAGTTTTATATTAACAATATTATTATTTGTATAGTCATGAAGAAAATTATTACCATTTGCAGAGAGTGCTTATTGAATAGATGAGATACGAAGAAATAAAAGGACTAGACAGAAATGGTGTGGTTAATACGTACTTAAAAAATAATTTCTTTTTGAAACGTGTTGATTGTATTAAAAAGAAAAGCTCTCAATAAAGTTTTTGGTACAGAGTTTGACGAATACTGTGAGAGAGGGAGTGAGGAGGAGAGAGAGGGGGAGAAATAGAGGGCGAAAGAGTGTGGGGCAGAGAGGGAGGGAGAGTAGATTATAACGAAAAAACTTCTGTACTTGACTTATTAATAATATATTCTATGTTACATGTTACATCTAATAAAAATCTCACTCTCACACGTATACAATGTTTTAATTTTTCTCGTCTATCAAAAGAAACTTTTTTAAATATTAAACTGCGTCGGTATTGTTACGTTCGTGGTTGATCACCTAACGTCTGTGAATCTTCTTGTTCCACAAGTTCAATTGCCTTGTCACCATAACTCATAATAAACCTTATGCTAACATGGCTAAAGCGTATCTTTTTATCCAGCGTATCACAATCTTCAGTTTCAAAGAACTTATCAATAACTGGAAAAATTGCTTCAAATAACCGCCAATCGGGAACAGTAAATTGTATACCAACAAAGTAGTCAGCACTAAGACGGATTATAGGTAGAAATTCACCACCAATTTTCTTATTGTCTACACAAATTGTAATTTTCTTGGTATAAGATTTGTTTAGCCGGTACACCATCGGTAGCAGTTGATGACAATGATATTTGGAAACACTATCTTAACCAGTCATTATCTTGTATTTACGCTTGCCTTGGCCAGCCATTCTTGTGTATTATTTTCAGCAGGAGTAATCGAGTGAACTAATGAATAGGAAAAATGTGTATGATTGGTCTGACGGAGGCAATCAAAGAAATACAACTGATTTATTTATTTATTGCGACGTTTCGTTGGCCTGGTCTGCCAACCTCTTCAGGCTAATTTATTTGAATAGAAAAAAGTTTAATTAAAATACATACGTTGTATACAACTATCAATCGCAAAACACAGAGATTAAAAAAAACAATAAATACCTTAATATCGTTCGTGTGATAAAGTTTACATATCGTCAAAGTAAGCGCAAACGGAACAAACAATCATATTTATAGTACGCAGTGCGACTGTATTAGTGCACATGTTTACAAACAAAAAGGGGTGTTTATATATATACATATTTATATACATAAATATTTCGATATACGTAGAGAAACCAACCGTACAAACATTTAATTTCAATGTCTTAATAACTGAAAATAAGTCGGGTTTAAAAACTTTACATCATCCTTTTTATTTATATTGTTATTGTTACTTTTTATGTGGATCATTTCCGATACCAGTCGTTTATAATAATGGGATTCATAATCTAGAATTTTGGTGTTATCCCAGTCGAATTCGTGTGAGTGCTCACTCATGTGTTTGAATACAACTGCATCGGGGTTATTATTATTTTGGTGTTCTTTGATTCTTGTTTTTACCGTACGGTTGGTTTCTCCCACATATGATGCTGAACATAATTTACATACAAACTGATATACAACACTATTCCTATACCATTTCTCCTAATTTTATTATGGAACTAAAACTTTTTTTAATTACAGGTAAAGTTGTGAAATTGAATGATTTTAAAATAGATGATATTTTATTAAATTGATCGTTAAACGGTAACGTGATGAGCGGAGTAAATCTGTTGTCTTGAATTATATTTTTTTGATGACTTTTGTCTTTGATATTCTGCAGTCTAGTATGTATGAAACGATTAATGAAATTGCGAGGAAAGATATTATTTTGAAGAATACGGACTACGGAATCTAAATTTTTTCTATGAAATTGTTTGTTAGATAAAGAAATTGCCCTATCGACTAAATTGTATACAATGTTAATTTTCTGTCTTGTTGGATGATTAGAAAGAAAATTAATTAATCTATCCGAAGAAGTAGGTTTATTATACCAGTCAGTAATGATAGTATTATTATGTCGTATTAATGTCATATCTAAGAAGTGTATTTTTTTATCTTGTTCTATTTCATATGTGAATTGTAACCTATTATTGTAAGAGCTAAAAGTTGTGACTACTAAATCAATATGTTTTTTGTCGATGCACATTATAGTGTCATCTACGTAACGGAAGTGAAATAACGGATTGACATTATGTGTTTCTTTTAAAGTACTTAAACAATACGTTTCTAAATCATCCATTACCATGTTCGCAAATAGAGGAGAGATAGGAGAGCCCATCGGAGCACCCTCGGATCCCTAGTATGTATGAAACGATTAATGAAATTGCGAGGAAAGTTATTATTTTGAAGAATGCGGACTACGGAATCTAACTTTTTTCTATGGAACATTCTTCAAAATAATAACTTTCCTCGCAATTTCATTAATCGTTTCATACATACTAAACTGCAGAATATCAAAGACAAATGTCATAAAAAAAATAAATTCAAGACAACAGATTTACTCCGCTCATCACGTTATCGTTTAACGATCAATTTAATAAAATATCATCTATTTTAAAATCATTCAATTTCAGAACTTTACCTGTAATTAAAAAAAGTTTTAGTTCCATAATAAAATTAGGGAAAGACATAACAGAGAAGTGGTATCGGACTAGTGTCGATATCAGTTTGTATGTAAATTATGTCCAGCGTCATATGTGGGAGAAACCAAACGTACGGTAAAAACAAGAATCAGAGAACACCAAAATAATAATAACCCCGATGCAGTTGTATTCAAACACATGAGTGAGCACTCACACGAATTCGACTGGGATAATACCAAAATTCTAGATTATGAATCCCATTATTATAAACGACTGGTATCGGAAATGATCCACATAAAAAGTAACAATAACAATATAAATATAAAAGATGATGTAAAGTTTTTAAACCCGACTTATTTTCAGTTATTAAGACTTTTAAATTAAATGTTTGTACGGTTGGTTTCTCTACGTATATCGAAATATGTATGTATATAAATATGTATACATATAAATACCCCTTTTTGTTTGTAAACATGTGCACTGTTACAGTCGCACTGCGTACTATAAATATGATTGTTTGTTGCGTTTGCGCTTACTTTGACGGTATGTAAACTTTATCACACGAACGGTATTAAGGTATTTATTGTTTTTTTTAATCTCTGTGTTTTGCGATTGATAGTTGTATACAACTTATGTATTTTAATTAAACTTTTTTCTATTCAAATAAATTAGCCTGAAGAGGTTGGCAGACCAGGCCAACGAAACGTCGCAATAAATAAATAAAAAAATCAGTTGTATTTCTTTGATTGCCTCCGTCAGACCAATCATACACATTTTCCCAATAACACCGAGAGGGCAATTTGAACCACACATTACAAACACGAGAGTCTTAGGTCAGAAATGGATTCATATTCATACCATAAAAGCAGATCTTTTTTCAACGACATCGAAAAATCTCATGGCCCACACATAAAACGCCAGTTTAAGATTTGGACCAACCTCAACTATCAACTTGCAGAAGCAACGCCTCAACGCTGGTTCCTGTTAAAATGCCGATCCAACGACATCCATCCGCAACATATGTTAAATTTAAGTAAGCGTATCCGTACTCTCTGCTATCATAGCCTTATGTGTAAACAAGAACTTCTGAATATTAATAGACATATAACGAGCAAACTTTTAAATCTAGAGATTCGTGACATTAATTTTCACATGAACTTTTTAAAAAAATCTCTTTCGACTCTGAAAAATAAGATAGTTAAACTAAACATTGACACGCACACTATAAACAACTTTTTTGCTTTTACCGACCAGAAAACTAAACGTATTTTAAACAAACATGAGAAAATCTTGAAACGTAAGTTTGATTTCTTACTTAATAAAATGTTAGAAAATTCAGAACCAATTGTACCAAAAAAATTTTTTAAAAATCTGACAAACACTCAGATACCGAACCAAGTCATTGACGTAGTCTCATTAGGACCAAAATTCAGTATTAGGGAAAAAACAAGCAAAAAAGACATTATTGACACTGTGAAAAATGTTGAAATTACTTTAAGAGATTCCGAAGTACCTTCATCATTACAATCAGAAATTAGAGAAAAAGTTGCCTCAAACCTCAGATTAGGTTTTAGTCAACAAAAACACATGACTACTAACGACAGGAATTTAAATATAAAATTAAGAGAGACTAAGAGATTCATTAAAAATAATCCACACATAATGTTCACCACTTCAGACAAAGGAAATGTAACTGTTTGTTTATATAAATCTGATTACAATGAGAAAATGTTAAATCTATTATCTGATGTAATAACTTATGAAAACGTCAAGAAAAATCTTTTAAAAAAATTACAAACTGATACATCCAAAATTCTGAAAAATCTAAATAACAACAATTATTTACATACTAAATTTCACAATAATGCTCTGACGTTCACTAATACGACACTAGCCAAATGCTACGGTTTACCAAAAATTCACAAAAAAGATTTTCCTTGCCGTCCGATTATCTCTTTAATAAATAGTCCGACCCACTTTTTAGCTAAAACTATATACAAAAAAATTAAGTTTTCCGTTAAACCACCAAAATCTCACATTAATAATAGTTTTGAACTAAAACAAAAACTTAACTCTGTTATTGTTCCAAATGATTACATTCTTCTATCATTAGACGTTTCTTCCTTATTTACAAATATACCCCTCCAATTAGTTTTAGACAGTTTAGATAAAAGATTCGATCCTATTCACAATAAATGCAAAATTCCATTTGTAGAAATAGTGAATTGTACAAAATTTTTATTTTCAAACACTTTTTTCGTGTTCAATAAGAATTACTATCGACAGATAGAGGGTACTCCGATGGGCTTTCCTATCTCTCCTCTATTTGCAAACGTGGTAATGGATGATTTAAAAACGTATTGTTTAAGTACTTTAAAAGAAACACATAATGTCAATCCGTTATTTCACTTCCGTTACGTAGATGACACTATAATGTGCATCGACAAAAAACATATTGATTTAGTAGTCACAACTTTTAACTCTTACAATAATAGGTTATAATTCACATATGAAATAGAACAAGATAAAAAAATACACTTCTTAGATATGACATTAATACGACATAATAATACTATCATTACTGACTGGTATAATAAACCTACTTCTTCGGATAGATTAATTAATTTTCTTTCTAATCATCCAACAAGACAGAAAATTAACATTGTATACAATTTAGTCGATAGGGCAATTTCTTTATCTAACAAACAATTCCATAGAAAAAATTTAGATTCCGTAGTCCGTATTCTTCAAAATAATATCTTTCCTCACAATTTCATTAATCGTTTCATACATACTAGACTGCAGAATATCAAAGACAAAAGTCATCAAAAAAATAGAATTCAAGACAACAGATTTACTCCGCTCATCACGTTACCGTTTAACGATCAATTTAATAAAATATCATCTATTTTAAAATCATTCAATTTCAGAACTTTACCTGTAATTAAAAAAAGTTTTAGTTCCATAATAAAATTAGGAGAAATGGTATAGGAATAGTGTTGTATATCAGTTTGTATGTAAATTATGTTCAGCATCATATGTGGGAGAAACCGAACGTACGGTAAAAACAAGAATCAAAGAACACCAAAATAATAATAACCCCGATGCAGTTGTATTCAAACACATGAGTGAGCACTCACACGAATTCGACTGGGATAATACCAAAATTCTAGATTATGAATCCCATTATTATAAACGACTGGTATCGGAAATGATCCACATAAAAAGTAACAATAACAATATAAATAAAAAGGATGATGTAAAGTTTTTAAACCCGACTTATTTTCAGTTATTAAGACTTTTAAATTAAATGTTTGTACGGTTGGTTTCTCTACGTATATCGAAATACTTATGTATATAAATATGTATATATATAAATATGTATATATATATATATATATAAATATATATATATATATATATATATATATATATATATATATATATATATATATATATATATATATATATATATATATATATATATATATATATAAATACCCCTTTTTGTTTGACTAATACAGTCGCACTGCGTACTATAAATATGATTGTTTGTTGCGTTTGCGCTTACTTTGACGATATGTAAACTTTATCACACGAACGATATTAAGGTATTTATTGTTTTTTTTAATCTCTGTGTTTTGCGATTGATAGTTGTATACAACGTATGTATTTTAATTAAACTTTTTTCTATTCAAATAAATTAGCCTGAAGAGGTTGGCAGACCAGGCCAACGAAACGTCGCAATAAATAAATAAAAAAATCAGTTGTATTTCTTTGATTGCCTCCGTCAGACCAATCATACACATTTTCCCAATAACACCGAGAGGGCAATTTGAACCACACATTACAAACTAATGAATAGGCTGTGCTAGACGCTCATTTTTATACTATTCATACTGATGGTGGAGGGGGGGGGGGTTACTATTGGAAGGTATACGTCAGTAGTGGCGGTGTATTAGTAGTGGGTGGGAGGCTGGTAATGGCAGCGGGGAAATGTACCTCTATCTAATTTTGAAACATAGTTTCTAACAATTTGATCATTTTGGTGTAAGTTACAAGGAAAGTTTACGAGAAAATGTCCAATTGTAAGACACACAGACATGTAATGTAAAAACATGAGACAAAAATAATCACATGTATCTGAAGTTTCACTTTACAGTCGAGAATTCCAACGAAATTTTATATCATTCCATCGAATACGGTTTATATGGTCGGGTATGTAAGGAGGTATATCAAAACTATCGAAGTACCAGGCATCACCATTTTTATTGACGTAAATTGCCACCCAATGCACGCCAGATCTATCGTGACTTTGGGTGTTGAAAATAAAAACTGTCGGACTCGTTCAGACCATGGGAATTTGATCTGCCGTAAAGACCCTTACAGCGTGGGTAGGAATTCGAGATAAAATCCGTTGAATTTATATATTGTTCATCGTAGAGGTTAATAGGTGGTTCAAAGATAAACTCTTCAGCAGCTTGAGTTTTACCACGTGTTTTCAGCTACGTTTTTAACTTAGAGACGTTATTGAAAGTGCAACTAAACTTTGAAAAACCGAATTTTAAGGAATGTTACACGCCGTAATTACCAGGTGCTGTGAGTTTGTGAAATGGTGGACAATCTTCCTCAAACTCTAAATTTATAATGTGTCGTGTAGTGATTTTTCTTAAAATTGACACTTTCATACTATCACAAACATAAATATTGTTTGCTCTCTTACAGGTTTTTGAATAAGACTTTTCAGAAACACCTTGATAAAGCGAGTTCAGGCCATGATGGTTTCGTGATAATCAATTGTTTTCTTTTCTAGCTTCTTGACATAGTGCAGTTATTTGTGTATTTGGAGAAACAATCCAATGTCCTGTGAAATTTTGATGTAATGAGAAAACTGCTACTTCTTTTGGTACCGCACGGTTCTTATAATCTTTGGCACACTCTATATCTACGACGATATCCATCATCATAGTTTTGAACATATCAACGTCCAATCAACGACTGACACATCAGAAAATATTTCCTAACCATTAACCTTTACTCCCCCCTCCCTAGGGGCTGCAGGACCTTGTCGCATGTCATGCGGGTGACCCACCTTGGTGGGGAACTCGGGTGGACCGGTGGGGAGGCTTAGTCAGCGCGGGAGGGCAAGGGTGAGGCGGAGCTGTATGCATGTGGCGCCCTATAAACGGGTAGTCCGGGCGAGTGAGGGGCTCCCTATAAATGGGAGGCCTGGTGTGAAAGTGGTGGCAACACATAACAGGTTTCGTCCAAGCGTGTGTAGGGTAGGTAAGTCCCGGCTACCGCCTGGCCTAGGCTGGATCGCGCTGATGACCAACAGGCAGCCCCCCATCCGAGGTGGTAGACTGGATGGGTATACTCACCCCCTGATCTGAAGGTGTCATGCGACCCGTGCCGATGTAGATTCGTTGCCCTCGGGGTATTGGAGGGTCTCTAACGGAGCCTCAGAGGCACCTGGCGCAACCTCTGAGTAATTTAGTCACCTTACCGGCGCATGCGGGGCTCTGCGGCGGCGGACCGTTATTTGGTGGGACCAACATGGCAGATGTAATTAAAATAAATAAAGAGGACGGCAAGGGCACAGAACCTGCCACGGAAACCACCGAAAGGGACGATGCTTCCTCTCCCATGGAGGTGGCGGAGAAGACGTCCGGCGCACACAATAAGCGTCTGCGCTGGCTGAAATATATCGAGGAAAAGAAGAAGGCGGAGGCGGAGGGGATACCACCCCGGCCTCCCCCTCCTTCGAGGAAAACTGGGGCCAAGCACAAGGCGAAGCTCTTGGTAGGGGCTAGTGCCCACCAGGCTGAACCTAGTAGCACAGGCCCAGGCGGAGCCGAGGGGCGAGTGGCAGAGGAGAGGAAGAGGAAGCAACGAAGCGTTTCTGACTCCTCTGTTAAGCCTGGTAGCAAGAGAAACAGGCAGAGGCCTAGCCACGCCGGAAGCGGAGGCCCGTCATACTCCAATATCTCCGCTAACCTACCCAGGGTCCTGGTGACCTTCGGGGAAAGTATTAGCGAGAGGATGAAAATGACGGCCTTCGATTACCTTAAAGGGGCGGTGATGGACAAGATCGTGGACATACCGGAGGACGGGTTTGTTCCGCGGTTCAGGGACACTTTGTAAGGGAGGGGGTAGTGACCTTCATTTGTAATGATGGGGAGTCGGAGAGGTGGCTGCGAGAGGCAGTGCCGTCCATCAAACTCGATGATGGGACCTGGCGAGGATTGTCCTCCCGGAGGAACTCATTAAGAGGGTCAACGTGACAGCACTGGTACCGCCGCCAAAAAGAGAAGCCTTCCAGTTGGTCAAGCTCCTGGGGTGCCAGAACCCGGAGTTCGATGTATCAAAGTGGAGCATTCTCCAGTGCTTGGAGAGGGGCCCGGCTTGCCTCCTTCGCCTGGGGGTTGACGAGGCCACTCTGGGAGTGCTAGAGGCCAGGGGAGGGAAGGCCTTCCTGGGGACAAGCGAGATCACCTTTAGGTGGTCTTCGAGGTACCCGGAAGGCGAGCACACGAAAGGGAAGCAGGATGATGTAGGTGCGGGACAGCATTGAAATGGCTGATACGCAAGTGGACATCCTGCAAATTAACTTGCATCACAGTAAAAGCGCCTCGTTGGTATTAACCAGGTGCATGTCTGTCAGGCACACAAGCCCAGCTATTGCGCTGGTGCAAGAACCCTGGCTGGTCAGGAACGAGATAAAGGGACTGTCGGTCACGGGGCGCGTCTACGCGAGTGGGGAGCATGTGGGGCAAAGAGCATGCGTGGTCGTGAAGGGGCTGGAGGCGACGCTCATGCAGGAATTCTCAACGAGAGAACTAGCGGTGGTAAGAATTCGTGGAAAGGATGGGGTCAACAGGGGCAAAGAGTTCATCGTAGCCTCTGCTTACTGTGCGCATGAGAGAAAATCTCCCCCAGAGGAGGTTAAAAGGTTAACCAGGTACTGTAGGAAGGAAGGACTCGGGCTCATTGTCGGATGTGATGCCAACGCCCACAATGAGGCGTGGGGTAGCACGGACACAAATGAGCGTGGGGAGAAACTCCTGGAGTACCTGATTGAGCAAAACCTCATGGTCTTAAACACAGGCGTGGAACCGACCTTTGTCACGTCTAACAGAAGCGAGGTACTCGATATCACCTTCTGTAGCGGACTGATGAAGGGATGGGTTCACGACTGGAGAGTCTCTGAGGAGCCCTCCATGTCGGACCATAGGATTTTCAGAGCCACCTTGAGGGGCATTGTCCCCAACGTGGTCTGGTATAGGGATCCCAAGAAAACAGACTGGGATGGCTTTAGGGCCTCATTACGGCGACGTATAGTCGGATTCAAGGGGAGATATGGTATGCCGAACGAGCTGGAACACACCGAGGCCTTTATCAGGACGGTGATGACAATGTCGTTCGAGGAAAATTGTCCTATCACTCAAAAAATCACTGGACGCGGCAAGCTCAAGTGGAGTAAAGAGTTGGAGGCAAGGCGGAAGGAAACAGGTAGGCTCTTTAATAGAGCGAGGAAAAAGAACACGATAGAGACCTGGGAAGCCTACAAGGCTAGTCAAAGACTCTATAAGAGCCTCATTAGAGAGGAAAAACGGGACTCATGGAGCAAATGGTGCTCAGAGTGTAGTACCATAAGCGACACGGCTAGACTTTTCAACGTCCTAGCGTGGGCTCCAAGTGGGGAACTAAGGCTAATAAGGAAGGCTGACGGGAGTTATACTAGGACACCGGAGGAGACCCTGCAGATACTTTTGGAGACCAATTTCCTTGACTTCGGGTGGACGGGCAGGGCGGGTGAGCCCCGTCCCCTCCGAGGGCTGGTAGAAAGGCTGATTGGAGTATAGCAGGGCAGGTAGTCACGGCTCCAAGGGTCAAAGAGGCTATCATGTCCTTTGAGCCCTACAAAGCACCAGGCATGGATAACATCACCCCAGTGCTGCTGCAACAGGGCCTGGAGGAGATGACGGGACTGCTGACGGGGGTAATGAGGGGCTGCATAGCCCTTGGGTACACACCCAGGCAGTGGATTAAAAGAAAGGTCATTTTCATCCCCAAGCCAGGGAAGAAGAGTTACACGATAGTGAAAGATTACCGACCCATTAGCCTCACGTCATTTCGTTTGAAGACGCTGGAAAAGCTGGTGGACGATTATCTTAAAGAAGGACCTCTGAAGATCTGTCCGCTTCACGAGGAACAACACGCGTATCGAATGGTCAGGTCAGTGGAAACAGCGCTGCTTTCAATGGTCAACTACGTTGAAGAACAGCTTGAGCTGAAAGGAGTATGCATAGGAGCCTTTCTGGACGTTGAAGGAGCGTTCAATCGGACCTCTAGGGAGGCGATCCGGAAGGGTGCGGCAGAACATGGTATCTCTAAGAGCATCATTGACTGGATCATAAGCTCCTTGGTAAGTAGGGAACTGACGACCTCCTGGATGGGACACTCGATAGGTGGGCGAGTATCCGAAGGCTGTCCCCAGGGTGGGGTTTTATCCCCCCTGCTGTGGAGCCTGGTGGTAGACAGTCTACTACGAGTACTAAACGGAATGGGAGTCAAGGCGGTAGGATATGCGGACGATATAGCTATCCTAGCGAGGGGGGCATATGAAGAAGTTCTTAGGGACTTGGTTCAAGAAGCCCTCAAGGCAACGGAGGAGTTGTGCAGTAGGAAAGCATTGCGAATTCAAGGGGATAAATCGCTAGCCCTTATCTTTCAAAGCGCTATAAAATCAGAAAGCTGAGGAAGATGAAGACGGGAAACGTAGAGATTCCTTTCGCGGAGGAAACCAAATATCTGGGGGTTATCCTCGATAGGAAGTTACTCTGGCGCAGGCACCTAGAGGAGAAACGTGGGAAAGCAATCTCCACTTTCTGGCAATGCAGAAGAGCATTGGGTGCAAGGTGGGGAGTGGGTCCGCGGCAAATGCACTGGATCTACTCTGCCATTATTGTGCCGAGGTTAACGTTTGCCTCAGTAGTCTGGTGGAGTAGGACACTGCGGAGCACGGATTGCGCGAAGCTGGACTGGGTACAGTCACTGTTCTTAAGGGGCATAACTGTCACTTGGAGGAGTACGCCCTGTGCCGCTATGAGGACCATGCTGAACCTACCGTCTCTGGCACTACACATCAAGTCTGAGGCAATGAATACGGCATGCCGGCTTGGTTGCGTCGGTCTGTGGAAAAGGGACAGCAAGAGGCATAAACGGCTGTTCGGGGATGCACTGAGGGAGCTCTGGAAAGAACCCCAGGATAAAATACCACCTCGACCGGTAAGAAAGGGGAGATATAAAATCCAGATTCCGTAGAGGGAGAGGTGGGAGGAATGTAGATCCAAACACGGCGAAATTTGGTTCACGGACGGATCTAGGACAAAGGAGGGGGTGGGAGCTGGCTTCTGTGGACCTAGGCAGCAGGACAGCTTCTGCTTTAGGATGGAAAGCTACAATACGGTTTTCCAGGCCGAGGTACTCGCGATCAAGTCATGCGCGGAGGAACTAACAAGGGCTGGCAAGTCGGGCAAGACTATTTGGATCTGCTCGGACAGCCAGGCGGCATTGAGAGCCATCGAGAAGACCGTTACTTGCTCTAAGTTAGTAATGGAAACAAAGACCTCGTTGGATGAACTAGGTACGGTTAACCTTCTCAACTTAACCTGGATCCCGGGTCACTCCGGTTGGAAAGGTATCGAAAGGGCGGATACTCTTGCTAAACAAGGGGGTCGTACTTACGGTCCCATTACACAGCAAGCTGGCATGCCGGCGCAAGAAGGCCGGAGCAGGATAGCTGCTCACATCAGGAGCATATGTAAGGCGAAGTGGCTCGCGACTGATGGTTGCAGCAAATCCAAGGCCATGTGGGGAGTAACGGGTGACCGATGGGGCGGAGAACTTCTCTCCCTCAGCAGGTGGCAACTCAGAATGGCAGTGGAACTGATAACAGGGCACTGCGACCTGCGGGGTTTCCAATACACAATAGGTAAGGCAAGCTCCCCGTACTGTCCCAGGTGCGGGGAAGACTGTGAGAAAACGCCAATCCACGTGATCTGTGAGTGCCCTGCACTGGCGGCCTGCAGAAGGAAGTGGTTTGGCAGGGCTGTGGCAACACCAGAAGAGATCAGGGAGCACAGCATTAGGGAGGTCCTAGATTACTGCTCTGCAGTTGGCCTCCCTTCAGGTCGGACCCGAGGTATGTGGGGAATAGCGTACAATGGCAAGCAAGCTATGGGCGCTACACCGTTTTGGTCCCCACGAGTTCACAATCTAATCTAATCTAACCTTTACTCCCCACTACTACCACGTTCCCCCGCAATCTCACCCACTATAGTCCATGAGAACTTGATGTAACGAATCAATCTCAAGTATATTTTCATATCCAGCATAAATTATACAATTTACTATACTGCTTAACCGGTCATCAAAATGAACATCAATTCTTCCACTACCTTGCTTTACTAGATTTCAATGTGTGTCTTGATTTGTTGATAAATCAGGTGTTAAATGGAAAGCGAAAAGACAATATCCATTGGCATAAGCGACGTGTGAAATTGAATTACCGTCATTTAAATAATGTATACCTGTATCAGACAATGAAGTATGATATGCATCAGCATACATATTATTCGTTTTAAAATCAGGTTGTTATGATTTAGACGGTACTTGGACACCATGAATGTAGAGACTCAAGTTATTTATATTGAAATTTTTGAAGTTAAACGGATTGAGACTTTTATCGCCATTAGAAGCTTTATTTTCTACAAAGCCAACAATAATTCTTTTTGGTAATTTCCCCGAAATGACATTATCCAGTGTTTTTCCATAAATACCACTATGCATTCTAATAGCATTAATTTCTACACGTGTGAGGGGATATTTAACTGCTGTTTTCGAAAGTGGTTTTTCGTGAGCCGATATTATACCTGGACTAAGTCTGACAGGACGTACAAAGAGAGCAGCTTCGGTGATTCGACCGGTCCAGAGTCCTGTCGGGTCCATAAGACAAAAACTATCTCGTGATCGTACGAGCCGCACACGTACTTCAACACCGTTAATTAATTATAATTTGTCTTGATTGAAAACATCACAATGCAAATATCCGATCATATTTATGTTTTTCTCCTCGCCCATAAAGTTTCGACGACTTGTAAGACCTTCGTTTTCGTCATCTGCAGCATGCATTTTCCAGACGTGTCGGTGTACCATAGTGCGCTGCACCATGAGCGGTCTACCATATGTAGAACCATAGTTTAATCAAGTTCAATATATGATCGATATGCGTAG
This sequence comes from Torymus aiolomorphi, assembly GCA_036365515.1. NCBI lineage: Eukaryota > Metazoa > Arthropoda > Insecta > Hymenoptera > Torymidae > Torymus > Torymus aiolomorphi. Next base: position 219,168,358 of record CM070874.1, read on the forward strand.
GCGTTATGGGGTAGGAAACAGGTTTTTGATTAAAAATCACATCAACTTGATTAAATATCGAGTGCATAAAATTATTTACAGGACCAACATTTTTCAAGGTATTTTTATCTATGGTGTTAGGAGGTGTTACTGTTTGTGCAATAGTTACAAGAACATTAAGCAGAGTATGTACAAGGTCGATATATTCACTAATCCCCGGTATAGAAAACTCCCTTCAGTTAGCAAAGATAGTGGCTTGTATAGAACATAATTTGAATTTTCAATCGTTGTTTGAGTAGGAGCTACACTAAATAAAATCACTTCAGATTTAAAACATGCACACGAACCACTATGCAGAAAAGCCATTGTTCTTCAAAAATATCGCGTGCAGTACGTTTTTCTTTTAAAGTTTTCCTTTTATTTTTATTTTATTACCAAATTTTTTCTTTGTCTTAACTTTAGAACGTTTTCTACTTTTGGTGTTTACTGTATCAGAGTTCGTAGTCGACTGTTGTTTTCGTGCCCGCGCTTAGTTTTATATCCTGAACCGCTTATCAGATTATCCAGTTTTTCTTCGGCTTTTCTGTTAATATTCTTTCCTGATTCTCGCATATTATTGCGAAAAGATTCTTTAAAAGGCTTTTCATGTGTAATATCATCTAAAATATTTACACCTGCTCGTAAAGCCTCTTTGCCAACAGCTTTTCTACCACCTTACCACATTTTTTTACAAGCGGTAAAACACTAGGATAAACACCTTTTAAAAAGCTTTTATCACCTATTCCTCTTTCCATAGGTGTATCTATTGTAATATAATTATCGAATGGATCGCGGCCATTTGGGTTATCATAAGTTGCTTCAAAATAACCCAACTTATGCGGTTCTCTTAAAATGAAGTGTTACTGTCAACGTGCCGTAATTGAATGCTATAGGGTTCTCATATTGGTCTTTTATATCCGTTGTGATCGATTGAAACGATCTAGATAAAAATAGAATATACATTGGTGTGGTAAAGTTTGTAATCTCTATGCTACCATTTTTATACTCGTACATATTAAGAGGACCAATACGTAAAAGGGGTGTGTTTACATCACCTGCAATGTAAGGTTCACAAATAGCGCTATACATTCTTATTATCGACGGCAAACCACTAATAAGGTCAGCAGGTCTTTGACCGACAACTGTACCCTTAATTTTTTCAAGGTTACCGTTTTCAAAACCAATAATTCTCAAGAGTTTTTCAGACAATATCAAACTATGAAAATTTGTGTCAGAAGTATCCTGACAAATTGGTCCAATTTCTATAAATCCTCCACGTTGTATTATGAATTGTAAGTGATTTTTCATACTGGGTAAATTATTTATTTCTTGTAAAATATTTTCCATATCTGTGTAGATTCCTGGTGATAGGTGTTCAACAACATTCTTTTCTTTTGATTCATATTCCAAATCATTTGATGAAGATGACCCAATTGTTTTCACACAAACCATACCCTCATAGTTATCGATCGAAATATGTTGAAGTGTATGGGGTATCTCAATCTCACAAAGAGCTACAGACCCCTCACCATGTAAATAAATATTTTGAGATAACTGTGTGATAAAATCTGCTGTTTTGTTTTCAGGAAACACATACACACTGTTGTTTCTAGCTAATATGATCTAAAATTGCTCTCTCACTATATCTTTTTCAAATTATTTGGGGGAACCCAGGAATTAAATTTTTCGGGTTAGCCTTTCCAACTTATAAAATATTTTTTGCTTTTCCCTTTCCCTTTAGTTTCTGAAATCTTATCTATTTGAAATGATTCGGTATGCAAATCTTTTTGTACTCTGGAAAGTTGTTCTTCGTAGAAAAATCCTTCGATTCGTGCACCGTCAAGATCTTCCAAAGTATAAACAGGTGGTTGTCTCTCAGTAGATATGCATATAATTGGGAACCCTGATGAAAATATCCATGTGGATTTTACATTGATTTCCACATGGAATCCATATGGAATCCATATGGAATCTATACGGATTCCATATGGATTCCACGTGGATTCCATGTGGAAATCAGTCCCAAATCGTCCTGTGGATTTCCACATGGAATTCCATATAGATTTCTATATGAATTTTTCTACAAACATTTGTAAAACAAAATCCGTATGGATTTCCATGTAGTTTTCCATGGAGAAATCCAGGTAAAAACGATATGATCCATGTAGATTTCCATATGGATTTCCATGTGGTAATTTAAATGTTTATAAAAATGTTTATTTATAAAATTTAAAAATTTTTTACTAGGGATACGTTTTTTACCATATCAGTAAAGCATAAAAAATTATAATCTATAATCTCCTCTTATGTAATTCTTCGAAAAGATTCTACAGTACTTGTTATCAAAAATATGTATCCTAGTAAAAAAATATAACAATTTTATAAATAAACATTTTTATAAACATTAAAATTACCATATGGAAATCCATGTGGAAATCTATATGGATCATGTCGTTTTTACCTGGATTTCCCCATGGAAATCTACATGGAAATCCATACGGATTTTGTTTTACAAATGTTTGTAGAAAAATTCATAAGGAAATCTATATGGAATTCCATGTGGAAGTCCACAGGACGATTTGGGACTGATTTCCACATGGAATCGACATGGAATCCATATGGAATCCGTATAGATTCCATATGGATTCTATATGGATTCCATGTGGAAATCAGTGTAAAATCCACATGGATATTTTCAACAGGGAACAATTCCAAAGTCTAGCCACTTTCATATGCTTTCTTGAACACTACTCCTACAGTACTCAATATTGAAGCAATATTGTCTCAATATTGCTTTGACACATTCTCCATATTCGTTAATGTTCCCTCAACGTTAGTATATATGGATGCAACCATGGAGCAATATTGATGCAAATCATGATTTCCGTTTTTCCATTGCTTTTGTCATATGATGGATTAGGCTATAATTTCGTTCTAATGATTGATTTTAAAACATAAACACTTAAAATTTAATGTTTCTCTATAATGTTATTGAGTCTTTGGGGAATATTGCTGCAGTATTTCAAAATGGAAAGAAAAATATGCAAAAAGTATAATTATAAATATACGCAATATTTCTCATGCATTGTCAAATATTGGACGAATATTGCTACAATATTGCTATCGTGGATAGCCTAATCCATCATATGACAAAAGCAATGGAAAAACGGAAATCATGGTTTGCAGCAATATTGCTCCATGGTTACATTCATGTATACTAACATTGAGGGAACGTTCGCGAATATGGCGAATATGTCGAAGCAACATTGAGGCAAATTGCTCCAATATTGAGTTTTATAGGGATAGTTTGGCATGACTGACATGCACCAAATCACTCACCCTCACTGAAAAAAATTTCACGTTGTAAGAACTGAAAGTACGGCTCTGACAACAGTACTGTTCGACTGATTCTCTTTCTGCTAAATTTTATAGATACAGTAATTGTATTCGTACAGTTGTGAGAGCTGTACAAGATACACTGACAGCACTAATGTATAGAGTTCTTTTGTCGGAGCATTAAATAGGTTATGATTTACCATACATACATATTTTTCATTAAAATAATCTCGATTGATAAGTACACTGATTACAGATAAAATACGCAAACGCGGATTGCAAACATGCGGTTGATGTGGCCGATTTCTTGACTTTTTTAGGTTGTAACATGAACATCGGCTTCGCGTTGTAGCGTTGTCAACAAACAAATATCGGCGGCAAAACTAAATCTTACGGCTGTCAGAGCTGTACAAGTACATTTCCCGCATCTGACCAATAGTGCCGTTACATTATACAAATGAATAGCTACTTCAGCCGTTTGTAAGGGTAAATGAACATTATAAATAGTGTTAGTACCAAATCAAAACTATGGTCTCTACAGCCTAAAATTTTTTTCAATGCTTTATTTAGAATATCGAGTACGAGTCGTATTGTATCGTTGAGCTAGGTTTTACAAATTAACTTTAGCAGGAACCATTTTAGTACCAGAATGCCAAGAACTATTGTAAGCATCAACAATTTTTTGTAAAATATCAATATATCTGTACGTGTTTGTATCAGTAAAATATCGCCATAATCGGCCCTTCAATTTTCCATTAAACCTAAATACGGAAATACCTATTTCCCACATAGCATGAAAGCTTCCCAGTGAAAGATTCAAGAAATATTCCAATGGAAGCTTTCATCAACCTTTTTAAAAGATAACTAAAACTTTCAGATAGATTCCATTGTAAGGTTTCTTGTAAGCTTCCCGGAAGGTTAAAGCAATATTACAATCAAGATTGCCAAATGTCCTTTCGACGAATATTACATGAAAGCTTCTAGAAAGCTTACGGGAATCTTACGTGAAATATTCCAAGAATCAATACAGGAATCATTTGTGGCAGTTCAAGCTTCACAGCTCTGCCACCAGAGTTCGTGCCAAGTTTCAACTCTCGCAAGTGGCCGAATCGAGTCCTTGGTTAGTATATATAGAACTTCCAAGATTAGTTAAGACATCTACCCGAGTCTAAGGCAAGGTTACCATCAGCCTTACTGATGAGTCCACGGTGGTAACCTGGGACGAAACTCGACCTACCTTACCGACCTCTCTCATACCCAACCTCACTTTCTCCACAATCTTTCTGCTCTCCCCACTAGATGCCCTCGTAGAGTCGCACCGCGGCCTTACGAGTCCGCACACATTCACGGAAGGAAACAGCAATATTACAGTAAGCTTTTAGAAAGATTACACTGTTATCTTTTTTGAAAGCTTACGCTAAGATTACCAAAGAGATTCCCAAATCCTTGCAGGGATCAATACAGGAATCTTCCACGAAAGGAAAATGCAATATTACAGTAAGCTTTTGGGAATATTACACTGTTATCTTTGTTGAAAGCTAACGCTAAGATTGAAAAAGAGCTTCCCAAATCCTTGCAGGGATCAATACAGGAATCTTTCAAAAAAGGAAACAGCAATATTACAGTAAGCTTTTGGGAAGATTATACTGTTATCTTTGTTGAAAGCTTACGCTAAGATTGCAGAAAATATTACCAAATCCTTGCAGGGATCAATACAGGAATCTTTCACGAAAGGAAACTACAATATTACAGTAAGCTTTCGGGAAGATGAGACTATTACCTTTGTTGAAAGCTTACTGTAAGATTGCAAAAGAGATTCCCAAATCCTTGCAGGGATCAATACAGGAATCGTTCACAAAAGGAAACAGCGATATTACGGTAAGCTTTTAGAAAGATTACATTGTTATCTTTTTTGAAAGCTTACGCTAAGATTACCAAAGAGATTCCCAAATCCTTGCAGGGATCAATACAGGAATCTTCACGAATGGAAACAGAAATATTACGGTAAACTTTTAGAAAGATTACACTGTTATCTTTTTTGAAAGCTTACGCTAAGATTACCAAAGAGATTCCCAAATCCTTGCAGGGATCAGTACAGGAATCGTTCACGAAAGGAAAAGGAAATATTACTGTATGCTTTTGGGAATATTACTCTGTTAGCTTTGTTGAAAGCTTACGCTAAGATTGAAAAAGAGCTTCCTAAATCCTTGCAGGGATCAATACAGGAATCTTTCAAAAAAGGAAGCAGCAATATTACAGTAAGCTTTTGGGAAGATTATACTGTTATCTTTGTTGAAAGCTTACGCTAAGATTGCAGAAAAGATTACCAAATCCTTGCAGGGATTGATACAGGAATCTTTCACGAAATGAAACTACAATATTACAGTAAGCTTTTGGGAAGATTAGACTGTTACCTTTGTTGAAAGCTAAAGTAAGTAAGTAAGATTGCAAAAGAGATTCGCAAATCCTTGCAGGTATCAATACAGGAATCGTTCACAAAAGGAAACAACAATATTACGGTAAGCGTTCGGGAAGATTACACTGTTATCTTTCTTGAAAGATTAAGGTAAGATTACCAAAGAGATTCCCAAATACTTGCAGGAAAAATTCCACTAAACATAAATAGAACCTTTCATGAAAGATTGCAATAAGCATGAATGCAATATTATCGAAAAATAATGCGAAAAACTTAATGGAAGGTTCCCGCGAAACATTCCAGTAGCATTACCTTGCAATGTTCCACGAAAGCTTCTCGTACATCTTCGGAAACCAACCAAAAAAATTCCAGCTATGCGATTCCGTAACATTCCATGAAAGTTTTTGAAAGGTAACCGACATCCACCATGAAACATTCTAAGAATCGATACTGGAGTCTTCCATGAAAGATAACTAGAAAGATTACAGTAAGCTTACTGAAAGATTGAACAGGAACATTTCTTGCAAATCTTCCGAAAAACTTTTGAGAAAGATTGATGAATGTGTTCCGGGAACATTCGACTAAACAAAAATGGAACTTCTCATGAAAGATTGCAGTAAGCATGAACAAAAGATTACCGAAAAATAATGCGAAATGATTAATGGAAGGCTCCAGCTGAAGCTCTCAGTAGCAATACCTGGAAATGTTTCACGAAAGCTTTCCGTAAGTTTGACGGAATCAACAAAAAAGATTCCAATTATAAGACTCGCGTAACATTCCATGAAAGGTTTTGAAAGGTTCCCGGATCCTTACATGTAACCTTCTCAGAATCGATACGGACTCTTTCATGAAAAGTAATGAGAAAGGTTACAGTAAGCTTACTGAAAGATTAGAATGGAACATTTCTTGCAAATCTTTCGAAAAACTTTTGAAAAAGATTCATTAATACTTTCGGGGAAGATTCCACTATACATAAGTGGAACCTTTCATGGAAGATTACAGTAAGCATGAACAAAATATTACCGAAAAATAATGCGTAAAGCCAGTAGCGTTACGTTGCAATGTTCCACGAAAGCTTCCCGTAAGATTCGCAAAAGCAACCAAATGATTCTAACTATTCACCAGAGTAACATTACACGAAAGCTTTTGAAAAGCTGACAGAATCTTTCATGAAACATTCTAATAATTGATACTGGAATCTTTCATGAAAGAGAACTATAATAAAGGTTACAGTAAGCTTTCTGAAAGATTAAACTGGAACATTGATTTCAAATTTTCCAAAAACCTTTTGAAAAAGATTTATAAATACTTTCAGGGAAGATTCCATTAAACCTAAATGAAATCTGCCATGAAAGATTGCAGTGAGCATGAATAAAAGATTATCGAAAAATAATGCGTAAAGCTTAATGGAAGGTTCCCACGGAACTTTCCAGTAGCGTTACCTTGCAATGTTCCACGAAAGCTTCCCGTAAGTTTTAGAGAACCAACCGAAAAAATTCCAACTATGCGAATCCGTAACATTCCTACCCACATAGCATGAAAGCTTCCCAAAGAAAGGTTCAAGAAATATTCCAGCTGAAGCTTTCCTTAATCTTTTAAAAAGTTAACTGAAACATTCAGAAAGATTACATTTTAAGGTTTCTTGTATGCTTTCAGAAAGGTTAAAGCAATATTCCAATCAAGATTGCAAATGACCAATCGACGAATATTACATGTAAGCTTCTGGTAAGCTTACGGGAATTTTACATGAAATATTCCATGAATCAATACACGAATCTTTCACGAAAGGAAATAACAATATGACAGTAAGCTTTTAGAAAGATTACATTGTTATCTTTGTTGAAAGCTTACGCTAAGCTTGCAAAACAGATTACAAAATCCTTGCAGGAAAGATTCCACTAAACCTAAACAGTACCTTTCATTAAAGATTACAGGAAGCATGAACAAAAGATTACAGGAATTTTTTACGAAAGAAAGTAACAATATTACAGTAAGCTTTTGAGATGATTACATTTTTATCTTTGTTGAAAGCTTACGGTAAGATTGCAAAACAGATTTCAAAATCCTTGCAGGGAAGATTGCACTGATCATAAATGGAAACTTTTATGAAAGATTGCAATAAGCATGGATAAAAGATTAGCGAAAAATAATGCGATATGCTTAATGGAAGGTTCCGGCGAAACTTTCCAGTACCGTTACCTTGCAATGTTACACAGAAGCTTCGCGTAAGTTTAACGGAATCAACAAAAAAGATTCGAACTATAAGACTCGACCATATACAATGAAAGCTTTTGAAAGGGTTCCGGAACCTTACATGAAACATTCTCAGAATTGATACTGGAATCTTTCATGAAAGATAACTAGAAAGGTTACAGTAAGCTTACTGAAAGATTAAACTGGAAAATTGATTGAAAATCTTCCAAAAGCCTTTTTTAAGAGATTACTGAATACATTCAAGGAAGATTCTACTAAACATCAATAAAATCTGGCATGAAAGATTGCAGTTAGCATGATTGCCGAAAAATAATGGAAAAGCCTAATGGAAGGTTCCGGCGAAACTCCCCAGTCGCATTCCCTTGCAATGTTCATGAAAGCTTCCCGTAAGTTTTGTGGAACCAGACAAAAAAATTCCAAATGTGCGATTCAGTAACATTCCATGAAAGCTTTTGAAAGGTTTCCAGAATCTTCCATGAAACATTCTAATAATAGATACTTGAATTTTTCATAGAAGATAACTAGAAAGGTAACAGTAAGCTTACTGAAAGATAAACTGGAACATAAATTGCAAATCTTCTGAAAAATTTTTGAGAAAGATTCATGAATACTGGAATCTATCATGAAAGGTAACCAGAAGGGTTACAGTAAGCTTCGTGAAAGATCGAACTATAACATTCATTGCAAATCTTCCGAAAAACTTTTAAAAAAGATTTATGAATACTCCCAGGGAAGATTCGACTCAACATAAATAGAACCTTTCATAAAAGATTGCAGTGACAATAACTCAAAGATTACTGGAACCGTAACATATTCTGGTAAGATTCCGCGAAAGCTTGCCGCAAGTTTAATGGAATAACAAAAAATTTCACCTATGCAACTGAGCAACATTTCATGAAAGCTTTAGAAAGATTTCGGGAACCCTTAATAAAATATTCCAAAAATGAATGCTTTAAGGAGATGTTGGATACCGACATCATCTTCCAACGAGTATACTTTATCAAAATTATAATAGAATGGCTATAAAATAATTCTCTGTATAGTATTTAAATATAAGGAGGGCGTTAAAATTGTGGTTTTCCAAAAAACTGTTTAAAAACTTTTTAATTAAAAATAATTTTAATGTTGATAAGTAGGAATCTGCATTTTTGTCATTTTGATCCAATTTTTCAACAATTATCTCTCATAATAGTACTCTCATAAGAATTGCCACATGAATTCTGAGTATTGTATTTGCATAAAAGGAAGACGTGTTTTTCGAAATGAATGTTTAAAATTAATAATTAAAGTTAATATTTTCTTTGTTTAGAAATA